>JAJAGP010000424.1:202741-421743 GCA_025084515.1 Ancistrus triradiatus | reverse complement strand
TGTTGTATGGCTTAGAGACAGTGGCACTGACAAAGAGACAGGAAGCAGAGCTGGAGGTGGCAGAACTTAGCATGTTGAGGTTCTCTTTAGGAGTGTCTAGGGTGGACAGGATTAGGAATGAGATCATCAGAGGGACAGCACAGGTTGGAAAATTGGGAGACAAAATTCGAGAGGGAAGACTGAGATGGTTTGGACATGTGCAGAGGAGGGATAGTAGATATATTGGAAGGAGGATGTTGGAGATGGAGCTGCCAGGCAAGAGACGGAGAGGAAAACCAAAGAGGAGTTCTTTGGTTGTGGTAAATGAACATATGCAGGGAGTTGGGGTGAGAGTAGAGGACGTGGAGGACAGGGTGAGGTGGAAACGTTTAACTCGCTGTGGTGACCCCTGATAAAGGGAGAAGCCGAAAGAAGAAGAAGAAGAAGAAGTAAAATAAAAATGTATAACCAGCAAAGTATATGCAGCAAACTTAAGATATATTAAATACTTCAGAATTATTTAGGAATGAGTGGAAAGATGATGTACTGATATATAAAACTTATATACACTAACTATTTGACAGTATAACTGTTTTAAAAGTAGTCTTAAACCACTGTTTTCCTGGCAGCCACCACATGTATACACTGCCCCCCTGTGGCTTATAGATGTCCCACACATTACTTGTTTCTGGAGTTCTGGTGGGTCTGACTTAACTAATGCAAGGATATGTAGCATGAGAAAGGAAAGGTTCATTACCACAAGTTATAAGTATTGCTTCTAATAAGTAAAGTTGACAAACACTGCAATAACACATACAAAAGGAATTCATTTGCCAGAGGAGATGAGTGACACTGGAAAATCTTTACCAGGAGATAGTTATTTATCAGCCAAGTTTTCAGATCTCTGCAATAGTCAGAGCACTTTTTATAGATTTCATAAGCAATATGCAGTTTAGTATTTTGCCATTTCCATTCTGTTTTCCAACAAGTATTTTCACTGAGTTTATTATGCTGTACAGAGATTTGTTTGTTTCCTAATATAATGTCAATACTATTTTCTAGAACATGTATCCTATTTTGACCATATCATCATGATTTAACTGATGTCGTTAGGGAACCAGTTCACAGACTATCCAGATATACAGCCTCCTGGAGCCATCAGGCTTTGTTACTTTTTTCATTGATAATTGTTCCTGGTTTTCTACTACTAACAACAAGTAATTTGTCATTTATTTATTTAATGTTGCATGGTTATATCAATACTAGTCAGACACACTCACACTGAGGGCAACTGAGAGCGAACAGTTAACCTAACATTAGGAATGTGGGAAGAAACCAATGTACCTGGAGTAAACCCATGTGGACAAGGGGAAAATGTGCAAACTTCACAAGTGGAGTCCAAGTTCAGGACAGACCCACGATCTATGGAGCTGTGAGGTGAAATAATGTGTTAATTTATGCATTTGCCTAATCATATCAAATTATATGAAATCCAGTAGACTAAAGCTCAATACCGCACAACTCAAGGACAGCTTTCAGGTTACTTTCGAAGTTTAATTAGACTTGCAGTTGCATCAATGGCACTTAATAAGCTAAGACAACTTTCTGTTTTACACTGAGCAGCCATAATATTAAGACTACTGACAAGTGAAGTCAATAACATTGACAGTGTGGTGCTCTGGGCAGTGTTATGTTGGGAAAACATAGGTCATGGTATTCATGTGGTTGTTAGTTTGCATTTTTATTCAGTCATTTAGCAGTCCATGTCTCATTGCCTTGGCAAGGGGGGACCTACAGAATATTAGACAGGTGGTTTTAACGTTATGGCTGATGTACATGGCTGCACCAATTGGTTGTAAGCCCAGTCATAAAATTCTGAAGGTCTAAAATCTAAAGGGCCAGCAAAAGTCAAACTGTATACCACTAAATTCCTCGTAACCAGTGCATAGTTAATTCACACTTTTATGTGTTACTGTTTTACACGTGCTACAACAATGCTGTATATGTGAATTTCTCACTCTTTCACTGATACTGAATTTGTCACTCACTGATGCTGTGTTTGAAACCGTAAGTTATAAAAATGTAGGATATAAATGCAGTGTAATGTTACAAGATAAAAAGAAGGAACTGCTGCTTTAATTGTGTTAACATGGCAGATGTTTTGATAGCTATTAACATGATGTAACATGCAAATATACAGGGTACCAGATATTGTGAAAGTGTGTGTGTTTTGGAGAAAGCTTGATTCTGAATACAGTCTTACTTCAGTGATTATTCATAGCAGTGTATATGCAAAAACCAACAACAAACATTAACAACAGCTGTGTTGTGTAATGTCAATGGGTTATGCACCTGGAAAAATGTTGACAGATATGTGTGCAATATGTGAAGACAGTGTTGTGGTTTATCTGGTGTGCCACAGCAGCTCAGTGGGTCTGCAATGGTCAATGGTCAAACAATGGTCAATGTCCAAATCGACTAGGACTTGCTGAATTGCTGAATGGCAGTTTCTCATAGAGGACATTGCTGCTATCACATAATAATATGGGTCTGATGAACGAATGCCGAAACATTTGGAGCAAAGATGCCTGGAAGAGGCCTTTGTTAGGGGCTGACTACACAACAAATCGGCTACAGTGTTTAAACTAGAATTAAATTGGTTCTTTGGTTTATTTTCCATGTATATCAACATCTCTAGGCAGGCAGAATAGAGCCTTCACACTCACATGTCCCAAGACAATCGTAGGGTGCCCAGAGCCAAATCTGTGTGAGTGGCACAAGAATGATAGGACACTGGTACATCAATTCCCTGTAAATATACTGCTCAAAAAAATAAAGGGAACTTTATTTTTTTGAGCAGTATACATGGGCCGTTTCTCAATACCAAGTATGCGAAGTTCGGACTTGCGTACTTCCTAAGTTTGGACTAGGAAGTTCGACTTGCGAGTACATACTCCTGAGGACGGGAGAACGCAGTTTGGTTGTTCTACAATTGGAACTGCAGCGTACTTGGCTACGGAGACAACACGGTTTACTTTTTACACCTAGATAAAATCCTAAAACATCTTGTATAAAGCCTGTCAGTGGTGGAAGAAGTGCTCAGATCTTTTACTTTCCATTGAATAGTTTAATCTACGTGTAACAACGGACCAATCGCATTTAAGCATAAATAAAAACCTTCCCAAACATAAGCGAGCACCAAACAAGTCTGATTTAAGAAGGGAATTTAATTCTGAATTTCAATTTATATCAGACAATTCATATTTAGTATACAGGCTGAACAAATAACACATATAATGCATAATAAAAACGTTAATAACTTTACGTAACATCTCCGAAATCATCTGAGCATTTTTTAATGTAAGCTTTATCTTGATAAACTGACCGCATAGTTTAATTTTAAACAACTACATTCTCGTCTAAAAAACTCTTATAACTTCATTCTGTGACACAATAACAGTATTACTTTAGAAATTATACATCCAGTTGGGAGTTCCCTCATCCGCTACTACCGAGCTGGCAATGCATTGTGGGATATTTCACTGTTCAAGTCCGCACAAGTCTGCTCCGATGCATCCTCGGTAATATGGGCGGATCGAGAACACATCCGGCGATTTGGAGCGTACTTGGTTAGATGCGAACTTAGAAATGAATCAGTACTTGGGCTGCGACTGCTGACGGTTCACAAGTACACAAGAACACAAGTACAGAGAAGTATGCATATTGAGAAACGGCCTTGATTACACTCAAAACCTACTAGAGGCCTAACTGGCACCACAGGGCACAGAGTGGGAAACCACCCTGGATTTAATTCTATCATTGTGAGGACTAATACTATTACTATTTAATGCTAGCTAATTAATGTTACACCTACACCTAATTCTCAGTAACCTAAAGCAAATATTTTGACTGTTTCAGGTTTTCAAAAGAAAGTTTTTGTGT
The DNA here is from genome assembly GCA_025084515.1 of Ancistrus triradiatus. NCBI lineage: Eukaryota > Metazoa > Chordata > Actinopteri > Siluriformes > Loricariidae > Ancistrus > Ancistrus triradiatus. The sequence goes on along the minus strand of JAJAGP010000424.1, from coordinate 417,822 downwards.
GCCACCCCGTAAACAATACAATAAAAAATTAACAACCATTGCATCATAGTTGAGAACTAATGAAATGAGACTAACTTATTCACAGATAGGAGGGAAGTAGAGTAAGTAGCCATTCTGAACACAGTTTACTTCTGCTATTTTCCCCATCACCATTATTTACTCAAGGTAATCACTGTAGTGGTTGATTAAGTACACGTGTTCAACTGCTTGTTAACTCAAATATCATGGCAGCAGCAACTCAATGCATTTAGGCATGTAGACATGGTCAAGACAACATACTGAAATTCAAACCAAGAATCAGAATGAATGAAAATGGATGAAAATGACCAGACTGGTTTTAGCCGATAGAAATTCAACAGTAACTCAAATAATCACTCGTTACAACTGTGGTATACAGAAGAGTGTCGGTGAATGCACAACACATTGAACCATGAAGCAGATGGGCTACAGCAGCAGAAGACCAGACACCTGTCAGCTAAGAACAGGCAACTGAGGCTACCATTCACATGGGCTCACCAAAACTGGAAAGTACAAGATTCGAAAAACGTTGCCTGATCTGATAAGACTTGATTTCTGCTGCGAAATTCGGTTGGTAGGATCAGAATTTGGCATAAACATAAAAGCATGAATCAATTTAATCAATCAATTTCTAACATGAAATTATAAGCTGGGGGCATACGGGTTCCCCTAATTGAAAAATCTGATATCAGGTTTAATGAATAGCTTACTTTCAAAAAGAGGGGGCAAATAGGATTTCGCTTTGTGCCCCCTTGGTATCAGAAACTGACTGGCAATGTGACAGTACTGGGTACTGAATCAGTAAAATACAGTAGTAGTAATAATAGTAATAGTAATATTAGTAGTAGTAGTAATAATAATAATAGTAATAGTAGTAGTAGTAGTTGGTCTCCAGAGCCCTATCTCCTATACCTGTCAGTGTAATAGAGTGTCGTCTAGTGTTGAGGGGTTATGGAGGGAGCCTCAAAGGCGCATGCGCGTTTGTGATTTCAATACGGAAGTCGGTCCTCAGCTGGGAGACGATGATACATACATGAGGTATTTTAGATGCAGATGTCTGTATTGTTATCCCGTACGTGGTTTTATTACAATTTCGACTTACAGTTCGTTTGCTTATTTATTTAGGTTTGGTAGGTTAAATGCTTGTCTTACCTGCTCTCAGTTTAGCGTTATGATGATTAGCGTAGACTGAAATTGCACTACAACTACAGTTAAAAGCTGTGTAACAGTGTTGGTGTTATTGACACCCGTTTGCAACAGATTTTAGTCTTCTAAATTCTTAACAAACATAGATTTATGCAGTGCTCGACTATGATTGTTATGGCGGTTTCTGGTGGCCAGTCTGAGGGCATTGAATAACTTCATACTTTTCCCCTAACCAAACGAACAACAGTGATCTGACCTATTTCTAAAATATTAAATACAACTTAAGGAGCGAATGTACTAAGAAATGAATTAATTTTAGTTGAAAAAATAATATATAATGACAAATAATGTTTAATGACGTGAAGGCGTTGACGACTGCAAGTTACAAGTGCATGATAAACTGATATGCAGTATGTCGCTAGCTAGCTACATAGAAAGTCAGTGGCAAACATTAACATTTACATTTACAGCATTTAGGAGACGCCCTTATCCAGAGCGACTTACAATTGGTACAGTCTTACAATCCAAGCAATTGTGGGTTAAGGGTCTTGCTCAAGGACCCAACAGTGGCAGCTTGGCAGAGGTGGGATTTGAACCCTGGACCTTCTGGTCCAGAGTCCAGTACCTTACCCGCTAGGCTACCACAGTCCCTACATTAAGACTACATATTAGCCATGGATGGAACGCAAAGTAGAGCTTTATGAAATAATCCCTTTATTCATTCAACAGAAGCTAATACAGCAAAGGTTGAAGCATTGTTTTACGTAAATAATTTATATTTGCTGATTCAGAGCCCGGCTTGTATATTCATTCTAGTAGCAGTGCTGGTAAAGCACATACAGTGGTACCTCGGTAATCGTCGTTATTTTGTTCCAGAAGGCTTGTTGGGAACTGAAAACGATGGGTACTGAGCAAATCTTTCCCATAAGGAATAATGTAAATTGAATGAATCACTCCCAGAAAATCTACACTGTATAAGGTATTAATATATGCATTCATGGAGTTGTATTGTACAAGTGCTCCCTGATTTACGATGGGGTTATGTTCAAATCTGCAATGAGTTGAATGTAACATGAACAGATGAGTCGTAACAAGTGTTTGGTAGAGCGGTCTATATTGTATCATAGGAGATCCTATGATAAGTAATGATAAGTAAGTTAATGTCTAAAACACTTACATTAACCTACAGTTGGCCAAAATCATTCCCACAATGTTCATTTTATAATAAAGTGTTCCAAAATCTCATGTCATTTAGTGAGTAATGGATTGAAAGTCAAAAGGAACAGCAACACTTGCTGTATTGGTGAAGTTGGGGCACTAGCATAGCTGCTAATGCTAACTGCAGCCTGTCTGTGTCTTCTGGAGCATTAAGTTCCTGTTTCGGTTGGCAGTCAATACAACCCTTTTTAGGACCCATAGAGACTTATTGGCACTAATAATACAGTACTGTATATGTAAAAATAATGAAAAACATGATGAAAATAGCAGAGACTTTCTCTGACAAACCGCTGTTGTGAATCTGAGCAAATGAATCAGTGAATCAGTACCAATTACTTCTCAACAGTGGATCGTGAATTGTGAAACGTGTTTTGGCTGAAACGAGTTGTGTGGCTCGACTCATACAAGTTTAAGAAAGTGTGCAGAGTACTGAGTAAAACGAAGATAACCGAGACAAATGTTCTGGTCAAATTGTGTTGTGATCCGAATTCCGAGGTGGTCGAGGGATCAGGATACCACTGTACATACTCCAGACATTAAGAACAGAATTCAGCAGGAATTGCCACAAAGGCCATGTAATTAATCCGCACCACCAGAAGGAGTTGCCTTTGTTCACTTAGATACTTTTTTGTATTGTGTGACAAACGGAGAGTGTTTAGGGCTTTCTCATGGGCCCAACTCAATTCAAACTAAAACCCTTTTAAATACAAATATAAACTGATTTTGAAATAAGTTGTGCAGACGTTTTTAAGATTATTGTTTGGTACTTCTTTATAATAAGTTAACTGCAACTGACATTAATTAATTAATGTTTTTTACAACAATTAGTTCAGACCTTGCAATCTGGTTAGCTAAGAAATGTTCTCAGACATGTCTGCTGACATTTGTGATAATGGCATGGATTTTTCCACAACAAAATGATATCACTCTACTGACGCGCTGCCAAGTAAAGACAAGCTTTAAGCACACAGACATAGAATGTACACAAATAACACAATAACTCTAATCAATAACTGTATTCTATCAATTAATTCTTAATCCATTTTAACCTAAATTTTAGTCCCTTTCTCCTTTCATATAATTTGGACTTATTTGCACTTTGTGTTTCAGACTAACATTACTTGGTAGTGTTATACAGTATAAACCATATGCCATCTGTAGCATACTATGTTAGAGCAGAATAGAGAATTGTTACTGTTGCATAGCGACAACTCATTTGTCGTGGATGGTATTGTCAGTATTTAAGGCATATTCATTATGAAATTCAGGGCTTCTATAATCTATTTTGTTTCTTTAAACTAAAACTTGTATAAAAGCAATAGACCACTCAAGGTCATGTTCACAGATAACATCACGGCTTTGATCTACTACAGCACTTGCTGGCTCGTGCCTGTGACAAAATCATAGCCATGATGTTATTCATGATAACACGTGCCCTCTCATGTTCTCTTGCTTAAATATCTTTTATTTCTTTTTTACGTTAATATAGAGTTGTTGCTATAACAGCCTCCTGTTTTATTCAAAGACTTTTCACTAGATGTTGAAACATGACTACAAGGAATTGCTTTTATTCACCCACAGTAGCATTAGTGAGGTCATGAACTTGCTGTGTGCCTGTGGCTATTAACATACAAAAGCAGTAACTGCCATCCTTTAACTGTTGCCACTTATCTTGAAGCTCTATACAGTGTTATTGTATCCTCTAGCATTCAGAACTCAGCCCAAAAAGCATTATTGCTCCACCACCAAATTTTACAATTGGCTATATAAATTTCAAGATGGAGTGTTCTACTGATATACAGCAAACACTAATATATTTGTGAGATTCCACCATTTAACATGTTTCCACCAATCCAGTATCCTGTATTTGTGTGCTTTACACCACATGTGATTTTTGTTGGTGTGCAGTTGTTTGGCCATATAAACTTCATCCATTCAGAACAGTTTTTGTATAAATATTCCTTCTGGAACTTGGTATTACATTTTTACACAAATGTCTTAGACTTACTAAACTGACTGTTTACTAGATATGCACTGATTACAATTTCCTTGGCCAATTTTGGCTGCTGAATTTTTTAACATATGAGAGAAAATCAGAATCGATTATACAAATCGTAAACAAACCCACAAGCAGCTGAGCCATGTTTAAAGCTCTGTACACACATGAACTGAATTCTAAATTAAAGGTAGTAAATGCACTGTGCTGTTTGTCTGGCTGTGTTTGTGCCGCCGTCGCTATCGTGCGCTACACAAGTAAAATGTGATAAGAACAGAATCGGTTATATGAGACTGATGAGGCGATCACCGGTTATGGCTGATCACTCTGAAACCAGCCACGGTTTTACAGAGCTAAGTTGTTTATGATGGTTATAGAAATGCTCAGGAGCTGAAGTAAGAGCAGGTTTACCATTACTAGCATATGTGATGATTGTAGTGTGCACTAGACTTGCACTTCACTTTGTTTTGCTAATATTTGTTGGCACTTCCATGTCATGGTCAAGACTCTAGTCAACAGTTATTAGCGTCTTCCCACTGATAAGACCATGCACACCGATCCCCGGAGCAAATGTGATGCAGACCCTGGCCATACGACTAGCTCAGCACATACAGAATATGGGCTTGAATATTGATGACATAGCTCAATATATACCACCTATCCCACCTAGGAACATGATAAAAGTCCAAATATTCATGGACTTGTCGAGAAACAACAAGCAAATAACACACCCAGACACATACCAACAGGACTTATATATCAGAGAGATGTATCCTAAACACACTTTTATATATACAGATGGGTCCAAGTCTTCAGACCGGGTTACAATGGCTATACTGTCTGGAACTTTTCCACAGACAGCTGGATTACCAAAGTGGGGTTCCATCTTAACGGTAGAAGCAACAGCGATAGCGATGGCCCTTGAGGAGAAGTAAAAAGCTCTATCCATAATGCGCTCTGACTCGAAAATACTTTATCCAAGGCCTAGAGTCTATGACGCAGATGACTAATATATTAATCAACTCCAACACCTCACTCATCAGAAATTTGATATAAAATTTGCTGAATCCCAAGACATATTGGCATACCTGGGACTGAAAAAGTCGACAGGCGGTAAGCAACACCATGGCCATATTACCAACGGACATCAAGCTACCAGCTGCAGACATCAAACCAGCAACACAATCCTACATTGAAACCCTGTGGCAGTGCGAGCAAGTAAGAAAAATAATAAACTTCAGAAGATAAACCCCATCATAAACACTAATGTAACAATACATTTCCGTAATAGAAGTGATCAAACAACTTGGACAAGATTTCGAATAGGCCATTCCAAACTGACCCACCAAACACCTCTTAAAGGGAGAACCCCCACCGATCTGTGACAGCTGTTCTACTGAAATAACAATAAAACATAATTTCAATATGTAGAAAATATAAAGAGGTTAGAAGCAAACTAAAAATGCCAGAGGACATAAACTGTGGGCTAAATGTTAAAAATGCCCATAAAACCCTGAGTCCCAGCTGTGACTTTGCTATAGATAAATGAGTACCACACTACACCTGCCATGAGTAAAGCCGAAAAGTAATTCATGCCGTTAAAAACTAAACAAACAAACAGTTATTAGCCTATAAAGTTTTGCCAGTGTTTCCACTCTGAGGACTTGCTGGCAGGCATATAATGTAATGTGTTTTTCACTAGACATGTAGAGCAACATACAATGCCAAATAAATTCAATTATATTTAAACAGGTGTATAACTAATGTAGTTGATCCCTACTTTTCATTCATTACCACAAAGTGAGCTCGGGTTCATTGTGGAAGACCTTCACTAACCTGCAAAAATAAAGGGTCCTTTTTACCCCTTCTTATCCTGATCTGGGTCCAGACCACAGACCACTTGCGTATGAGGTTCTGTGAGATGAGATTTTTTTGATCCGGTGGTTTTATTTTTATTAATGAATCTGCAACAGCTAAACACATAACTTTTACACAATTTTAAACCCTAACCTAGAGATGGCTTGATCGGCTATGTGGATCTATATGGATCTATCGGTCGATATTTCTCAAATTTAGCCGATTCTGAGAGGTAATCAATGGTGTCAAATGAGTGAGGTAATATTTTGCGAGGTAGTTTGCTGAAGCCCTGTGCGAACCCCATTCTGTTTTTCCATCTACTGTTTCATCTAGGGAGTGCAGCCTGGGGCGAACCCCCTCGTTAACAGCTCCCTGTAGTTACTAGCTGAAACACTAGATGGAAATTTTGACTAATATTGGTTTCAGCTGCTTGTGTGGATAGTTAATTGTAAACCAGTTTAGACCATGATTTATGTCTTGATTGCACAGAAAGTGGCATCCAGCCCCACCCTCAATCGGTAACACTGATCGGTCCATTTTTACCCTAAAACTTTGTGCAGCAAAGCACCTCAAGGCAAGGAACCATAATTTTGAAATGTTAGATTTTTTAAGTCTAAATATTCTGTGATGTTTGTATCTAATAACAACCATTCCTTCAGGTCATGTTTCAGTATACCGCTGAATGATTAATGCCATTCAGTATTTACTGAAATGTTACTCACTTTCTGCTCTCATTTGTGATAGTAGCTAAAAATAGGTAACATCATTGGTTATACAAAGAAATAAACCCTTCTCATACATGCACATGGTTGTTGTTCTAAAAACTTGAGTAGAAACCCCGTAGTGAACCAACACTACAATATTACGTACAATGCATTCAGAAAGTCTTCAGACCCCCATCAATCTGCACTAAATTCCCCATAATGAGAAAGTGAAAACAGAATTTTAGAAATGTTTGCAAATTCATTGAAAATGGCAAAACTAAAATTTCTCATGGACATAAGTATTCAGAACCTTTGCTATGACACATGAAATTGATGTGGAAATGGCTGTCCACTGATGGTTCCCATACAACCTGACAGAGCTTGAGAAGTTCTGCAGAGAGGAATGGCAGAAAATCCCCAAATCCAGGTGTACAAACCTTGTGGCATCATACCCACGAAGACTGGTTGCTGAACCCCTGTCAAAGGTGCTTCAACAAACTACTGAGTAAAGGGTAATATTTAAATTTTTTCAAGAATTTCTACCATTCTGGAATCACTTTTTCATTATGGGGTATTGAGTGTAGAATGATGGGGAAAACTTGATTATTGTATTTTTTGGCACAAGTCCGCAACATAAAATGTGAAAATGTTTTAGCTAGGGGGACTGTGGTAGCCTAGCGGTTAAGGTACTGGACTCTAGACCAGAAGGTCCATTGTTCAAATCCCACCTTTGCCAAGCTGCCACTGTTGGATCCTTGAGCAAGACCCTTAACCCGCAATTGCTTGGACTGTAAGACTGTACCAATTGCAAGTCACTCTGGATAAGGGCGTCTACTAAATGCTGTAAATGTAAATACGATTTTGTGGCAGGCCAGATGTGCCCTCAGGGCATAATTTGGAAACTGTAGTCTATGGTCATAATAAACATTACGTTAAAGTTGTATTAAATCTAATCAGAGCATAGTTTGCCTTTGAATTTATGTATGAAAACAAGTTGCTTGCCTATAAATTAGCTGATTTACTTGCCCTTCACTAACAATCAATGTGTGAAATCTTCACCTCACACACCTTTTTGTCCTGCTTCCAGAAGAAAGCACGCATGTCATATATCTTCAGCCTTCAGGCTTAGTAGGAAGGGGATTTAAAGTGTGACCTGGCAGATAATGTGGTTCAGTGATGAGTGATAGCACAGATTTTCTTCGTGATCTGATACCAAGTAATACCAAGTCTAATTTTTCAATACTGATACTTTTAAAGTCCCTAAAAAAGGCTAAATTCATTTTGAGAGTTTAAACAAGTGGAGGTCTTGAGAAAGTTAACACTCAGTTTGTTGTCACTCATACTCCTCCCTACAAAACACTGTTTTAAAATTACTGAGCAGGGCTTGTTTGCCACAACACGGATATATCATTTAAAATTGATGGCTTGTAGTACAACACCTTCTCCTTGTATTTCACTCTGTGTAACTGACATGGACTTTCATGGGCAAGGGGGCAGAGGAATTAATTCCTATCGTGCACCATTATTTACAGCAAAAAGTCTCGTCCTTATGGTATACATTCCAGCAGATAAATAAATTAACAGGTAAATAGACTCAATTCTTAAAATGAATTAGGAGGTTTGTAAGTATTGATAATTCAGTAGAAAATTGTTTTAATAAACATGGAAAAAAATAATTCAGGGATGGCATTATTCAGGAAAACCTTCTGGCCTTAAGCCCTGAAGTCAATCCCTAACAATGGTCTGGGTCATAGAGGACCATGGAGCCTGTCCTGAAATTCACTGATTGCAGGCAGAGGTACATACAGGGTTCCATAACTGCAGCACCCATCCTTCACCTTGCGGCTGGCTACTACCTCTGCACACAGGTCCGCACAAGCCCTGATCTCGAGTACATTCTACACCTTTGGGATGAATTAGGACAGCATTCAGCATCAGTTTCTGATGTTACTGATCTGATCTGATTACTTATGCGCTTGTGGCTGAATTGAAAAAATGTATTAGAAAGCGTTACCAGAGGAGTAGAGGCCATTGTATATTTCCCTCCACAATTATTGGCACACTTGGTAAAGATGAGGAAATATGGTTATAAGAAAGTCTCCTTTTGGTGAAGAATCTTAATCTGAAAAATGTGAGAAACTGATGATGTTTTGAAAATTGTTCTTTTGTAAAGGATGTTACACCTCCAACATGGCAAATCATCGAATGTACCAGCATAGTATTGAGCTTGTACTGTTTGACCAACTGTGGTCTCCTAGCGCAAATACTGCATTAGCCAGGAGAGTCTAAAATCTTAAAGTGAACGAAGCTTAATGTTCTAAAACAGTGACTTAGGAAAGCCAAACTTCTCTCACTTACTAATGATCATAAGTGATCTCTACTGCTAAAATGACAAACCTGTGATCCAGAAGGAAAGTAACCATTTTATGTTTAGCTTTTTCTTACAATTTAAACCTATACATAAAACGCTTACTTAACATAAAAATGATTACTTTCCCTTTGGACTACATGTTTGTAATTTCAGCAGTAGAGATCACTTATCACAAGTAGCAACAGAGAGAAGTATGTTGTTCCTATGTCACTTCTTTAGTACATTGTCAGTTTAAGCTTTTTTACTTAACAGCTTTAAAATGGGAAGAAAAAATCTAAAAGCTTCAAAAATGACTACTTTTGAAGATGAAATATTAAATATATATATATATATATATATATATATAATCATTTACACCTAAACATTTGGCACAGTTTTTCAATCGAAAGTTTTGGAATCTTGGAATTTTGGAAGTTTAAGGCAGTCACTCCGGCTGCTGTCATTTTTCTCATTGGCTTGGGTTTTATCATTTGGCACAGTTTTTCAATCGAAAGTTTTAGTATCAATAAGAACCGGAATCGAAATCGATAAAATGCATATGTTACCCAACCCTATCCAGCTCAACACAAAATGGTTTACTGAACACAAAATCATGCTTCTGCCATGGCCATCATAGTCCCCTGGTCTGAAACCTGAGGAGTGAGCTAAAGAGGAGAGTGCACAAGCAAGTACCTGGGACCCTGGACAATCTGAAGAGGTTTCGTAAAGAGAAATGTTCTAAAATTCCTGTCTCTGTATTCTCCAACCTTATAAAATCTTACTGGAGAAGACTGTGTTGTTTTATTTGCAAAGGTAGTTTATGCAAAGTATTAAATTCGGGGCTTTCAATAATAGTGGCATATGTTTTTTTTTTTGTTTTGTTTTGTTTTTTTTGTTTTTTTTAATATCAGATGAAATTTACTTTTAATTAAAGATTGGATTTTTTTTTCAGCGTGAGATTAAGCTAATTCACCAAAATCTGAAATTTTCAACTTTTATTATTCATCTTTATTAGGGCTGCAAGTAAATGTGGTGGAACTATAGCAGTAGAGGGGCAGCAACTCCATATCAGTGCCCATGATTTGGAAATTGATATTTAATAAACACACATGGATGTGACATTTTGATGTTCACATTCTTGTGGCTGTGTAGTGTATGTCATTAATTTACAGTGTGTTAATAAAAAAGGACATTATTTGAAGGTTGGTGCAGCGCTTAGCACTGTTGCCTCACAGCTTCGAGCTCCCCGGTTCGATCCCAACCCTGGGCTCCACCTGTGTGAAGTCTGCATGTCCTCCCTGTGTCTGTCTGGGATTCATTTGGGTACTCCAGTTTTCTCCAACATTCCAAAGACATGTGTTGGTTGGTGTTTCCAAAGGTGCCCTTAGTGTGTGAATGTGTGTATGAATTCGCGAGTGTATGTGCCCTATGATTGCTTGTCGTCCTGTCTAGGGATTCGCTCTATGCTGCCGGCTAGGCATTCCTGTGACCCTGACTAGGATCAAGCGAATAAGACAATGAATGAATGAATGAATAAATAATTTTTGAAGGTGAAATGTTTGTTTTACAGTGAATTAATGATTACATACATATTGCAGTTTTCATCTGCCTTATTAAAATTTATTATCATATGTTAACTTGTTTTCATGGAGTAAGCGCTGGAGTTTTCAGCTCCTGTTCATGCTGACTATGTACAGCATATCGATTACCATCAATCATTTATTTAATTATCAAAATACTTTGCACTCCCTTTCAATGTTTAATATTTAAAGTTGTTTGTTAATTGCAGACGAATTAAAGAGTGGAAAAAACTACAAAAATGCCAGCTCGAAACACAATAACAAGTGGCCTGCCCAGCAGCAAAGTTCGATATTCTAAACTAGCTAGTGATGATGGCTACATTGACCTTCAGGTGAGAATTAATACTTATATCATATTATTACATAAACACAGAACAGTCTCCATGTCTTGTGGAAATATAGTGGTGCTTGAAAGTTTGTGAATCCTTTAGAATGATCTATATTTCTGCTTAAATAAGACCTACAACATCATCAGCTTTTCACACAAGTCCAGAAAGTAGATAAAGATGACACAGTTCAACAAAAGATACTCGGCCATTTTTTTATTGTATAATAGTGAGTGGCAAAAGTTTGTGAACCTCTAGGATTAGCAGTTAATTTGAAGGTGAAATTAGAGTCAGGTGTTTTCAATCAACGGAATGACAATCAGGTGTGAGTGGGCACCCTGTTTTATTTAAAGAACAGGGATCTATCAAAGTCTGCTCTTCACAGCACGTTTGTGGAAGTTTATCATGGCATGAACAAAAGGAGATTTCTGAGGACCTGGAAAAGGTTACAACACTGTCTCTAAAGAATTTGGACTCCACCAATCCACAGTAAGACAGATTGTGTAGAAATGGAGAAAATTTAAGACCATTGTTTACCCTCCCGAGGAGTGGTCGACCAACAAAGATCACTCCAAGAGCAAGGTGTGTAATAGTTGGCGAGGTCACAAAGGACCTCAGGGTAACTTCTAAGCAACTGAAGGCCTTTCTCACATTGGCTAATGTTAATGTTCATGAGTCCACCATCAGAAGAACACTGAACAACAATGGTGTGCATGGCATTGTTGCAAGGAGAAAGCCACTGCTCTCCAAAAAGAACATTTCTGCTCGTCTGCTGTTTGCTAAAGATCACAAGGACAAACCAGAAGGCTATTGGAAGAATGTTTTCTGGACGGATGAGACCAAAATAGAACTTGTTGGTTTAAAAGAAAAGCGTTATGTTTGGAGAAAGGAAAACACTGAATTCCAGCATAAGAACCCGATCCCATCTGTGAAACATGTTGGTGGTAGTATCATGGTTTGGGCCTGTTTTGCTGCATCTGGGCCAGGACGGCTCGCCATCATTGATGGAAAAATGAATTCTGAATTATATCAGAGAAATTTAAAGGAAAATGTCAGGACATCTGGGGGGGGGGATTTACATACTGATAGCAAAGGTTCACATACTTTTACCACTCACTAATATGTAATATTGGATAATTGTCCTCAATACATAAATAACCAAGTATAATATTTTTTCTCTCATTTGTTTAACTGGGTTCTCTTTGACTAGGTTTATGACTTGTGATTCTTATTTCATATTTATGCAGAAATATATAAAATTCTAAAGGGTTTACAAACTTTCAAGCACCACTGTACTTGTTAAATAAAGACAGCGTTGATGTTATTAACTGCAGTTTAAACTACAAATATTTGTTGTTTTCCCAGTCAGTTGTTTACACTCATATTTCTGTTTTTTTCCCCTGAAGTTTAAAAAGAGCCCACCAAAGGTCCCATATAAGGCAATCACCCTGGCTGCTGTCCTCTTTCTCATTGGCTCGGGTTTGATCACCATTGGGTCTCTTCTTTTAGCAGGATACTTTGAAGTTAAAGATGTGAGTATATAGTGTTGGCCTTCCTATGTTTACATAAGGTCATGCAGACTAGATAATATTATTACACATAAATGAAGTGTTATCATATGGCTGGGTCTCAGAACACTACCTGCTTTACTGGTCTGTACACTGAACTCTTAAGTGCTTTCGGTTTGCTGGATAAAGAGAGAAACTCATAGTTGGATGGAACGGAATGAGTTTGCACAGTTTGAAAAATACAGCTCGGAATCTCGTTCTTGATGCATAACTCCAGTCATTCATAACATTAAAACCAACTCCTTATTTTAACATCAGCTCATTATGCCATAAACTGTAGGTACACTTTGTCGTTCTGCAGTTACAGACTGTGTTCCATGGCCGTTTCTTAATACCAAGTACGCAATGGTCGGACTTGCGTACTTCCTAGTCTGGATTTGGCAAGTTCGACTTGCGACTACATACTCCCGAGTATATAAACGTATATAAAAAAAGTTTGCATTTAAGCATAAAATAAAAACCTTCCCAAACATAAGCGAGCACCAAACAAGTCTGACTTTAGAAGGAAATTTAATTCTGAACTTCAGTTTATATCAGACAATTCATATTTAGAATACAGGTTGAATAAATAATACATATACAGTGGTGCTTAAAAGTTTGTGAACCCTTTAGAATTTTCTATATTTCTGCATAAATATGACCTAAAACATCATCAGATTTCACACAAGTCCTAAAAGTAGGCAAAGATAACCCATTTAAAAACAAATGAGACGAAAATATTATACTTGGTCATTTATTTATTGAGGAAAATGATCCAATATTACATATTAATGAGTGGTAAAAGTATGTGAACCTTTGCTTTCAGTATCTGGTGTGACTACCCCCCCAATTAGTTGAAGCAATAACTGCAACTAAACGTTTCCTGTAACTGTTGATCAGTCCTGCACACCGGCTTGGAGAAATTTTAGCCCATTCCTCCGTACAGAACAGCTTCAACTCTGGGATGTTGGTGGGTGTCCGCACATTAACTCCTCACTTCAGGTCCTTCCACAACATTTCGATTGGATTAAGGTCAGGCCATTCCAAAACATGAACTTTACTTTTCTTTAACTATTCTTTGGTAGAACGACTTGTGTGCTTAGGGTCATTGTTTTGCTGCATGAGCCAAAACAATCCCTTCTGTAGGGATTCAGTTTATGGACAGATGTCCTGACATTTTCCTTTAGAATTCTCAGATATAATTCAGAATTCATTGTTCCGTCAATGATGGCAATCCGTCCTGGCCCAGATGCAGCAAAACAGGCCCAAACCATGATACTACCACCACCATGTTTCACAGATGGGATAAGGTTCTTATGCTGGAATGCAGTGTTTTCCTTTCTCCAAACATAACGCATTTCTTTTAAACAAAAAAGTTCTATTTTGGTCTCATCCATCCACAAAACATTGTTCCAATAGCCTTCTTTGAATAGCCTTTAGCTTTTTCCTTGCAACTCTGCCATGCACACCATTGTTGTTCAGTCTTCTTCTGATGGTGGACTCATTAACATTAACATTAGCAAATGTGAGAGAGGCCTTCAATTGCTTAGAAGTTACCCTGGGGTCCTTTGTGACCTCGCCAACTATTACACGCCTTGCTCTTGGAGTGATCTTTGTTGGTCGACCACTCCTGGGGAGGATAACAATGGTCTTGAATTTATTCTATAGGTACACAATCTGTCTGACTGTGGATTGGTGGAGTCCAAACTCTTTAGAGATGGTTTTGTAATCTTTTCCAGCCTGATGAGCATCAGTAACTCTTTTTCTGAGGTCCTCAAAAATCTCCTTTGTTCCTGAAATGATAGACTTCCACAAACATGACACCTGACTGTAATTTCACCTTCAAATTAACTGCTAATCCTAGAGGTTCACATACTTTTGTTACTCACTAATATGTAATATTGGATCATTTTCCTCAATAAATAAATGACCAAGTATAATATTTTTGTCTCATTTGTTTAACTGGGTTCTCTTTATCTACTTTTAGGACTTGTATGAAAATCTGATGATGTTTTAGGTCATATTTATGCAGAAATATAGACAATTCTAAAGGGTTCACAAACCTTCAAGCACCACTGTAATGCATAATAAATAAGGTAATAACTTTACGTCACATCTCCGAAATCGCCTGAGCATTTTTTAATGTAAGCTCTATCTTGATAAACTGATCGCATAGTTGAATTTTAAACAACTACATTCTCGCCAAAAAAGAAATCTGTGACACAATTCCATGACACAGTAACAGTATTACTTTGAAAAGTATACATCCAGTTGGGAGTCCTTTCATCCCCCATTACCGAGCTGACAATGCATTGTGGGATATTTCGCTGTCCAAGTACGCACAAGTCTGCTCCTCAATAATATTGGCGGAAAAAGAACACATCTGGGGATTTGGAGCGTACTTGGTTAAAAATTAGAAATGGAACAGTACTTGAGCTGCGATTGTTGACGTTTCACAAGTACACAAGAACACAAGTACATGAAAGTACACATATTGTGAAACGGCCCAGCTGTAGCTTTGCACACTTTGTTAGTCCCCTTTCACCTGGTCGTAGCCACCAGAGAACAGGCATTATCTGGATGGTGGTTCATTCTCAGCACTGCACTGACACTAAGTATGTTTACATGCACTTAATAATCTGGTCATAGTCGGATTTCTGCAGTTATCTGATTATTCAAGTGGTCATGTATACAGCTTACGAAGATCTAAAATTATTATTATTAAGTAATATGATAAAGAGAGATGGATTTTATTCCAGTAGTTGGATTATTCATAGCATGTATACCAGTTATCCAGTTTCAGTTGGTTTTCTCAGTCTGTGGAGCGTAACCTGACATGGTTGCTAAGTCTGCCTATTCTAAAGACTTGGCTTTATTTGGACTCTTTTCATTGACTGTGAGAGATTTTGTTTGTTTGTTTGTTTTTTTTTGCGTGAACTGGCAGCCCCAGAATTAAAGGCAATATATACCCGAGAAATTGAAGAATCTGATTATTTAATGTTAAAATTTGAAGTTTATTTCACAACTTTCTGTGAGATTATTGGCTGGTTGCAAAGTTGAAATCTCATTACTTCTTGAGACATGTAAACCTGGAGGTTCCCCCATTATACGAGTAATCGGATTACTGCCAAAATCTGGTTTTCTCCAGTTTCTTATAAAGTGCATGTAAACGCAGTCACTGACATGGTGATATTAGTGTGTGTTGCATTCGTACGAGTAGATCAGAGTGAATTCTCAATCCACTCAGTGGACGGAGAATGGTCCACCAACCAAAACCATCATGTAGGAAGCATCATGTGAGCACTGATGAAGGATTAGATGATGACTAACACAAACTGTGCAATAACAGAAGAGCTACTGACCTAATATCTGCAAGGTGGACCAACAAGGTAGGTGCGTCTAGTAGAGTAAACAGTGAGTGGGACACTGCTGTGTCTGATCCCTTCGTACCAAGTCAAATAACATTTGGGTGTGACATATGGTGATCTGTATTGAATCTTTAAATCTGTTGGGTTCTGAGCACTTTGTGTCATGTACTCAAATATTTTAAATATTAACATTTAAACCTTCTAGAGTGTTTGTAGGTACTAAATGCAGCTATAACTACAGTAGGACTGTAGTAGACTGTAAACTAACCTGGACATGGCTCCTGTCTGTAGATTTATGTCAGAAAACTTCCAATCATAGGAGTTAGGTTACCCTTTATTCCACACTAATCTTGAGCGCAGTGATTTGAAGGCAGCAGTTGTAGAATACCCTGGACATGTTTTCTATAATTGATGTATATCATTAATGAATGTTTTGCATGAATATAAATGATGTTTCTTCACGTGCAGCACACTGAACGCACTATACCAGTCCTCATCATTGGAATACTTGTCTTTATCCCTGGATTCTACCATTTGCGCATCGCCTACTATGCTTATAAGGGTTATCGAGGTTACTCCTATGATGACATCCCAGACTTTGATGACTGAATGAAATAGAACATCTGTGACAGAAAAGGTCCTGTCCTCTGTGTGCACTCAGATCTTTTTGTATTGATTAGACATGCTTCTAAAAGTGACTGGTAATTTTAGACAAAGATCCACCTTCTGGATTTGTAATGTCTTCAAGTGAAAATATGTATAACGTTTGTAATACTGCACTAATCATATTTTACTGCTCTTTAGTCTTTAATAACAATAATATAAGTGGAAGTAGCCTGAATTATTTGACGTTTTCATTTTTAATACTGCATTTGATGCATTGTAGAATCGCAGAGAGAGTAAACTGTCATCACTCAGTTTATGTTGATCTGCAAAATGTGTTTGTACAACAAACTGGCTTAGATTAAACCTGTGTAACATGAACTGGCATTACTGTACCATGACTATGGCTTTCTGATTAAGTGTTAGTATTACATTCCATGAGTTCTCTTTTATCACTGTGGAAGAACTGTCAGTTTTGATCTTTTTCATGAAAGAATAAAGACAGAGTAATGCGAGTCTCTGATTCTTCATTTAGCACACGCTGTAAGTCTGTTTACTGCCTGAATTACATTTTGCTTTTTAAAGACCCAAGTACACCTTTGTCAAAGCATAAAACATCAGTTTGTTTTTCTGAAATATGAAATAATGTACGGATGAAATGGACGAATGAAATTTCGAAGTAAGGAAAATTAAAATATTTAGCCATGGAAATTACGCCCTCATGTGGGTGTGAAAGTGAATAGATTTGGAGGAAATGTACAGGAAAATGCTTGTTTCGAACCACGCGGCTTCGGATGGTACCTTAACAACATTAATCGTACTAGTGATTCCTCTCGTCATCACAGTGATGTTACTGTATATTAGACCTGCATGTATAATGTAATTTTAATCGTAAATCTTCTTACTTTAAAATGTATATATTATTACATTATTAGTGCATTAAATAAGAGAAATGAAGTCACGTGCCAAATGATTGGTTGCGTTTGGAAACAAAGCTTTTCAGTGATCATGCTTTGAAAGTCACGGGGTCATACAAATGCCTGAGTGTTATTTTTCAATCTGGAGAGAAAGGCGCATGGACAAAGGTGGAGAGATGGGTGCAGGGCGGGGAGGAGGGGAGATTAGATGGAAGAGAGGTAAAAGAAACGACACAGCGAAGTAGCCTAGACGCTGTGCAGACCTTACCTTTTGCGACTTGAAGGCAGATGAGAGGGCTTGTATCCTGTAGCCAACTACACTAAACTTTTATTTTAAGCACCAGTTCTGTTTATTTACATTGTGTAGTAAAGTCGTTTACTTTGTTTTATTAAAAACACTGGTACGTACAAGGAAATAAACGGGGAACTGGAGCGAGCTCGGTCTTTCGTAGCCCGCGGCAAACCTGAGGCGGCAGGTTCAGGTCCAGGGAGCCACGTTTTACATCCAGTGGTTTTAAAAACGCAGCCATAACTCACTGCGGTCAGTGGAAGAGAAACAATGTCCTCTAGGCGATTCCTGTGGAGAAAACTTCTGCTCTTCTGGTAAAACTTTTAATGATCCTACACTGGCAACACTGTAACGCTTCTGAGGCTCAAGTGGAACAAGTGCCACCGCTTATTTTACAGAGACTCTTGGACAGCACAACCAACAACTATTGGAAACCTGCAGCATTTCAAACTTCTTTTGGGATTTTTGGGACGAGTAATGGAGTGAAATCAACGCCATTATCACTGACACTACCCAGCCCAAGGTACAAATGTATATATGATATATACTGTATAATTTCCACCGCATTCAGACTAAATGGCATCTGTTATAGCCCAACATGAGCAAATTTTAAACGTCACCTTTGTTGGACCTAATAGTACTGTGGCATTGCTAATAGAAGACAATCCCATCAAGCAACCTTTCTTAAAACAAAGATATTATGACTGGTTATCTGATCATTAAAATTGTCATCCTTGATGATGACAATGCCCCTCGGAACATGGCACATTGGTAACTGACTTGTTTGAAGAGTATGAACATGATGTAAATCTACAATTATGTGAGTAGTTATGATCCTTGCAGGCACTATATACGACCTCCCATGGGAGATTTTGGACCAGAATGTTATGGTGTTTCCACCACCAGAAAACTCTAATTGAAGTTATATAATTTGGTTTGATTGGTGGTCCAGCTCTCTAGTACAGTTCAAAGACTTGTAGGTTGGTTTAGTAGGTACACCTCTTTGTTTCTTCTTCACTCATTTTTCTTTTGTTTTCCAGTTACACTTAACATATATATATGTACTCTGTAGTTCTACAGTTACAAACAGTAGACCATCTGTTTCTCTACATACAGACCCCCATAGGACCACCACAGATCAAGTACTATTTGGGTGTTGGATCATTCTCAGCACTACAGTGACACTGATGTGGTGGTGGACTGTTAGTGTGTGTTTTGCTCATACAATTGGATCAGACACAGCAGTGCTGTTGGAGTTTATCATCACTGTGGGCATTTACTGTCCACTCTATTAGATGCATCTACCATATTGATCCACCTGTAGATGTAAAGTCAGAGATAATAACTCATCTGTTGCTGCACAGTTTGTGTTAGTCATCATCTAATCATTCATCAGTGCTCACATTATCCTGGTGGCTGGACATTTTTGGTTGGTGGACTATTTTCACCACGTCAGTGTCACTGTAGTGCTGAGTAATGGGGACTGACAAAGTATGTAGAGAAACAAGTGAACTACAGTCTGTAACTGTAGAACTACAAAGTGCAATGGTCTATGTGGTAAGTGGAACTGATAAAATGGACAATGAGTGTAGTTTCTAGGTGGTGTCTCTAATAAAGTGATCATTGAGTGTATTTGCCAAGACACAACCTTCTGTGTTGAGTGACACCAGAATAAACACGTGTCTGTATATTGGGGTGAGACAACACAGTTTGTGAACTTTCTAATCTTCCCAGTGTACTGAATGCCATGAGGTTCAGTTGCTGTGATTTGCACGTTGCATTAACAAGCAACTTATTTTTCCTAAACAGACAGATCCACTACATAAAGTAAACAGTATAACATGTATCATGTAGCTCTCATTCATCTGTGCTGTCAATTAAGACTGTGTTTATGAACCTACAGTAATTGAAAGGTGCATACATATAATTTGCTACCTCTGTAGGCATGTATGTAGCTTTTTTCCTGTCTGACTGCATCTTATTAGCATGTCTAGCCTATTTGTTATAACATGGGGCCAGTCCAGAAATGTCTGTATTTAACATTTGTATAATGAAAATTAAACATTCATCAGTGCAGCCAGACAGTTAATAATAACTTATATGTTCTGCTGTTTTCTACACTAGTACATGGCCTACCATTGTGACCACAGATTATGTCTCTATCCATCTGTAGTATATGTAAAACACATTACTTACATTGTTGTACATATTACATGTCACTATTTAGTTTTAAAAATTAGTGGATGCTGTAACATATGAACACCTCCTTGGTCATGGTTAAGGTGTCTTATGTCACTAGCCCCCAGATGTTTTGCTTCAGTAATTTGCGACTTATTCATGCTCCTTATAGTCATAGCAGAATATAGTATCAGTAAAAGGGATAGCAGTATCTCAGGGTTACAATAGACTATTAAGGATAATGTGTACAGTCTCAGGTCTCATTTAAGAAATTTCCACAGGGTTGTCTCTCACATTCCAAAGACATGTCAAGTCAGATTTATTTCTTCAGTGCTTTTTATAATGGAGCATTGTCTCAAAGTAGCGTAACAATTTTGTATTATCTCCAAGCCTAGTGCAACAGTGGCAAGGAAAAACTCCTTAACTTAAGGAAGAAACCTAGGGACAACCAAGACTTATAGAGGGACCCAGCCTCTTTGGGTAGCCAAGATGTAAGAATTAAACAAAGTTATCTAGTTAATAAATTTATAGTAATAGTTTAAATAAACAGAAGATAAATAAATATTAACAGAGATTAGATATTTAATAATTTAATAATAACAATACTGCAACTAGATGTTAAAAAATAAATAACGTAAAAATGTGCACTACAGACACCCTTCTGATTACTCATTTATGCTATATCATTATGTGTGCTTGTGTGAACACTAACATGTTAGGTCAGTTGGGGTCTCTAAAATGTCTGGATGAGTAGAGTGTGTGTATATGTATATTTGGACATAACCTACACTGTTTAACCAAGAGTAGGGACAATAAACTTGAAAGGTAACCTATAATAGGTAAGCAAAGCTAGGGATTACAAGGTGTCATAGGGGCACATTTGTCATTTGGATCAGATTACTCTTAGAGTGCTGCCAACATACTGAAAGACCCATCCCATCCTGGACATCATCTGTTTGACTTGCTACCATTTCATAGACGCTAAAGGTCCATCACAGCACAAACAAACAGACTTAAGAGTAGTTTCTACCCCAGAGCCAAAATAGAACTGTGTACTGCCAAACACTGATCCTGAACATTACCAACACAGCACTGTTTCTGAATACAAAAAAAGTGCAGTACTTATACTGCTATGCACACTTTATTCAGTTATTCAGGTATTGATTCATTTTATATTTTTACTCTAGTCTGCATATAAATTTTCATATATTTTATTCTTTGCACCTTATTGATAATGGTAAAGAGAATCTTAATTTGTTGTCTTGTGTTAAAGCACCTTCAAATTTGCTTGTTATATTTCATTGTACTCTGTCCAATGACAATAAAGGAAGCTTATCTCATACTTGCTATTTAAAATGTATTTAACAATATAAAACCTTGGCTTTCAAGGCCTCCCCTGTCTCTGGTTCCTGTATGATAACTGGTTAATTAAATTAGCCTGTCAAGGGCATGGACAGCAGGAGTCTGACAACCAGAATAAGATCTACCAAGAGCAGGTACAGAGGGTCCATAATAATTCTCAATAAACTGTCTCAAAGCTACCAACAGTTGCACTGGTGTTTATCAGGAAGAAATTACACATACAGTGGGGCAAAAAGTATTTAGTCAGCCACTGATTGTGCAAGTTCTCCTACTTAGATAGATGAGAGAGGTCTGTAATTTTCATCATAGGTACACTTTAACTATGAGAGACAAAATGAGAAACAAAAAATCCAGGAAATCACATTGTAGGATTTTTAAAGAATTTAATTTAAATCATGGTGGAAAATAATTATTTGGTCAATTAACAAAAAGTTCAAACTCAATACTTTGTAACATAACCTTTGTTGGTAATGACAGAGGTCAAAAACGTTTCCTGTAAGTCTTCACCAGGTTTGCACAAACTGTAGCTGGGGTATTTGGCCCATTCCTCCATGCAGATCTCCTCTAGAGCAGTGATGTTTTTTGGGGCTGTCGCTGGGCAACACACTGACTTTCAACTGCCTCCACAAATTTTCTATGGGGTTGAGGTCTGGTGACTGGCTAGGCCACTCCAGGACCTTGAAATGCTTTTTACGGAGCCACTCCTTCGTTGCCTGAGCGGTGTGTTTGGGATCATTGTCATGCTGGAAGACCCAGCCACGTTCCATCTTCAATGCTCTCATTGATGGAAGGAGGTTTTGGCTTAAAATCTCACGATACATGGCACGTTCATTATTCCCTTAACACGGATCAGTCGTCCTGTCCCCTTTGCAGAAAAACAGCCCCAAAGCATGATGTTTCCACCCCCATGCTTCACAGTAGGTATGGTGTTCTTGGGATGCAAGTCAGCATTCTTCTTCCTCCAAACACGACGAGTTGAGTTTTTACCAAAAAGTTTTACTTTGGGTTCATCTGACCTCATGATATTCTCTCAATCCTCTTCTGGATCATCCATATGCTGTCTGGCAAACTTCAGACGGGCCTGGACATGTACTGGCTTAAGCAGGGGGACACGCCCGGCACTGCAGGATCTAATTAAATTCTTTAAAAATGTGTGATTTCCTGGATTTTTTTTTCTCATTTTGTCTCTCATAGTTGAAGTGTACCTATAATGAAAATTACAGACCTCTCTCATCTTTCTAAGTAGGAGAACTTGCACAATCAGTGGCTGACTAAATACTTTTTAGCCCCACTATACATATATATATATATATATATATAGAGAGAGAGAGAGAGAGAGAGATGAAAGATGTCTGTAATTTTCATCATAGGTTCACTTGAACTATATAGAGTCTGATTATAAAGAGTGTGATTAGTCATATTTAATTGGATGTAGCACATCTTGAATAAAATTCTCTTTACTAAGTATGGGATAATATTTGCATAGTAGTTTTTAATAATCTCGCTACTAATGCATTTTGTTTGCTGTCAGATGTATCATGATAAATATCGTGAATCGTGAAAATGTCTTTAAATATTGTGATAATATTTTTACCATATCGCCCACCTCTAGTTGAAATCACTAGAAAGAGAACCATCAATTCCGCAATTCTGCAATTTCCTTCGGGATCAATAAAGTGTTATCTTCTCTCTCTTTTATAACCTGCCTGAAACATCCGTTTTACATTGGGCAGTGGATATTCATCCTCCATGTACTTGTAAAACTTAGGAAACCCTTAGATTATATCATTTGCAGTGATGCTTGAAAGTTTGAGAACCCTTTAGAGTTTTCTATATTTCTGTGTATATATGACATAAAACATCATCTGATTTTCACCTAATATTCATAAAAGTGGATAAACAACACCAAATTAAATAAATTACACAATAAATGAGACAAAAAAGCTATACATGGTAATTTGTTTATAACATAGAAAATTATCCAATGTTACATATCTGTGAGTGACCAAAGTATGTGTAATTAGAAGTGAAATTAGAGGTGTTTTTAATTAATGGGATGACAGTCAGGCATGAGTGGGTGCCCTGTTACATTTAAAGAACAGAGTCTGATCACAGTCTGATCTTCACAACACATTTGTGAGGAAGTAACTGGTCTCCAACTAGACAATCCAGAAGGTTATTGGAAGAACATTTTTTATATGGATATATAAAAAACCAACTTTTTAGTTTAACTGAGAAGCGTTATGTGTATAGAAAGAAATATACTACATTTCAGCATATGAACCTTAACCCATTTGTGAAACATGGTGATGGAAGTATCATGGATTGCTGTATTGGGCCAGGACAGCATCATTGCTGGAATAATGAAATAATGAAGTATTAACCAGCAAATTCTAAATGAACATATCAGGAGAGCTGTTTGTGCAGTGAATATCAACGGAACATGGGTCATGCAGCGAGTCCGTGACAGCAAGTGGTTCTACCAAGAATGATTAAAGAAGACTACAGTTTATGTTTTGGAATGGCCAAGTCAAAGTCCTGACTTTAAGCTGATAGAAATGTTGTGGAAGAAGTTCATGCAAAGAAACCTATCAACATCCCAGAGCTGAAGCTGTTCTGTACAGAAGAATGGGCTAAAATGTGCAGGACTCAGCAACAGTTACCAGTTGCTGCACAGTGGGTTCATACTTGATACAGAAAGCAAAGGTTTACATACATTTACCACTCGCTGATATGTAATATGGATCATTTTCCTCAATCAATAAACGATCAGATGTAATATTTTTATTTCATTTGTTTATTTGGGTTTTTTTTATCTGCTTCTAGGGATGTTGTGAAAATCTGATTATGTTCAGATCATTTTAGTGCAGAATCTAAAAAAATCTAAAGGGTTGCCAAACTTTTAAGCACCGCTCTAGGTCACCATATAATGGGTAAATGTTTAGTAATTGTTAATCTTTTGGTTTGGCTCATAGTGAGGTAAAATATTGCTAACCTTCTTCTCCAATGAAAGTACACAAAAGGTAAATATGCAGTGGACTGTTTAAGGTGATTTAACTGCCCATGCATTGCCATCAAGTAGCCCATGAGCTTTAAAAAACTGCTTTATAAACTGGACATACCGACTTGTCTTTGAAGTGGGACACTTTAGGTGTCAACAAAGGCCACAACGTTAAGCTCATTAGTGGTCTGTAAGTTATATACACATGTTCAAAAGATTACTTGCAAAACCTTTGTCAATCCCAGTATCTTAAGTTTGTTTCCCTTATAAATGGTGTCTACATACTACATTTATTGATGTTTTCACTCCATATTTCTGTAATGAGTAAGCATTTAGTTTTGAACTCAAACTCTGACACTGTCTGAGACTGTGTATAAAGTAATGAGGTTAATTTCCTTTTTATTTCCCTCATAAGTTAGCTGCTACATTCCTTTCAAGTGACCATAAATCAATTAAATAATTTACATAGTTACATAAATAAGCAAGCAAGCATGTCATCAAAAAGCTATTATGCTAAGAATTTGATCAGACTTCTTTTCTCAGTACTGATTCAATTGGTATTGGAGAAATAGGAGTCCACTGACTTACCAACGGAGTTACTAAATGAAAGCCAAGGAATCTGGAGCAGTGTATCATATGAATAATGATGGCTTCAGAAATTGTTTAAAAATTGGGAAGGTTTGTGCCTCTTCTTAAGTTTTAATGCCTTCCATCAGGAGCTCCTGCATTCAAGTGGAGGATGTAATAAAGGAAGTGGCTTTAATGTAGTTACATAATAATCACATATGGTTTTGTTCATGCAAAAGAACAGAGTGAAAATAAATGACACAGTTTTTACATGCGAGTTTTTCTTTGATCAAATCCATGAAGTACCCTCCTTCCTATGCCAGTGTTGTAATTTACTTGGGTAATAAGCTGGTATTAGTGGCTTTGACTGAAGTGTGTTTGTGTGTGTGCCTGCGTGCGGCAGGTGAGGGAGGTGCTGGTCTTAGGTACTAAGGAAGCTTGTCAGTATGTTATTAAATTTGCCCCTGATTTAATTTCCAGGAAACTTGAAATACAGCTCATTTTCAGTATTACAATAAACCAAAGAGAGCAGCAGACTGACTCGGACAATTCAGCTACAGAACCACATAGAAATTAAACATGGTAACATATTCACGTTTTCAATCACACAGGTCAGCTAAGTCCATTTGAATCTTGTGTGTATTTGCATGACAGTCGTGAATTTTAGCTGTGTCAGTTTCATGATTGCAGTTTCAATAATTTAGAATAATAAATCAGATCTGCTGCTGCATTTTAGTGTGTAAATATGACAGTAATGAACTGAAACTTAGTCTGAGGTTTGCTGTTTTTTATTTTCATGCCCTCTTCCAAACCACAGATGAGACAGTTCACTGTAATGTCATGGTGGAGGCTTGAGGAAAGAATGCTTATGTTTATTGTGGCTTTCAGACTGTGTGCCAAACATTGGCTTATGAAAAATGAGGAAGTTTTATTTTATCAGCTTTGTAGTTGACTTGGATTTTAATAACATAATTGACCACCTACAGTACCTGTATGATTGCCTTATATATCTTATGTTGCCTTATGATTGTGTATTTGTTTGTCATAAATAAACATATAAAACGTTAAACTTCAGGTTATAGACACATTTTCATGTAATCATTTTTTATGACAATGAGGGCAGACTAGGTGTTATATTTATTTGTCTGTTTTTCAGGGGAATGTCTAAAGGTGTGAGTCTGTGAAATGGGGCCGGAGAAACTCTGGCTGCTGCGTGTCATTCTTGCTACTGCCAGCTGCCTTACAAGTAAGTAATGTATTGTACTCTATGGAACCCCTGAACTTTGTCATACATTGTTTTATGATAGTATTCTGAATTACTAAAGTACTCATTGGAGCAGTAATTTCCTTTTTCACTTTATTG
Source organism: Ancistrus triradiatus (assembly GCA_025084515.1). Classification (NCBI taxonomy): domain Eukaryota; kingdom Metazoa; phylum Chordata; class Actinopteri; order Siluriformes; family Loricariidae; genus Ancistrus; species Ancistrus triradiatus. The sequence continues at coordinate 391,432 of JAJAGP010000424.1, read as the reverse complement.
TACTAATCTCTGCTATACTCCACTGTCCTGTATAGTAAACCCTTTTCTACTCTATTTCACTCAGATCTACTGTGCTTTCTGCTACTCTGTTCAGGTTTATTCAAGTGCACTGTGTTCTAATGTATTATTCTCTGCTGTACTCCACAGTTCTCTGTTTCTCTCTTCTAAATATGCTGTACTTCGGTCTGCACTGCAAAACATAACCGTGCTCTCTAATTGCATACTACAGTTATGACCTGTAATGCTCCACTATGTTAATTTTTTCCTGTTTAAATAATTGTAGTAGTATGTTTGTATACATCTCCCCAAAAACTACTTTCTCTAATGAATTCACTAAACCTTTTATTCTTTAATCTTTTTCTTGTGTGCAATTTCTTAACCTTTTCTTTCTCCTACACGCTTACCACCTAGTTTCTCCCTCTGTAACCTCTCCACCTCATTCTTTCCATCCCCTGCTATTTTTCCATATGCTCTCCGTCTCTTCACATTTTCACAACCATGTGTGTCCAAAAGAAACACTAATTTTATCATCTTGGAGTTGACATCTGATGGCAAAGCTCCTCTTACAGTAACACCAGCTGAGAGACATAAGACTACACAGATTGAGGTACTTCTTTGTGTACAGCAAAGAGGGTCATAAAAAATGAAATCTCCAAATCCGGATTGTGATCAGTCTGGGTTTTAGGGTCTCCCCTTCACTCAAAGTACGCTTTCATTTCGGCTTTGTGTGTCCTAGGGGGGAGGGGACGCCGATAGGCCTCAGGCCATGTGTTTACTGCAGGAGGTCCATGGGGCAGCACAAACCCAAGGAGGGGGGCAGGTGGTGGACCATGCTTCTCTCTTGCTTTATCAGAGAGCATAATCTTTAGTGAGATTAATCCTAATCTCAGTGCCAGACGAAGTGCAGAACCATTGGGAAATGTTGGCCAGTTTAACAGCCAGCTCTAATGAGTTTCTCTTTGTCATCTTAACAGTCCACAAACATCCTTTGTCAGGGTCTGGTTAGTAAATATGGCTTTCCACACCCTAACCCATTTTGCTGAATATCTACAGGGATATGTGTGTAGGTTTGCTATGCTATGGATGTTTAAACACGCAGACCTCTGTCCAGCATAGGTATGGATTAATTATGACCTTCTGATTTTTGCTTAATCTGTCTGGCCTGGGGTGTGTTTATGTGTGTGTACATTGAGTAATAAGTATTTTCTTCCCCTTCTTCCTCATCTCTCTCAATTATTTTTAACCAGTTAAGCACTATAAATGAGTGGTGAATAGATGCTACAGCACACCCCCAGTATTTGTCCAGCTCCAGTTATTTGTTCATTTAAAGACTACTCTGTGGACACTGCATATTAAAAATTATGGCAGGTGCTTCTTAACCAGTGACTGTGTAAGTTGTTGTTTGTAAAAAAAAAATCTACATGCTGTAACAGATCCTGCACTGAGTGCCGAACCGGTGGTGAGAGGAAGAGTTGGGGGCACTGCAGAACTGGGTTGCAGTCTCACCTCTTCACTGGATGGGGTCATGACCCCAAATCAATTCCCCCTGCACGTGGTGGAGTGGGTACGGCTAGGCTACAATGTCCCAATTCTCATCAAATTTGGAAGCTACACACCACGCGTACATCCAAACTATAAAGGTAAGTTACAACTATGTTTAGTGCGCTACAGTCTGTTAATTCACTGTGTATGAGGAAGGTAACTATTAAAGGAAGCTTAAAACTAAAAGTCAGTCTGGGTATGATATAAGACTGAATAAGATGGCAGTTTAAAGCAAGAGGCTGGCCTCTGGGTTGGGGCCAATCAGGGGACCTCTGGGACTCGAATCTGTATCACTGAGTGGGTGGGCTAGGGAATAGCAACTGCGCTACTAGAACACCTGATTAAATAGTATTCAAATAAAGATATAAGCACAAAAGTAATGTCTATGTATGCATACATATGCATACAGATAAACTATGATATTAACAGACATAGAGCTTAAAAACATTTGGTTTGTCATCAGCTGTTGTAGCAGAGTTTGATATTAAGAGTAACCTTTTATCTTTTCCAAACAACATGATAGTGCTTGTTTTTTTTAAGAAACAGAAGATAATAAACATGAAAAATATAAACTTATGGAGTACTTCAGATGAACTACCTCGGTAAACAACATTTTTGTTTTTCTGAGAAATGGCTGTGTTTATTTGTGTGTGTGTGTGTGTGTGTGTGTGTGTGTGTGTGTGTGTGTGTGAGAGTGTCGGGGTGGTGGCGACAAGGGGAGTACACTGGTGTTAAAAGAGGAGTCATTAAATGAATATCTTCAAATAAGTGATCCAGCCCAAACAGCAAGTACTCTGTAATTACGTTGAGTGTGTCTGAGTCTGTGTGTGGGAGAAATGGCAGTACAACTGAACAAGTTGAGTTGAGGAAAGCTTTTAGTGGATGCAGAGAAGGAGGGGTAGACCAGGCCCAGCCTGGAGGAGGGTATTGCATGGGTCTCAGTTCAGAAGCATGGGATTTAACCAAAGCAGATAAAGTATTGGTATTTCATCCTTACTTCATTCATGTCCCGTAGAAAAAAATCCTATTTCTGCTTACATCTCAGCAAAATACTGATATAAACCTTTTAGTTTGTAGGCTTTTAATGTCTGCTGTTTTTGATCGCAGAATGAATGAAAATGTCTCTGTTTTCCCAGGGGGCCATGTATCAGATGACACTCTGTCTGACCTGGACCCCTGTTATTTGCTATCATTCATACATATATACATATTTATACTTTCTTCATATATATAGTTTCTTTTATATTTTCCAGTAATATTGCACACGTCCGGAGCGTTGCACAGCAACATTTCACTGCTAGTTGTACTGTGTATAACTTGGTATGTGACAAATATAAAGTGTAAGTTTACAACTCCTTCAGGGAGCGCAGCTGATGCAACATCAATTTAGATCTGTCAGCAACACTTTAATAATGAGACAGAAAATAAGACAAAGAGGTCATGGAAGAAAATATTTGATGAGGCAAAGAGCAAAATGATAGAAAATGTGAGAAAATTGGAGACAGACAGCATTTCTAAGTAAAATATCAACAGAAAAAGATAGTGAATAGCTAATATTACCATTACTGTACAATGGAGTCTTTTTTAGTCACAGTCATTCCGGACAGTTTATTTATTTATCTAAATGCTGAAGGATTTCAACCTTCCCTAATTTTTAATATTACTTTACTGCAAAATAAAAATGCTAATACATGAACCAATGACATTTTAAAATAGGTTTTTGAAATTTTCAAAATTTTAATGAAAATATTGCGTAAATTGTTAACAATGTATTTTCTAAAATATTGTTTAAAGATACATGATATAGACAAAAGTATGTGGACACCCAAACAATTACATCCAAAAAGTGTATTAGTATGGAGATTGCCCCCCTGTTTGCTGTTCCAACCTCCTTTGTTCTTCTTAAAGGTCTTTCCACTAGATTTTGGAACATGACAAGCCTGATGGAGTTGAGGTCAAGGTTCTGTTCAAGCCAGCCAAGTTCTCAATCAAAATTGGCAAACCAAATCTATATTGTAAGGACAGCAGGCCAGAAAGTTGATAAACTGAAACCTATAAATATGTAATATTTAGAGTCACAGTGGTATCAGTACAACCCATTCGACTGCCACTGTTTGTCTATGGACAATCCAGAAATGTATGCTTTATATTATGAATGTGTTACAAGTGACTGTTGCTGAAATAGCAGAACTCAATATGTGGTGTCCACAAAATGTTATTTATATACTGTAGTTATAACTACTAAAATCATGATTAACCTAATTTTAACCTAAGTCCTTGTTATTGATAATACTGTCTTACCTTGTTATCTCGCCTACCTCTGTTTCATGACTTTTTTTGGGGAGAGGTGAGTTTGGTGATTTTACGAGATTAGACAAAGTCAGTGACAGTCATACCTGATGCTAACATAATGTGTGTTACTGAGTAGCCCTACTGATCATACAATCACATTTACAATGTACCTAAACATGTACATGTAGAGTTTCTATTAATTTCAATGTATCTTTTGCCCAAAAGCATCTTTAGTGAAAAGGGGTGTGACCAGTAGCACGGCTTAGTATTACATGATGGTGCAATCAGTGTAGGTGACCCTGTGAGTAGGATTGAGTGACACCTACTGATTGGTCTGAAAACTTGGCAGCTTAATGGGGTAGAATTTCATTACTGGCCAGACATTTGTCACATTTAAAACATGTTGAGGGTGAGAGTCGAGGCTGGTGGCTTTTTGAGGTAAAGTGTATGGAGGGAAATTCATCCTGCCATCACAGGTGGCGAGAGATGAGTTTGGAGAGATAATGGGTGGTGCGATAACGAGGTAAGATTGCATTTATATACATGGTGAAGTTTTAAAATGTTATGTCCTGTGGGCATACCACCTGCCTTGGTAAAATGAAAAATCCTAAAACATACTCAAAATTTACATAATACTGTTGCACGTCTGTAGCACTGTAGCAGTGTCCATTACATTTAAAACATGTTTTTCACCTATTGCTAAAAAACTAATATATATCATAGTAGTAAGTATGAGTGACATTGTGTATTTATATGTATGTATATACATATATATATATATATATATATATATATATATATATATATATAAACAGCCACTGACTGTGCAAGTTCTCTGACTTAGAAAGATGAGAGAGGTCTGTAATTTTCATCATAGGTACACTTCAACTATGAGAGACAAAATGAGAAAAAAATCCAGGAAATCACATTGTAGTTTTTTTTTAAGAATTTAATTGTAAATCATGGTGGAAAATAAGTATTTGGTCACCCACAAACAAGCATGATTTCTGGCTCTCACAGACCTGTAACTTCTTCTTTAAGAAGCTCTTCTGTCCTCCACTCGTTACCTGTATTAATGGCACCTGTTTAACCTCGTTATCTGTAAAAGACACCTGTCCACAGCCTCAAACAGTCAAACTCCAAACTCAACCATGGCCAAGACCAAAGAACCAAAGAGAAAATTGTAGACCTGCACCAGGCTGGGAAGAGTGAATCTACAATAGGCAAGCAGGTTGGTGTGAATAAATCAACTGTGGGAGCAAATGTAAGAAATTGGAAGACATACAAGACCATTGATAATCTCCCTTGATCTGGGGCCCCACGCAAGATCTCATCCCGTGGGGTCAAAATGATCATGAGAACAGTGAGCAAAAATCCCAGAACTACACAGAGGGACTCGATGAATGACCTGCAGAGAGCTGGGACCAAAGTAACAAAGCTACCATCAGTAACACACTACGGCGAGAGGGACTCGGATCCTGCAGTGCCAGGCGTGTTCCCCTGCTTAAGTCAGTACATGTCCAGGCCCATCTGAAGTTTGCCAGAGAGCATATGGATAATTCAAAAGAAGATTGGGAGAATATCATGTGGTCAGATGAAACTAAAATAGAACTTTTTGGTAAAAACTCAACTCACCGTGTTTGGAGGAAGAAGAATTCTGAGTTGTGCCATACCTACTGGGAAGCATGCTTTGGGTCTGTTTTTTTGCAGAGGGGACAGAACGACTGATCCGTGTTAAGGGAAGAATGAACGGGGCCATGTATCGTGAGATTTTAAGCCAAAAATGCTCTCCTTCCATCAGTGAGAGCATTGAAGATGGAACGTGGCTGGGTCTTCCAGCATGACAATGATCCCAAACACACCACTCGTGGCTCCGTAAAAAGCATTTCAAGGTCCTGGAGTGGCCTAGCCAGTCTCCAGACCTCCACCCCATAGAAAATTTGTGGAGGGAGTTGAAAGTCCGTGTTGCCCAACACATCACTGCTCTAGAGGAGATCTGCATGGAGGAATGGGCCAAAATACCAGCTACAGTTTGTGCAAACCTGGTGAAGACTTATAGGAAACGTTTGACCTCTGTCATTGCCAACAAAGGTTATGTTACAAAGTATTGAGCTGAACCAAATTTATTGACCAAATACTTATTTTCCATCCATAATTTACAATTCAGTTCTTTAAAAATCCTACAATGTGATGGATTTTTTTTTCTCATTTTGTCTTTCATGGTTGAAGTGTACCTATGATGAAAATTACAGACCTCTCTCACCTTTCTAAGTTGGAAAACTTGCACAATCAGTGCAATCAATATATATATATATATATATATATATTATAATAATACATTTTTGGAACACGGGTTTGTCATTTTGACAGTAGGGATTACGTATCACCAGTAGTATTTGAGAGAAGCTTGGTTTTCCTAGGTTTTAGGACATTAAACCACTTTGTTTACATTAAGTGTTTTAGACTCTCCTGGCTAACGCAGCAGTCAGTCGAACATGGTACACCACTCAAGCTCAATATCATGCTGCCTTAGATGTAGTGCCCTGTTGGAGGTGTAACCCCCTTTACAACAGATCAACTTTCCACACATATTGCTTGTAACCTTTTTTCATTTTCATTCAAAGTGGAGACAAACTTTTTGAGTGTCATTATTCTGCTAATGCACTAAGGGAGTGTGTGATGACGTACATGATTGCACTGGTCCTGACAGATAGATACCTCCTTAATACAGACATGTTTTTGCAATAATTGCAATCGTGTATTAAATATATAAAAATCGAAATTTAACTGGCATCCAGTTCTTGGAATTTTGGAACCCCACCAGGGGCCCCTCTGCCCCCACCCTGTGCCCAACAGCTAGGGGGTGATAGTCGACCCCAAGTGCAGGAGTTAATATATCTCAGGGTCTTTTTCACAAGGGATGGGAAGAGGGATCGTGAGATCGATTGTAGGTTTGGTACAGCGTCTGCAGTAATGCGGTTGCTGTACAGGGCGATAGTAGTGAAGGAGGAGCTCAGCCATAAGGCAAGCTCAATTTACCAGATGATCTAGGTCCCCATCCTCACCTATGGTCATGAGCTTTGGGTAATGACCAAAAGAACGAGACTGCGGATACAAGCGGTATGACCTTTCTCTGGTAGTTGCTGGGCATATTCTCCATGATTGGATGAGGAGCTCATTGATCTGTAAGGAATTCGGAGTAGAACCAGTTGAGGTGGTTTGGGCATCTGATAAGGATGCCTCCTGGATGCCTCTCGCTGGAGGAGTGAGTAGTCCCCAGGGTAGGCCCAGGATCTTAGGGATTATATCTCCCTGCTGGCCTGGATAGAGTTGATAGAATTTGCAGGGGACAGAGATGCCTGGGCCTTTTTTGCTTGCACTGCTGCCACCACAACTCTGAAATGGATAAGTGGAAAAGAAGATGAAGACGAATTTGCATTACCTATCCTTTCAAAATGAGTACTGTGAACAAGCCATAGCCCTATCAAGATCATACCTTGGTAAAAGTCTATAAAAAATCTGAAAGTGCAGATCTTGGTGCCCAAACTTTTGCATGGTGCACCCATTCATATTTTCATATAACATTGTCCTAAACAAAAATAATACACAAATTTGCTTACATTTCACTGTAACAGACATTTTGACCAGGGGTACCAAAGTTTTTGCATGCCACTGTATGTTGTGTCCTACGAGTTAGCTTGTGTTCTTCATTCCACGTGAACATGTCTGGCTGCATGATTCCAGAGAACTCACATGGAGACACATCACATTTGAGTGCTATGGCAGTGTGGCTATAAAATTAGACCACCATATAAGAAAAGTACTGAGCACAATAAGTTAGCAGGTATATCTGAACAAGGACTAAAAGCATTCCTTTACAATAATCAGGCAGCATGTGTCTCTACTTTGATCAAGCCATGGTGGTGCTATGGCCATGTCAGCAAGTAACATAGCCGGTGACATAAAGACAGCTGTGGCACGGTGCCTGCAGTGATACAAGAGACTAAGTACACAAAGTGTTACATTTCTTCTGTTCATTCTGGGATTATTAATATTACACATCAGTACATATATAATCATTATATTTGTCAAAATTATACAACAAATATCTGTACAGAAGAAAAAAATCAGATGAGTTTGTTGGGCAAGGACATGTCAGCTTCGTCAATGTCTTGCCCTTCATGTTTTTTCCAAATTTGTCAGAGCCTGTTACCTTAAGCAGTGGTAGATAAAATGCCAACAAGAGAAGGGTAGATGGCATTGCTTTCAGGCTGGGCTAACAAGGTCTCTATCCTGTTTGTGTGTAAATTACAGCAGGGCCTCATTTTATTGTGTAAAATGTTGAGAAATCAACAAACCTGTTTCTTCTTAAGACTTTTGATATTTAAACAACTTTGATTAAAAATCATGCCTGGAACTGTATCTCTCAATGTCTCAAACTGTATGCTTAACTACAGAACTTGAAAAAGGCTGCTCTTGTATAGAACCTGTACAGACTGTACGTGATTTTAAGGAATGTTCCACATAGTCCTCCTGATTCAATTCATTCATGATTAAATACATTTGTTGTACCTAGTTTATAACATGTAAACATTTACCTAATGTTAAACAGCCCAAGCAAAATCACACAACCAAACAAATTGTTATACTGCTCAGTCTGGACTTTAATATTTACCCAGATGGCAAAAATGCTTACTTAGTGAGCTCATCTTTGAGGTAAAATGTGTAAAAAAAAAACAACTGAACTGGGATGTAGAAACAGGATCAGACTAGTATTATGCATATTGCCTAGTTTTGCTTCCTTAGGCAAGTTCTGTACCAGGGTATGCTATCTGAGAGGGCCTCAGGTTTTTGTTTGTTGAACTACTCATAGTTGACAGTGGTGGTGGCCAAGTTTAATCAGCCTTGCTGTGAAATTCTTCACAATGTCAGAGGCTTGGCGTTTGTTTGATCCTCGTGAAATACAAGATTAGTTTGAACTAATGCAACCCTCTAATAAAGAGGCAGAAGTCATACTTGCTCTGAGGGTGGTAAGGATACCCTTTCTATTATTTTTTAAGCAGTCCCCCTTAGTTAATCGTGGCCATCTGCATAGCCATGCATTACTAAAATGCATATGAAATTAGCTTCGTTTAGGCCCATATTAGGCATATTAGGCTTTACACACTCAGGCATAATACTTGGTAATCATGTACCACCAAACATTCAAAACATACCAAAATTCAGGAGTCACATATTTTTTATTACATAATTGACCGATGTTTAAAGCCGCTACAATGGTTCCAGGCAAAGCTGGTTAAAGGAAGATGCAATAAGGGATTGCCATGTTGATCCATGCCTGCAAGCAATGCCTGTGGAGCTGCTTTGCTCATAGCCATGTGCTTCAGAGCCTCAACGTGTTCACTCATGCAGTAAGAGAGCAACCGAGTTAACTGTAAGCTATTTCGTGACAAAGACCCATTCACAAGAGGGTTAAACTGATTAGGGGGAGTGGTGGAGGACTGGGGTGGAGGGATATTTTGAGGCAAATCAGAAAGAGGAGGGGAAGTGCACTGGGTTGGGGGTGGACAAGGATTTTTGTATTCAAATCAAAACATATCCCAAAATGCAACTGGGGCATGGCTCCCCTAAACCCACACAGGTTAGAACAAAGAAAAACAGTCAGCACAAACAAATTAAATCAGCAAAGACTGACAAATGCTAAAGTAAATGAAATTTGCAGTTTCACTAAGAAAATATTTAACCAACAAGGGAGAACAGTTTTTTGGCCTTTAATATTATCATAATTCATAAGTGCATGATGTAGCATCCTTGGCATCTCCAAATTTTTGCTAAGACCTACTGGTGAAAAGTTCTGACTGCTCGCATGCTCTGGCTAGTGCACCTACAGCCCCTTGTTTTACACCTTCCACTGCACAGCAGACAGGGATTTCAAACCAGCAATCGGGGATAGAGGAGGTGGAAGAGGCCTCTGTATGTTGAAAGTTGATTAGGTGAATAAAATAGACTTATAAGGAGAAATGGAAGGGTTATTGCAGAAGGAAAAGCACAAGACAATTAAGATGTCATGTTACTGGATAGCTTCAAGGGTCATTCCAACATAAAAATTATTTTGTTGAGTTGTATGGTGTAGCACAGTATGGGATTTATCAAGTTCTGTATTTTTGCAAAATATTTAACTTTGTTACTTATCTATCCATCAACGTTCAATGTGTCGTAGAGTCATTGGCTCTGTTTTTCATTGTGATTAACCATTAGTGGTTTCGCGAGAATGCCCTAACAGAGGCTTCTTGCTACAGCCAACAGAAGTAGCCTATACCTGGACAAAAGCATATTAATCTTTAAAAAAAAATAAGGTGCCTTAAATGTAAAAGAGGTGATTTAGGTTAGCCAGTTGTATGTAATTTGAAACAGAACATTGGTGTTGGCAGCAAATCCTTCATAAAATATTATGCCGTTTATGTTGTCAAACAATGTTTTCATCTAAAGTTAAATTTATGCTAAACTAGCACATGCTATAAGAATATGAGAAGTATTGCCAATTTGACTGAAGGGTTTCTTACTTTAATGCCAGTTCATTTCAACCATTATGGCCTGTATTTGCTGCCTCCTGGCTAATATGGAGTATAACTGAATAAATGTAGATATCTAACAATACTGTGTATGGCTACTTTAAGTTTTGGTAAACATAAACCTTGTGCTGTAGGGTTTAAGTCGCATGCATATTCAATACTGATGTACATTAGAATTCAGACTGCACACGTAACTCTGCACATAATAGCCTGTTGGGTAGCTGTGTGCACGGCAGGTTTTCCTCAAAACACTGGTGTGCTATTTATCATACACAGTTCTGTAATCTACAACCCCTGGCAAAAAGTATGGAATCACCAGTCTTGGATGAGCACTCATTCAGACATTTCATTCTGTAAAACAAACTCAGATCAAAAACATGATACAATAATAAGGTCATTCCAAAGTGCAACTTGTTGGCTTTCAGGAACACTCAAAGAAATGAAGAGAAAGCATTTTTGTGGAAGTCATGGAATGTTACTTTTTTATTGACCAAGCACAGGGAAAAAAATATGGAATCACTCAATTCTGAGGAAAAAAGCATGGAATCATGAAAAAACAGATAAACAAAAGACCATTCAAAATACATCAACTAGTATTTAGTTGCACCACCTTTGGCTTTTATCACGGCTTTCATTTCTCTGAGGCATGGACTTGATGAGTGACAAACAGTATTCTGCATCCAATTTGGTGCCAACTCTCTTTGACTAGCAGTTGCCAGATCGCTTTTGCAGGTCGGAGCCTTCTTGTGGACCATTTTTTTCAATTTCCACCACAGGTTTTCAATTGGGTTGAGATCTGGACTATTTGCAGGCCATGACATCGACTGAACAATGTGTCTTTCTCCAAGGAATGCCTTCACTGTTTTTTTGCCCCTATGGCACGATGCATTGTCATCTTGGAAAATTATTTCATCACCTCCAAACATCTGTTTTCAACTGAAGGGATGAGAAAAGTGTCCAAAATCTCAATGTTAAACTTGTGCATCGATAGAGGAATTAACCACAGTCATCTCCCCAGTGCCTTTGCCTGACATGCAGCCCCATATCAATCAAGGACTGTGGAAATTTGGTTGTTTTCTTCAGGCAGGCCTCTTCATAAAATCTCACTGGAACGGCACCAAACAAAGTTCCAGCATCATCACCTTGTCCAATGCAGATTTCTTGACTCATCACTGAAGATAACTTTCATCCAGTCATCCACAGTCCATGATTGCCTCTCCTTAGCCCATTGCAGTCTTGTTCTTTTATGGTTTAGGTGTCAATGATGGTTTTCTTTTAGCTTTCCTGTATTGAAATCCCATTTCCTAGGAGTAGGCGATTTCTAACGGTTCGGTCACATACATTGGCTTCTCTTCACCACCTTCCTCCCATTTATGCTTCATCTTTTTCGGTTTTCAAGGACAAATGGCCTTAAGTTTGTTTGTCTTGACGCTTTGATGTCTTTCTTGGTCTACCAGTACGCTTGGCTTTAACAACCCATTCCATGCTGTTTGTATTTGGTCCATATCTTTGGATACAGCTGACTGTGAACAGCCCACATCTTTAGAGCAACCATGCATTGAAGAGTTACCTTCTTCAAAAGTTTCACAATCCTCTCTTTTGTTTCAAGAGACATTTCTCTTGTTGGAGCCATGGTTCTTGCCACTCCACTTCGTACAGCAGCCCTCCAAGGTGTCATGAATGCGGGTGTGTTTTTAACTGCAGACTACTCTGAGGCAGGTGTTCCATTTAGGGAAAGGAAATTGACTGGGTGTGTGTCCTTATTTTCTACCTCCAATTTGAGTGATTCCATACTTTTTTCCTCAGAATTGAGTGATTGATTCCATATTTTTTTCCCCTGTGCTTGGTCAATAAAAGTAACATTCACTGACTTCCACAATGTTTTCTCTTCATTTCTTTGAGTGTTCCTGAAAGCCAACAAGTTGCACTTTGGAATGACCTTATTATTGTATCGTTTTTGATCTGAGTTTGTTTTACAGAATGAAATATCTGATTGAGTGCTCATCCAAGACTAGTGATTCCATACTTTTTGCCAGGGTTTGTATACAGATCTATAGCAACTTATTCACTCAACTAAACATTTAATAAAACATAAGGTTACTTAAATAAACCTGTAAAATTAAAGTAAGAAATAGTTTTATTTATTTATTTTTGCTGGCAGTGCATGTGTGAGGAACAGCAGAATGAAAAAAACACTGAGATTTAATTCTGTGGAGCGGTGTAGAAATCTGTTAAATATCTTTCTTTGTAAAGTGATCAGCTATAATTAGTAGTCTACATCCAATGAGTTGTGATCTCCTTGCCTCCTCCAGCAGCTTTTATTTTCCACAGTTTTTCTTCTGAGTCCTCTGGGCTGATCTTTTTTTGGGCTCAATATCTGCAATAGTAAATATAAACATTGTCTTATCTAGTGGGTCCTTTACACTGCTGGACTAATTCTGCTCTCTACTGTAGAGATGTTGACCTTAAAACTGGACAATTGTTATTTTCATAACAGTAGCTTACTCTCCAGTTAATCTCTGATTTCCTTCATTAGTTACTAAGACAGCCAACAAAGAAAATATCAATCAGGCCTGTAGTAGTCCTTAAAAGTGTACTTCCACTTCAAGTGGGTGTCCCCCTTATTAAATGAGGAAATCTTACTCAAAAAACTTCTGACTGGGCTCTGTAAGAGGCAAGTGAGAATTTTCTTTTGCAACCAACATATCAGATATTCCGTATTTTATTTTTGCCAGAATGTTGAGTCTTTGTATGGCATTGTTGGGCTGTGATTGGTTAGGACCAGATGAACTGGCCATCATGGAAGTAATGTAATGTGTGAAGTGATGGATGTGTCTAGAAGAAAATTGTGGGGGCAAAGAGGTCAGAGCTCACTGAGTGCTTATTGGTCCTGGAGGATTTATTGATCCAGAGATCTTCACTGAAATCTATTTTAAGGAATTCAAGGAATTTCATCAGCATGTGTAAGGAATTTTCTACAATTTTTTTTGTTTTTCTTTTCACAAACATTGCAAACATTAGACTAAATCTGAAAACTACTTGTACCCTATATTAGCTTTTTGCAATAGCAGGTATTTGTCAAATTCAACAGACTAACTTGGTTCATGAAAGTTGCTTAATATAAGATAGTATGAAAACATATAAAAAATAGACATAATATTATCATACTTAGCATTTGTGAAGACAAATGGGAAATTGTATATTTAATCCCCAACAACTTACATATGTCAGTTGCAGGCAGACCTTTTGTTTGAGCTGTGATTCAAATCAAAACTCTCTGTCTCATACTCTGTCTCCCACCCTCTCTGTCTGTTTTTCCCCATTTCTCCCTTTTGCCTTTATCCATATATCATGATTCCTTTGTTTCCTTCCTTTGCCAGTTTAAAACAAAACATCCTTTTTGTCTCGTCTTTGCATCTTTTAAAATATCTGGGGCACAAAACTCCCCCCTTGTGATCCTCTCAGAGTTTCTTGCCCTGTTGTGTTTCTGCAGCAACTGAATTCAAATCAAATCTCCCCACCCCTGGGTCCATCACTATGGTAACATGAGAATTAACCAGGCTCGTGGAGCCTCATTCTGCACCACTGATGAATGGACCTGCCACAACGTTAAAGGGTTAAGTCTACAATAGAGAGGCTGATATTCCCACTGTAGCAGTAGGCATATGTATAGCCAGAGACAGTTCTGTATTACCTATTCCATCAGTTGTGATGTGTGTTTAAACTTACTTCTGAGTTAAGTAAACTCAGGTCTTATTTGTAACATGCAAGTCCTCACTTACTGATGCTTCATTCCTTTTTTAGTGTAGAATTTGTAAATATACAGAAGACGTGTGTGTGTGTGTGTGTGTGTGTGTATATATATATATATATATATATATATATATACACACACACACACACACGTATATATGTATCATCTATGTACCGTATTTTTCGGACCATAAGGCGCACTTAAAATCCTTTAACTTTCACAAAAATCGGTACACGGCGCTCATAAATCTGTCAAAATGTTTTAGCACAGCCTTGATAAGTTACGATGCTTAGGGCCACCATAGTGCGCAGCATCGCGGAGTAATATGATCTGTGCTTCAGCATTAGGGTGTGTGCATTCATTCATTCATTCATTCATTCATTTTCGAAGCGAATTTCAAACTCAACGCTATCAGTCACGGAGTACAACATGGAAATAGAGCAGCTGTGAGAGAATTCAACATTAACAAATCAATGGTACGGAATGGAGGAAGCAAGAAGACACCCTGCGCCAGGTAAAGAAGACCAAACTGAGCTTCCGAGGGAACTTAAGAGTTTTGTTTCATTTAATGCGCCTTATAACCCGGTGCGCTTTATGTATGAAAATAGACCCGTTAGCAGTCGATCATTGATATTGCGCCTTATAACCCAGTGCGTTTTATAGCCTGAAAAATACGGTATTATATATGTATATATGTGTACGTATATATATGTGTACATACTGTATATATTCAATCACAGAGTCAATCACAGAGTATTTCTCAAATTTGCATAAATGAATAGAAACTGTACATGTGCGTTTATGTACATTGCAAATGTGATTGTAGGATCATGAGGGCTGCTCAGTAAAACAGATTAATGTCAGCATAACAAATAATACAGGTAATGAGTGGAGGACAGAAGAGCTTCTTAAAGAAAAAGTTACAGGTCTGTGAGAGACAGACATCTTGCTTGTTTGTAGGAGACCAAATACTTATTTTCCACCATCATTTACAATTAAATTCTTCAAAAATCCTACAATGTGATTTCCTGGATTTTTTTTCTCGTTTTGTCTATCATAGTTCAAGTGTACCTATGATGAAAATTCTAGACCTCTTTCATCTTTTTAAGTAGGAGAACTTGCACAGTCAGTGGCTGACTAAATACTTTTTTGCCCCACTGTACAGTCTAGTTCCTTCACTCTTTCAGATGGCTAGAGTTACACCTCTATTAAAGAAGCCATCACTAAACTCAGATGGCATGTCCAACTACAAACAAATGTGCTGTTATCTTCCTTTCTTCCAGAAAACTCCTTGATACCAATCAGTCTGGTTACAAGGTGGGTCATTCTACAGAACCTGCTCTCTTTGCAGTAAGTGAAGCACTTTATAGAGCCAAAAACAGCATGTCTTCAGAACTTATCCTTCTGGATCTGCTGTGTCTGGGACTGTTACTCTTGCAAACTTGGGCATTGAGGGCTATGCGCTTGCCTGGTGTCCCTCACATTATCCAGTATTTGGTCACCCACAAACAAGCATGATTTCTGGCTCTCACAGACCTGTAACTTCTTCTTTAAGAAGCTCTTCTGTCCTCCACTCGTTACCTGTATTAATGGCACCTGTTTGACCTCGTTATCTGTGTGAAAGACACCTGTCCACAGCCTCAAACAGTCAGACTCCAAACTCAATCATGGCCAAGACCAAAGAGCTGTCGAAGAACACCAGGAAGAAAATTGTAGACCTGCACCAGGCTGGGAAGAGTGAATCTACAATAGGCAAGCAGGTTGGTGTGAATAAACCAACCGTGGGAGCAATTGTAAGACATACAAGACCATTGATAATCTCCCTTGATCTGGGGTTCCACGCAAGATCTCATCCCGTGGGGTCAAAATGATCATGAGAACGGTGAGCAAAAATCCCAGAACTACACAGGGGGACCTGAATGACCTGCAGAGAGCTGGGACCAGAGTAACAAAGGCTACCATCAGTAACACACTACGCCAAGAGGGACTCAGATCCTGCAGTGCCAGGCGTGTCCCCCTCCTTAAGCCAGTACATGTCCAGGCCCGTCTGAAGTTTGCCAGAGAGCATATGGATGATCCAGAAGAAGATTGGGAGAATATCATGTGGTCAGATGAAACCAAAATAGAACTTTTTGGTAAAAACTCAACTCGCCGTCTTTGGAGGAAGAAGAATTCTGAGGTGTGCCATACCTACTGGGAAGCATGGGGTGGAAACCTCATGCTTTGGGCTATTTTTCTGCAGAGGGGACAGGACGACTGATCTGTGTTAAAGGAAGAATAAACAGGGCCATGTATCGTGAGATTTTAAGTCAAAACCTCCTTCAATCAGTGAGAGAATTGAAGATGGAACTTGGCTGGGACTCCCAGCATGACAATGATCCCAAACACACCGCTCGGGAAACGAAGGACTGGCGCCGTAAAAAGCATTTCAAAGTCCTGGAGTGGCCTAGCCAGTCTCCAGACCTCAACCCCATAGAAAATTTGTGGAGGGAATTGAAAGTCCGTGTTGCCCCAAAACATCACTGCTCTAGAGGACATCTGCATAGAGGAATGGACCAAAATACCAGCTACAGTGTGTGCAACACTATTGAAGACTTACAGGAAACGCCTGACCTCTGTCATTGCCAACAAAGGTTATGTTACAAAGTATTGAGTTGAACTTTTGTTATTGACCAAATACTTATTTTCCACCATAATTTACAATTAAATTCTTTAAAAATCCTACAATGTGATTTCCTGGATTTTTTTTCCTCATTTTGTCTCTCATAGTTGAAGTGTACCTATGATGAAGATTACAGACCTCTCTCATCTTTCTAAGTAGGAGAACTTAAACAATCAGTGGCTGACTAGATACTTATTTGCCCCACTGTACCTGGCAGCTTGATAGGGATGTAAAGATGACCCCTCTACCGTTTGAAGCTCACAAAGTCTGGATGAAGATCAGTGGAAAAGAGTATTATGGAGTGACAAATCCAAGTTTTTAATTTCTGGGTCCGTCGTCAATATGTTATTTACGGTCATTATGCCATTGTTAAAACAACAAATCTAATGGTAGCTTAAGACTTTTGCACAGTATCTTATATATGAGTTAAGTAAGCTAATAACCTAACCCAATATAAAGGATAATCCTATATAGTTTATTAACCTGAGTAGGGTAATTAACTTAATAAAGATAATTACCTTTACTGGTTTTACTTAAAATCCGCTGCATATTCTGTCCAAATAATTATTCTAGATTTCAGATGTGAAATTACAGTAGAGCATAAGAAAATTATTATTTGTGGGATCATCATGTTGTGTGTCTCCCTTTTATGATTTGGTCCAGAGAAGAATAGTTAATGTTTTGTCTTTTATCATTTTTGTGCCTCATACATATTTTCTTTTAGGACGTGTGTTTCTGGCAAAAGAAGCATCTTTGGTGGTGAATGGTTTGACTGTGGAGGATGAAGGCTGGTTTGAATGTCGCATACTCCTGCTGGACAGAGCTGCGGATGAGTTTAGGAATGGAACCTGGACATTCCTGTCCATCACAGGTATGACACTAATGATGGGGCTTATCCTTTTGTTTGCTGAACCTAACCTATTTTAGAAATCTCTGATATAATATGTCTAACTGCCTGCTAAAATGAATCACAAGTGTATACTTGCCCTAAATAACTTGACTAGAATTTTGCACATAACATGTCACTGACCAAATCAGTAATTTACAGAATGCTTTTTACATACACTATGGACCTGACTGTATTTTTTCCTTCCGCTGTTCTGTAGCTCCTCCAGTCTTTATAAAACTGCCACCAGCCTTTGTAGAGGTTTTATTGGGGGAATCTGTCATACTAAGCTGTGATGCACTAGGAAACCCAAAACCCACTGTCATTTGGATGAAAGAGGACACCACAGGGCAGGTAATACTGTGAAGTTTACCTTGTCCAGTCAGTATGAAAAGAGACTGGATTTGTGGAAGATTTGTTGTTGCCAAAAATGGAATGATATATACAATTCCATCAACTATTTCAAGCTCTGTGTGCATGTACTGAATCATGCATTCATAAGATATGTAACATCCAATAAAATAAATTTAGTAGATAACTGTCTGTCAGCTTAGTAACACAAGTCTGTCATATGCAATGTTGAGAACTCTGCTTCAGCACGAAAGACTGCTGGAAGGTAAACGACATGAAATTGCATGCCTGTTCCACATAGGTTAAGTATGCCTACACCTTTTAAGGGAATATGTTAATGGAACAATATGCAGAATTCTCCAGATAAATGGGTCAAGAACAAAAACCTCTACCTCTTACTGGCATTGATATTGAAATAACCTCAGACAATCTTTTTCCCGTCAGGTACTCAATGGGACATTATCTTTGGCCAAAGTCACTAGGGCTGCCACAGGCATGTACACGTGTCATGTGTCTAACTCTGAGGGAAATTTGACTCATGTCATCCAACTACAGGTCAAAGGTTAGTAACCTTGTTTCATCCATGTATGAAAGCCTACAAAGAAAGCCTAAAGTACAAGTAAACCCCATGCAAATTACTCAAGTTATTTTAGCTCTAGAGACATTTCTATTTACATAGAGAAATTTTGTAATTTGTCTCAGACCTAAATTTGTGAGCGGCACGGTGACTCGGTGGATAGCACCACCACCTCACAGCAAGAAAGTCCTGGGTTTGATCCCAGGGAGGAGCGGCCTGGGTCCTTTCTGTGTGGAGTCTGCATCTGAAACAAACATGGTCTCTGCTTTGAGACAATGGTTTGTTGTAAAAACTGCTATACAAATTTATTTGAACTTCAACTTAATAAGTCCCTTAACTGAGAGCCGATCTAATAGTAAGAGTTTTGTTTGATTTTAAACCTGAATCATAGCATAATTTAAATGGTTCACATAGGAATGGTGAGCTTTAATGGTGAGTGAGGGTTAAGGAAACCAAGGACGAATACATTAAGAAGTTGGAGGACTAGAGCAGCAAAATGCATGTGAGGTGTAGAGAGATCACTGGATACAACCTGTCCAGTGCAGTGCAGTGATGAATAGACTAGCAAGTTTTCTCCTGTTAGTGGATTAATACCATTAAGAAAGACCTTTGGTTAGATGTAGACGCAGTAAAGCTGAAGAACCAGATAGCATTGAGCCCAAGGTAGTGAAACTGTGTGTTAAGTAATTGTTCCCCAGCACATTTTACACCTGAGCTTAGTCATGTGTGGAAAACATTGTGTGGCACCTGTCCTCAGGAAAGGGCAAACAAGTATTCCAGTATTTAGCAAAAGGCTTACATGACTTTTGTTCTGTTACTCTGACATCCCACATAATAAAGAAAGGAGGGACTGGTTTTAGCTCAGCTTTGACGACTAGTCAGAACAGCCTTTTGGGGCTAACATGATGACAATACAGTGGGTTGTATACTTTTTAAACTGAGTGTACTCTCATTCCTCATAGGCAGGAATTGTGTGGATCATGTTTTTTGATTTCTTAAGCACTTTAAACACCACTCAGCCTATGTTGCTGCTGATGGAACTGTAACTAATGGTTGAAAGAATCGAAAAACCATTTACTCCATACATAATGTCACTTCTGATGAACAGGCCACAGTTTGTGTAGCTCCAGGGTTGTGTTTCAGATATGGCTTTCTGCAGCTCAAGAGCTCTGGAAGAGTCTGTGTTAGCCCTATTATAATTTGAACCTGTTCACTTGACCTTTAAGTAGATCTCTAAGTCATCTCTAGAAATTCATAGGGGCTATCAGAGGTGGTCAGAAGAAGTAATGCATGACGGATTGATGTAATGAAGGATTTTGCTTGGTGTTGCAAAATGAATCAGCTCTATATAAGCAAAATGGAGAATAGATGGTTATTGGCTTTCAGAGAATCAAGCTTCCCCTGTGCCCTGTTCTAAAGAAGACACTGATGTAAACATGATGAAGATACCTGGGTGTGTTTCCCTCTGTTAAGATGCTCAAACATGGCAAAAAAAAAAAAAAGATTAGTGACGCAAGCAGTCATCCATTTTAGGACGGTTAGTATAGCCTTGGCTAGTGATGTTGCGGAGAAACATTTGGAGAGGAGTACCTCTAGCTTTATGCCCGCTTTGGAGGAGAAAGGGGCTATGAATGACAAAGGCTGTGCATGAAAAAGGTCTCAGCTGTTCAAGGATTGTTTTAAGCTTTTCATTCTGCTGTTTGAGCAGGTGCAACTTCAGAGAAGTACTGCCATACATAACTGTTGTGCTATGGATTGAAAGCTTGCAATAAAGTTACTGAATGTAACTGCTGTGTGTGACTGCAAACTTAGGTATGTACTTCAGAGAAGTACTGATTCATTACCTGAGATTATGTTGAAATATTAATAGTAAGCAAGTGATGGTACAATACTGTTACAGTGGTGCTTTAAAGTTTGTGAACCCTTTAGAATTTTCTATATTTCTGCACAAATATGACCTGAAACATCATCAGATTTTCACACAAGTCCTAAAAGTAGATTAAGAGAACCCAGTTAAACAAATGAGACAAAAATATTATACTTGGAAGGGAAGGATTCTTGGATAGGATTGTGGTAAGCAAGTGATGGTACAATAATGTTACCAGTGGTGCTTTAAAGTTTTTTTGTGAACCCTTTAGAATTTTCTATATTTCTGCACAAATATGACCTGAAACATCATCAGATTTTCACACAAGTCCTAAAAGTAGATTAAGAGAACCCAGTTAAACAAATGAGACAAAAATATTATACTTGGTCATTTATTTTTTGAGGAAAATGATCCAATATTACATATTAGTGAGTATCAAAAGTATGTGAACCTCTAGGTTTAGCAGTTAATTTGAAGGTGAAATTAGAGTCAGGTGTTTTCAATCAATGGAATGACAATTAGGTGCGAGTGGGCACCCTGTTCTATTTAAAGAACAGGGATCTATCAAAGTCTGCTCTTCACAACACACATTTGTGGAAGTGTATCATGGCACGAACAAAGGAGATTTCTGAGGTCCTCAGAAAAAGAGTTGTTGATGTTCATCAGGCTGGAATAGATTACAAAACCATGTACAATCGACAGTCAGATAGATTGTGTACAAATGGAGGAAATTCAAGACCATTGTTACCCTCCCCAGGAGTGGTCGACGAACAAAGATCACTCCAAGAGCAAGACGTGTAATAGTCGGTGAGGTCACAAAGGAGCCCAGGGTAACTTCTAAGCAACTGAAGGCCTCTCTCACATTGGCTAATGTTAATGTTCATGAGTCCACCATCAGAAGAACAGTGAACAACAATGGTGTGCATAGCAGGGTTGCAAGGAGAAAGCTACTGCTCTCCAAAAATAACATTGGTGCTCGTCTGCAGTTTGCTAAAGATCACGTGGACAAGGCAGAAGGCTATTGGAAGAATGTTTTGGGGACGGATGAGTCCAAAATAGAACTTTTTGGTTTAAAAGAAAAACGTTATGTTCGGAGAAAGTAAAATACTGCATTCCAGAATAAGAGCCTTATCCCATCTGTGAAACATGGTGGTGGTATTATCATGGTTTGGGCCTGTTTTGCTGCATCTGGGACAAGACAGCTTGCCATCATTGATGGAACAATGAATTCTGAATTATATCAGAGAATTCTAAAGGAAAATGTCAGGACATCTGTCCATGAACTGAATCTCAAGAGAAGATGGGTCATGCAGCAAGACAACGACCCTAAGCACACAAGTCATTCTACCAAAGAATGGTTAAAGAAGAATAAAATGAATGTTTTGGAATGGCCAAGTCAAAGTCCTGACCTTAATCCAATCGAAATGTTGTGGAAGGGCCTGAAGCGAGCAGTTAATGTGAGGAAACCCAGCAACATCCCAGAGCTGAAGCTGTTCTGTACGGAGGAATAGGCTAAAATTCCTCCAAGCCGGTGTGCAGGACTGATCAACAGTTACAGGAAACGTTTAGTTGCAGTTATTGCTGCACAGTGGGGTCACACCAAATACTGAAAGCAAAGGTTCACATACTTTTGCCTTTCACTAATATGTAACATTGGATCATTTTCTTTAATAAATAAATAACCAAGTATAATATTTTTGTCTCATTTATTTAACTGGGTTCTCTTTATCTACTTTTAGGATCTGTTTGAAAATCTGATGATGTTTTAGGTCATATTTATGCTACAGTGCCTTGCAAAAGTATTCGGCCCCCTTGAACTTTTCAACCTTTTGCCACATTTCAGGCTTTAAACATAAAGATATGAAATTGTAATTTTTTTGTGAAGAATCAACAAGAAGTGGGAC
This sequence comes from Ancistrus triradiatus, assembly GCA_025084515.1. Classification (NCBI taxonomy): domain Eukaryota; kingdom Metazoa; phylum Chordata; class Actinopteri; order Siluriformes; family Loricariidae; genus Ancistrus; species Ancistrus triradiatus. The sequence continues at coordinate 369,025 of JAJAGP010000424.1, read as the reverse complement.
ACAATCGTGAAGTGGCAGACTTTAAACGAGACTTTTCATGGATATCTTTGAGAAATGGCTTTCTTCTTGCATCTTTGTGCAGTGTACGACTGATTGTTGTCCTATGGACACAGTCTCCCACCTTAGCTGTAGATCTCTGCAGTTCATCCAGAGTGATCATGGGCCTCTTGGCTGTATCTCTGATCAGTCTTCTCCTTGTTTGAGCTGAAAGTTTAGAGGGACGGCCGTGTCTTGGTAGATTTGCAGTGGTCTGATACTCCTTCCATTTCAATATGATCGCTTGCACAGTGCTCCTTGAGATGTTTAAAGCTTGGGAAATCATTTTGTATCCAAATCCAGCTTTAAATTTCTCCACAACAGTATCTCGGACCTGCCTGGTGTGTTCCTTGGTTTTCATGATGCTCTCTGCGCTTTAAACAGAACTCTGAGACTATCACAGAGCATGTGCATTTATACGGAGACTTGATTACACACAGGTAGATTCTATTTATCATCATCAGTCATTTAGGTCAACATTGGATCATTCAGAGATCCTCACTGAACTTCTGGAGTGAGTTTGCTGCACTGAAAGTAAAGGGGCCGAATAATTTTGCACTCCCCACTTTTCAGTTTTTATTTCTAAAAAAGTTTAAAAGATTCAATTAATTTCTTTCCACTTCATGATTGTGTCCCACTTGTTGTTGATTCTTCACAAAAAAATTACAATTTCATATCTTTATGTTTGAAGCCTGAAATGTGGCAAAACGTTGAAAGGTTCAAGGGGGCCGAATACTTTTGCAAGGCACTGTATATTAGATAACAGATCTATTGTCTTCCACTTGTTCCAGTTGTTCAAACAGTGGAGGAGCTTTGGTACTGATCAACCTTATAGTGAGGTACATGTCAGGTCCTTCCTACCACAGCAAATAAGGTTTAAAATGAGTGTCATCTGTACCTGAGCAGCTCCAATCCCCAACTGTCCAACTAGTAATGATTTAGTGGACTGATACCACATTATTCCTTGCTACCTGTAGATATAAATAAACTAATCACTGCATACATAGACATTCCTGCACTATTGCACATCAATAATTATACAATCCTTATTATTCACAGTGCTGTATAGCCTGTACATTGTTAATTCTTACTTTTTGTTATCCTAATTATGTTTGCATTTACTTATTATTTTTTATGCAAAGCCTCTTAGAAGTGTTTTATATCTCACGAACGCTCTTCTGTATTATTGCTACTGTATTACTGCAGTGTTTTTAAACCCTGTTTTAAAATTTAGTAGTTAAACAGTGACACCTATTGTTTCTCTTGCTAAAACACATTGGGCCGGTGGAACGATCATGGCTTTACTAGAATGGTCAGAATTGCTAAAGCAGTTGTAGCTAAGATGATCTTCAAAGAGGATTTACAAGTGTTAAGCCTAGACACAACGGCAAGTTGCAGTGGGGGATGTGAAAATCGTCCATGTGAAATGCATAAAAACACTGGCCACTCGTACCGGCAAGCTAATTGATCATTATAATTATTATGGTTATTTGTTTATATATTCATTGTTATATTAATGTTTTTGATGTGATACATCGTTGACTACATGATATAAAAGTGATAGTAATAGGCCAGGAATAAAACCTTTGGTGAAAACTATTGTGTTGTATTTTTGTAAGCTACAGACGTCATAGGCAATATGTGTGAACAAGTGAACAATTTGGTGTAATTTGGTGTGAAGAAGTCCTCCACCAAAATCTTCCAGAAAGTCATGGTTCAGAATGTTGAATGTATATATATCAAGTGTGTATATAATTTAGCGTAAGCAATTAACCTAACATGCATGTCTTTGGTCTGTGGGAGGAAACCAGAGTAAACCCACGCAGACACGGGGAGGACACACAGACTACACATAGAAAGGATCTAGGCCTTTCCACCCTGGGATTGAACCCAGGACCTTCTTGCTGTGAGGTGGCGGTGCTCATTGGTGCTCAATGAGTTCACTGGTAGTTGTGATTAAACAGTACTGGGTAACATTAGTCTATTCTTATTTGTTCACTAAATCACATGCATTGAGGATGCAGATGCACAACACCACAAAGAACCTTGTTATGCCATGGATGTTCATATGAAAGCAAAATTACGACTGACTTAGCTTACATTCCATGCATTTTCCCTGTTGGTGCAACCACCTCATAATGTTTGGACATCATATTCATTTTTTTAATGCAAATACAGTAATCCGACTTTAACATGTTTAACATCTGGTTTCAAACAGGTCCCCCCATCATCGTAATTCCTCCAACGGACACCACCTTGAACATGTCACAGGATGCCGTTCTGCAGTGCCATGCTGATGCATACCCTTCTAACCTGACATATGACTGGATAAAAGAAGGACTAAATGTTCTTAATGTTGAGTGAGTGTTAAATGCAAAATATTTGTAGTGCACTATCAGGATAATCTTCCTTAATCTTCCTAGTCAAAAAATAAAAATAAAATTTAAAACAAAAAATGTATTTTGTCTCCATTTTACACTATAACCAAGGTGTATCTTGAAGCATGCTTTTGAGCCATTGTGTTGCTATATGCCTCATGCAGTTTTCATTAGATAGGATAAGTTGTCTTTGCTTGACATTTGAACAGAGAGAGTTGTGTCGCAAACAAAAGAAAGAAATACTGAAAAATATAAGGTACTTGGTACAGCATACTGGTTAGTTGCCTGTATCAAGATTGTCTATATGTGTTTGTAGATCTCTAAAGTCTCGAATAACTATATTGATGGATGGTTCTCTACTAATTCCTGATCTAACCCCTGAAGACTCAGGCAACTACAGCTGCATACCCACTAATGGGTTATTGACTCCACCGTCTGCTTCTGCATACCTTAAAGTGCAACGTGAGTGCTGTGTCTGAACATGGTCTACGGCATAGTATTTAAGGGACTAGTTTTAAATGCACTACAGATATAAGCATTATTTTGATATAACCTGCAGCTGTTGAGTTGTTTGCTGCATTTTCCTCTTCTCAGATCCTGCACAGGTGATGCGGATGCCCAGGGAGACACACCTTCCTGCAGGCATGGCAGGGACAATTGTGTGTCCAGTTCAAGCTGAGCCTCCCATGCTGTTTGTCAACTGGACCAAAGATGGAACCTCACTGGTCCTGCAGGAGGTACTGAGTAAGCACCTGCTTAGTTATGGCATCCTTATAATAGTCAGTAAAATTATGGTTTTCTGTTTATTTGGTAGTATCCAGGCTGGATGATCGATGCAGAAGGCTCTGTACATATAGGCACAGCCAATGAGAATGCAATAGGCATTTACACTTGCACTGCCTACAACAGCTTTGGGACTATGGGCCAGTCAGAACCAACTAAAGTTATTTTAAAGGTAAGGGAACCTTTCAAGAAAAAAAAACACTACTTTCGAATTTTTCCCCAGGCAAGAGATACACAGTAACCCCAGTCACGACAGTAATCGTTATTGTTTTTCACTTTCAATAGATTAGTCAATAAATTAGCTGGATGTGTAATACTTTATTACACTGCCTGGCCAAAAAAGGTCACCACCCGGATTTAACTACGCAAATAGTAAAATAGTTTAAAAAAGAGCCTCCCATTGGATAATTACTATATTGGTGATTATGTTTCAGTGGTAGCTTCTCATTTGTTAAACAACCATGTCAAAAGACACTTTCTGTGGTCATGGAAAATAAGTTAATCTGTTTCAGAAGGGTCAAAGAGTGGTTCGGGTTGCGTGAGACATCATTTTCACACATGAATTGTCTACCACAGGGTCCAGACTGGAACCCCATTGAGAATCTTTTGAGATGTGCTGGAGAAGACTTTGCGCAGTGGTCCAAATCTCCCATCATCAATTGAAGATCTCGGGGAAAAATTAACACAATTTTTTTATGCATTTTCCCCAAGATCTTGTATTGATGACCAATGCAGTAACTATCTGATGGGAGGCTCTTTTTTAACTATTTATCTATTTTGCTTAGCTAAATCCAGGTGGTGACCTTTTTTGGCTGGGCAGTGTATAAAATAAACTTTGTTAATGATTTTGTTCAACTGTACTTCAATGTAAGCCTTTTAAGCATGTTTAAGGTACACTACACACTACAATACTTTCCTATGCTAGATGATGGAACTTGGCAGTACGTGGCAGGAGTGATGAGCGCTGGGAAATGTAATGAGGAAACGGTTGTGCTTTAACATGTTTAATATAGGCTATGCTATGATACATACAATATATATGAAACTCTTTGGTTTACAATAAATTCAACTTAGGAAGGATTTGTCGAAACATATGCCTTTCATAAATCAGGAAGTACCTGTACTTTTTTTTGTAATCTTGCCTATATTGATTGAGAATTTGTGTGTAGATAACCCGGTCTATGTGGTACTAAAAATTATAAATGCAATATGTTGCAGGATCCCCCCTCTTTTCGTGTGCCCCCCAGGGCTGAGTACATGCAAGAAGTAGGTAGAGAACTGGTGATTCCCTGCATAGCACATGGGGACACATCTCCTACTATCAATTGGACCAAGGTGAGCAATTGAGAACTAAAGGGTATAGAAAAATCAAAACAAACATTTACTTGCAACTTTTACCAACTCAGATTGCTGTTGTTATACTTGCTTATTTTCAGGGTTAAAACAGGTTTTCTGTCCTTGTTTTCTATCCAGGTTGGGTCTACTCCTCACTCTCCATATACTGTCTTGTCCAATGGTTCTCTGGTCTTGCAGCCTCTCAGCAAGGACCATCAGGGGGCATGGGAGTGTCATGCATCCAACCAAGTGGCAACAGTCAGTAAAAGCACCATGGTTCTGGTGTTAGGTAAGAAAATTATATAGGTAATGCTTCCATATAAAAGACAGGGCAAATCTATTACCAGTTTCTCTGCCATCACTGCAGACTTGTTTGTCCTATGTCTAATGAATTAAGAATGTCAATATATTCTTCCTGTATGAACTTATTCTCTAAGGATTTTGTTGCTATTACTGGCAGGCACAAGCCCCCATGCTGTGATTGCGGTCTCTGTAGATCCAGGTATGGACCGTGTCAATGTGTCCTGGGAGCCTGGTTTTGATGGAGGATATACCCAGAAGTTCATCATCTGGTAAATAAACGAATTTTGGTCTCAGTTGTACTTTCTTTGATGAATTGTTGCATGATGTTGTACATTTTTTGCCCCTGTTAGGGTAAAACCCACTACTAGAGGGAAACATGAGTGGACATCACTTCCTGTGCCCCCTTCTAATACCAGCCTCATTGTAACAGGTCTTCAAGCTGCCACCAGCTACCAGTTCAGTGTTCTTCCTCAGAACAAGCTGGGTTCAGGCCCATTCAGTGAGCTTGTTACCATCAGAACACTGGGTCAGTAAAATTTGACCAACTTTCAGGTTTTAACTCTATTGGCAGATCAAGGATTGCTTTGTCTCTTTGCCAAAAATGTTCTGCACTGAAGTCACATTGCTGCTGATGCACATGTTTGATGCAAATTCTATGTGTCTTTAAATTTTAATGATTCCAGTCAACCAATTTTCCACTTAGGAATAAACAAAGTAGTTATTCAGTTCACTAAAATTTGGACCTGCAGGCAGTGTTAAATTAAGTCATCTTATTTCCCAACTTGTTTTTGATGAAACATCTTTTTTTTCCTGTTCAGCTCCAACAACAAATCCACCCACTTTAGTAACCAGTGTAGTAATACTACCTGCTCCGACCTCGCTGTCAATCAATTACACAACTGTGGGAGTTCTGCTACAGTGGCTGCCACCCCCTGAAATGTCCCCACCAATCACAGGCTTTATCCTTCAGGCTAGGGAGGAAAACGGCAAGTGGGTTACACTTGATGGAGCAATTACTGTCAATGTCACAGAAATAATTGTCCATGGACTGATAAGAGTAAGGATTTCTTTGTCATATCTATAAAACTGACTGTATATGCAACAGAATATGGTTAATATTGTAACACACAATTTCACTTTCAACTTAATTTCCTTTCCCTACCGTAGAACTCAAACTATGAGCTTCGCCTCCTGTCCCTTGGAGACAAAATTGTCAGTGAGCCCAGTGAATCAGTCTATATCTCCACCAATGGTAAGGAAGTACCTCTAAAGGTAACTAACTTATACAGTCATTTATTAACACTGTCATATAAACCTTGATGTTAACAGCATATGGTTTACAGGTATGAACATGTACCCTGCTCCAGCCAGCTTGCGGTCTTTTGTTACTGATCCTCTGATGGCTGGTGTCATAGGGGGTGTGTGTTTCCTGTTCGTGGCTATCTTCCTTTCACTAGTGACAGCATGTGTTATGAACAGCAGGAGGGTGCAGCGGCGCAGAAAGAGGCAAGACGGTAAAGGCAATATGAGAATATTACTTCTCAGTACCAGTTTAGTAACACTCTGTGAATCTTAAATTGTTTATGTAGACAATTGCATCATGAGACATTTCAGTCTAAATTCAGGTCTGTTATTGCTTTTTTGTTGCATTTAAGATAAAACAGAGCTTTTGTCAAAAAGAAATACATTTTAATACTTTCACTTTCAGTATTTTCTAACACAATTATGTGGAGAGTTCTATAGCAATATAGAATTTTTGAAGATTGGAATAGTTAAGTATTGTTTAACACACAGCGTAGTGCACACTGCATGACTTGCAAAGAGTTCTAAGAGAGCTACACTAGTGCTCATATTGGCTGTTGTGTATCACAGCTAGTCACTGGGAGTTCACACTATATGACTGATTGATAATCATTTGTAACATACTGGATATTATCAGAACCTCATAGACTGATAAGCTCCTGACAAATTCCCCAAACATTCATGACGAATGGAAAATTGTCCTGAAAGTCACATAGTGTGGATAAAGCATAATTTAATTTTCATATCATTGTTTATTTAACTCATTCTTTCTGGCATGATGTAAACTCTGTCCCCCAACCATTTATATACAGATATTCAATCTGCCTTCAAGAAGACCAGATCTCCACAGTAAGTTTTCATCAGTACTGTATATTTTATTGTGAAATAAAATCCCATATGTCCGTATTTAATTTTCCTAGGCTTTTGGAACATTGATCTAGTAAAATGAAAGCTGTTTTGAACTTTCATGTGATGCATTTCGCCAAAATATGAAATGGATTATGATGATGAATCAGATTGCACATTGATTTTCATGACTATAACACTACCGAAAAAATGTCATAAGGTAATTTAAAGGTGGGGTGCCCTGGAGAACAATTCTAAGAGCTAAATATTATAAGTTAGAACTAAATATTCTCAAGAAATAGCTACAATAGCTAAAAAAGTTATAGTAGACCCTTTACAAGTCCTTTAAAACAGAAATGTGGTCAACAATAGACTTAATATGAAGACATATAATAAATGTAATTGAATATATAAAAATGAGAGAAGCTTTGAGATTAAACATGTAAATTATATTCAGCCAACATCTTATTTTCTTAGTTTCTTTCTGCTAAATGTTTGGTGAAGTCTCCCTTGTGAAATAATTTTTTTTCCCGTTTAATATTTAACATATTCAGCAGGACTCACATCCAGAGGAAGAAATGTCCTTTGCAGAACACTGATTTGAGTTTCTATATGCACTGTCTGTTTTGATGTATATGACTTGGATGCAGTATGGAATCATTATTTTTTGGACAGAGCCATCTATGGCCTAACCACCTTGACAATGTTGACACGCTTTGATCAGTCTATTTACATCCTACACTTTGACAGTGAGACTAGCAGGAGCCAGAAGTGAGAGTGACAGAGTGGAGGAGGTGATGGTTGGATTTCGGGTGGGAGGCATCGTAATGCCCTTAGTAATTTCAAATCCGCATTAACATGTATTCAGGTCACTGTTGAGTTAGCAGTCATTCAGGTGGATGAGAGATATTCTTACCTTTTAGCTGGTAATCTCCACAAGGCTTTCTCTAGCCTGTACTTTGCCTTTTTATATAGTGTTCAGTCCCCACTCCAGACAGCTGCCTTTTCCCTGTGAAGCTTACTACTTTCAGCTGAAAAGCAAGGATTTTCATTGCTGTATCTCACCTGTGTTTCTGCTGGGATACAAGTGTTTATGCAAAATTGTATGTATGAAATCACAGTCTCAGTTTATTCGTCCACAGTATCTATCTCCTCTTTGAAAACAGTCCAGTTTGTGGATTAAAAGCATTGTCTCCACTGGTCGGCATATTTTCTGTAATGACAACGATCTGGTTGGTTTCGAGTTTTTTGCCTGTATGTTGAGATGAGCTGATGGGGAAAGTGATGTCTGAGAGCTGCCCTCATGATGGCTCAATGTGTAATGGTGTAACTGTGGTCAAGAGTGTTACCTTCCATTATGGCTCAAGTGGCATACTCTGTACTTGTGCATTTCCTTCATTAGGTTAGTATTGTATAAAATCTCAAAGTGAGTCCTGATTCTGGGAGAGTAAAATGGCTTTATTGACTCTACTGGATGTGTAGGTAATTTAAGCATTACCACGAGGTCTTTGCACCAGTGCTCAATTTGTATTTTACGTGAAGCTTTCATGTAATGTTACATGTGCCCTTTGTACTACCTAACCATGCAGGTCTCTATATACAGTTTTGTAACTTGAGGTTAGACATTACATTTTATTTTAATTAAATGTTGAAGTATTTCATTAGTTTTTATGAATTTAAGTTTGACATGCTGTTCTTAAATAACAAAAAACAGTGTATTTGATTACTAAACTCTTTATTTGTTCCATTGTTTTTCTCCCCTCAGAGCTTGCTTCCCTGACAACAGCCCTGACAGTGTACTGAAGTTGAAGCTGTGCCCTCCCATTAACATCTTTCCCAACTCCTCTTCTTCAAACCATTCAGATAATTCATCCTGTGACAAGGGCAGTCACTGTGAGTACCAAGATCGGAAGAAGCAGCTCCTCTCCTCAGTTTCTCCACTGCCTTGCTATACTCTCTTTGAGAGCCACCTTGGTTGCTCTTCATCCCCAGTGTCTGCCATTGAATCCATATCCAGAGGCCCTGATGGGCGCTTCACTGACCAATCATACCCAGAGCGTTCTACCACAAAACACAGTGGTGGACAAGTCAATGGTGAAGAGAGCAAAAGTATCTCTTTCAGGGACTCTTCCAAAGCCAGCTCAGTTAAACTAGAGAAGAGTGTTATCCAAGAGCTATGTACTGGGCTGACAGTAGAGTCATCATTCTTTGAAAGACCCCCTCATTCAGAAAGGTTAAAATCAATGATCCAAACTTTATCCCAACATAGTTGTTCCTATTTTAATGAGGAACTTGGCTGCCCAGATGTTGTTCTGGAGAGGGCCAGCTGTAAGTCTGACTGCCACGAAAGCAGAGGTTGTGACTCCCTAGAGAAATACAGACATCAGGAGAAAAACTTTCCAGGCTCAACCAAGAGACCCTGTCCTATACAGAGGGAGAGAATGATGCACCAAGCTGATTATGAGACTGGGAACAGAAATGACACTATGTTTTCTGGACAAGAAAGTAAACAAAGCCTGATGAAAGAACAAGGGAAGAGCTGCAGTACTAGCCACAGTGTACAAGAATATGATAACAAACAGATGAGAAGTTGGGCTGGGGAAGAATTAAAGGAACCTCTCTGGAAACCTCAGGGTATCCAGTTCCGGCAAAAAAACAGGAGACCTAGCAGCCTGGCCCAACAAGTTTCAGGCTATAGAAGGGGCTGTTATTTTGGTAACACCAGCAGTCCAATGGAGAGACTATTCACTTCTTCCTCTTCTAATGTTACATGGGACATCAGCCCTGTGACATCTCCTACCAGCCAGGTACCTTTGCTAAGCCCCTCAGAGGGAAACACACCTAACTGCCTGTTACCAGATGCAACACAGGACACTGTACAAGATTCAGTGGCAGGAGACTTTTCATGTTCATCACGTATGCCGTACTCTTCACTCTCAATTCTTTCCCCCAGAAGAGACAAGCCCACTTTTGTTTCTGACCAAGGTAAGGTAGAGACCAATTTCCAAGAAAGAGCCAAAAAACTGGAATTTTCTAGCTCAAGTCCACTGGCAGGGGATCTTTGGAGGGAGGCCGGAGAAATTAGGACACAAGGAAATATTTCCATATTTACATGTCCTGCTCCATGCAGTCCTCAACCTCCTGATTTGGCATTGGAGAAAACACAGCACTCTCTTACAGAAAAAGGAACGAGTCCTGATAGTCATCTTCCAAAACACCAAAAAAAGTCTTTTTTAAACCATAGTTTTTCAGAGTATTCTACCTTACCCTGTGATAATAAGAAAAGCAAAATTGAAGATGTGCCTAGCAACTCATCTGTACAATCTCTGGAAAATAAAGAGTGTGTTAGAACACGTTCTCGAAAGAGTGACAAATGTGTCTTTAGTGTGAGCCCAAGCTGCATTTCTCCCTTGACCCTCCTTGAAAATGAGAGTGAAATTGAGCAGTCTAATGTCTCCATTGTCCAACTATCAGAATCCCTAAAAGGGAAAAATTTGCCCCATCCTGCCAATATATCAGCTATGCAAACCAGCACAATCATGGAGTATTTGAGTCTGCCAGGCTTTGTTGAGATGAGTGTAGATGACCCTATGGAGGACTGTCAACAGGCAGAATCGACTTTGCCCAGCACAGAAAGAGAAAACTCAACTCTGTTGAGAGGTGAACCTGATGTGGTTCCCAAGGACTGGGAGACTCATAGTCATGAGCACACAGGGGGGAGAGATGATTATCAAAAAGGAGTTTTGGTAGATCTCAATATGCCCATTATTCCTGTAGGACAATCTACTTGTAAATATGTACCTTTTTCAGAGCTGGTGCACAGAAATATGAATATGACAGCAGGGTCCTCAGACACAAACAATATTGCAGCACATGTATTAGCTAGAGAAGAAAGAAATACTCAGATCAAGTCAAGCTATGACAAACAGAAAGCCACCCAATTCAACTCAGCAAAACCTGTAGTGAGTACTGCAATAAGTATGACAAACATAGTTTCTAACCCTCCTTATCATGTTCAGAGTCAAGCAGAATCATCTTCAGAACCAACTGAAGGATGTCAGGCTCAAAGGAATAGAACTAATAAAGTAGCAATGCGGATCTTGCAGGATCCCATGCCATTTATGAAAAAATCAATAAGCACTGGTGCGTGTCCATCTTTTTCAGGTATGACACAGCCCTGTCAGCTCCTTAGGAAGTCCACGAGTTTAGGATCTCAGAAGTCTGAAAACTATGAAAGCTCCAGAAATGATGTCTCTGAGATCTGTTACAAAGATGAGTTTCCAGATCTTGATGCAAGGGACAGGTCATACAGTTTGGTTCACACACCTGCAAGCTCTGTGCCTATTTCTTCATGGCAAGGAGCACCACCCATTAAACCCTCTAGAGACCACACTCTAGATAGACCACTCCACAGTGAGAGGCCATACATAACTCCCCCTTCCTTGTTGAATTCACATGGGCAACCATTCTTAGATTCACCAAAATTTATAGAAACCTCTAGACGAGAGTCAGATTCATGTCGACATGCTGCAGGGTTTCTGGAGCATTCAAATTGCCCATCTTCATATCGAGAGATGGTCAGGTCAGTCCAGCACAAGTATGTCCGCCAGGATCCCCCTCGCCCCTTTAGTACACATAGACCAATAGCAAGGTGGGACTATCCTCGCCCTCCGGACTTTAGAAGGGGTCTTCAGAGAGTGTTTCTGCCCCGGGGTTACAGTTGGCCCTCACCCCATCAAGCAGCCTTTTCCCCAGGGGAGATTCAGAGAGAGATATATGGGGTGATGAGTATGGGCAAGAGCAGCAGAGATCCAGAGGGCAGGGATAGTACATGTTATGGTGGCAGAGCCAGTTATGCCAGCCAGAGCAGTGGTAGAGGGAGTTTGGGACCGTATTGGCATGGGCACTTCTGCCAGTCTCTTTCCATCACGCCTACCTTAATAAGCTCTCCTGAGACCACTGAGGAGAATGAGAGGCACAAAGGAGAATCACACTTCCAAGAACAGAAGTCAAAAAGGTAAAAACTGATACACAAGTATATCAAAGGGCTTGTCTTTGTATCATTTGCTGCACATATAGACAATGTGTTGTGTCAGTGTCTTACTGTGTATTTTACATCTGTATGTATAAGGAACACCTCAGTAGATGAGAGTTATGAGTGGGATGCTGCTGACTGTGTAATAAGTCCTGATATCCTGGAGGCCATGAAGATGGAGAAGGCAGGCATGGGGAAAGTCAGGAAGCTGACACAAGATTGTCCCCACTACACCACTGGCCTCCAGGACCTTCAGGAGAAAGGTGACTGAGCCTGACTATGACCCCTGTGCTATCTGACCATGTCTGTGTTTATGAACATTTCATTTCCTAGGTCAGTGGTTCTCAATTTTGTTAACTGAACTTTGACAATATTTCTGTATCAAATGAAACATGAAACATTATCAGATTTACACACGGTCCTAAAAGTAGATAAAAAGAACCCAACTCTACAAATGAGACAAAATATTATACTTGGCCATTTGCTAATTGAGGGAAATGAGGGATTACATGTCTGTGATTGGAAACACAGTTCCACGGCCCGACGCTAGCGGGTAGCAATTGCGTGGAAACAGTGCTGGGGTTGGGACGGCAGGCCACAGCACACATGCGTATATGGTTATATATGGTTTGTTTGTTTTCTTTTTTTTTGCTTGTTTTTTGAGATTTTTTTGTGAAGTGCTTATAGTCCCAAAAAGGCACGTTAATCCTCCCCTCAGCCCCAATAGCAGGGTTTATTAACATATCCAGATACCTGCACTTGGGTCCTACCTCCCAGTTCACACGATGAACCCTAACAATGATAAAGGCCTTAGTTTCACCAGGTTTCGTTGTGACATTGATTACATGCCTTGTTCTTGGAGTAATCCAAACTCCATAGAGCTGGTTTTATAACATTTTCCAGCTGGATAAGCTTCAACTCTTTTCTGTGGTCACTCGAAATCCTCTTTTTTGTGTCATACACTTTTGCCACTCACTGATCTGTAATAATGGAGCATTTTCTTCAAGAAATAAATGATGAGTATAATATTTTGTCTGACTTGTTAAATTGGGTTCTCATTACCTACATGTTTGTCTTGTGAGAAAAACTGATGATGTTTTAGGTTATATTTATGGAGAAATATAGAAAATTGTAAAGGCTTCGCAAACTTTCAAGCACCACTGTATCTGTGTACATTAGTAAACCATTAATGTATAGAACCAATGAGCATGCACTGATGGGCTAAACATTATGACTTTTCACAGTTGAAGTGAATAATGTTGGTTAGTACAACTGTGCATGTCATGGTCTGAAATGTATTAGACGAAAAGTGAACAGTCGGTTCTCATAGTCAGGATTTGTAAGAACACATTCTAATCCCTGTCCACCATCAAAAGTGCCTACAATGCGCACACTGGCTTCAGATTTGGACCTTGGAAAAGTGAAAGAAAGTTGTCCGGTCTGATGACGCCCATTATATTTACATCACATGGACGGCTGAGTATGTGTGGTCCTATTAGCTGAAGTAGTATTAACACCAGGATGCACTGTGGTTAGAAGAAAAATTGGTCGATGGAGTTTGATGTCCTGGGAAATGTTCTACTCAGCAGGTCTGAGTCTGAGCATTCATGTGAACATCAGTCTGACATGGCTTAGTCATTAATCAGATGCCCTTATCCAGAGCGCTTCCAATTGAATTGAATACTGTTTCTTTTTGTCTACAGCCCAATACCATAATCACTGTACCATCACAGTCCTCAACATGTCGCCTACCTAAACATTATGACATCACTGTGGATCTGATACACTCGTTTATAGCAAAGGTATACCATGATTACAGTGGCCTCTTCAGCAGGATAATTGGTCCAAAACACTGCACACATTGTTCAAGATTGATTTGAAGAACATGATGAAGAGTTCTCCAGATTCTCAAATCTAAATCAGAATGTGCATGTGTGTGAACAAGTCCAATGGGGCATGGCTCCATCTCACAACCTACAGAACTTAAAGGACCTACTAACATTTTGCTGTCTGATACAACAGGACAGCTTCAGCGGTATTGTGGAGACCATGCCTTGGTGGCTCAGAGCGTTTGAATGTAGATGACTAACAGCACCTTAGGCAGGTGGTCATAACGTTTTGGCTCAGTAATGTATAGAGTACAAAAAAAAGGACTCTACTTATGTGTTTTGTTTTCCAGAGCTTAGGAACCACTGCCATAGGAAGTAGGACAAATGTGACCTCTTTGGCCTTGACCTCTTACCCTCTCCCCCTCTACCCTTTCCCTGTCCTCTACACTACTTTCTTTATAGGACCATACACCTCCATCAGTTTTCCCTCAGTCTCCCAGCCTCCTGGACACCAATATGGTCGTTCACTCAGCGAGGAACGCTTCAGTGCACTGATGCAGGAGTTCCAGGAATACCGCAGAGCTCAGGAATTTTGCTCCCAAGACCCCTGCCTTCCCCCTGACCCTGACTCTGATTCAGGCTCTGCCCTACTCTGAGTGCCCTACCTTGGTCTGTTAGCCTCAGTGACCTTTCTCATTTTTGACTACTGATATATTCATATTTAAAACAAACATTGTCAGCATTGATGTTTTGAATATAATGCAAATCTGCTATATGTAATAGGGGAAAGTTTGCATTTCAGAACATCCAAAGGAAGGAGTCGAATAGCTTTTAAAGGTAATTCTGTCCTAAAAAAAAGGATTTGCTTCAAAACAAACATACTGTCATACAATCATGCAATACCTGACGTTCCTGTACTCATTTAGATCTAATAAGGCATTATATATACTTCATTGTTCTAAAAGGCAATTCTAATAAGATTCATAAGAAATGGATAGTGATATAAAGTTAGTTTGTGGACTCAGTTGCTCTGCTGCCAAGTGCTGTATACTCAGAAGTACTGGTATTTGGAAATGCCATAATGTCCAGTTGTATGGAGGTTGAAATACTGTCAGTTTAAGGGCAGTTTACCAAATCTACTCGAATTTCTGCCTAATGCAGTTCAAAATGTATCACTGATGACACTTGACCTTTTTACCTTTTGGTAAGAATGTATTTGTGCTTCAGCTGTGCTTATACAGTGCTTCAGCTACACCAAATCAACATGAAAACCTGTGACTGTACTTATAACGGTGCTTGGACAATCAAGTTATGTAACCTAAAAACTGCCTCTACTGTTTTGGGTCATATGTAGCATAACTCAGTTTATTATACTGAGCTTATTGTCCTTTTTTTTGTTTTTTTTAAACCAGTTAACAAGTAAGCTTTACATTTCCAAAACGAATACATGCAGCCTCTCCTTTTAGGTAATGTGCCACATTAGCATCTATGTTAATTGATGTAATAGAATCTCCAAGATATGTTTGGGGAAAAGTTTTTGGTCTGTTTCATCTCCAGTAGTGTTACACATTCCTGTCCCTTGCCCGGGTTTAATATGGAACCTACAGTATAAGCTGTAAAAAAATTAAATATTTGAAATATGTTTGAATGATTTATGTGAAAGAAGATATCAGTTAACTCCAGAATTATTAGCTCTCTTGGTAAGGAAGGGAAAATCAGTTAATTGAATTAATGTAAAAATATGCCACATTGTCACAACTAAAACATGTTCACACTTACATTTTACTTTTCTAAAAAAATGAGTACTTCTTTGACTCTAATACATATATCCTAACATGGTTTCCAGAACCTTTGGAGGAAAAATAATCCAAAACACCACAGATTATCCAGTTTACTTAACATAGGGAATTAAAGACTTTGTAATCCCAAATGCTCCAAATCTCAGAATTGCTTAAAGAAAGTTTGAATCCTCCCACTGTTCTTGGGACCAAAAACACTTATTACCTTTCCTCCTCCATGCAGATTCACTACAGTGCTGGTTGTTTTAAACTTCTTCATTATAACCATAACTGTGGATATAAGTATTTTCATAAATTTTCAAGCGTTTAGCTATTTTTTATAGCCATCCACTGATTTTTGAACATGAACAGTTTTTTGTCTCATTTCTTTTAACTTTTGTAAATTTGCATGTTAATGCATTCACATTAAATCGCACTTTTTTGGTGGGGTCTCCAGCACGTATCTCAAAGAACAAAATGATGCACAGCCAGCTTCTTTTCCCTCAGACACAGCCAAATGTGTCTGCATGTGCACCACTGGGACTCAAACCCATGTCAATGCGGTGTTTAGATAGCATCTTAAAGTTTCTAGTGGTGCTCATAATTTTGAAACATGCCTTTGTAAATAAAAATGGCTTCTAGGTTTTCTTAGAATATCAGTATTGCAATTAAAAATTAGACTTCCGGTATATTTTCAGAGCTAAATTAACTACAAATAACTTTTAGCTAATGAACTACAAATACATTTTTATTATTTTTACGCATCTTTTCCAAGGGTGTTAATAATTCTGAAGCAGAATAATAATATATTGATGAGGCACAGTATTTTGTAATAAAAATTGAACTTTAAAGCCTCTGTCCAGATTTGTCAGATTTTCAGTGCCATAAATGGTTGATAAATTTAAAGAAACTGTGAAAATATTTATGCTGTACCTTGTGCTTTTCTCTATCTTCTAGCATGTTTGTTGTTGTTTTTTCTCTCAAAAAGCACCTTTGCTGTGAGTCCCAATTATTACACTAATTCCGTGGGGCTTTTAGACGCCATTCTTCCTGTCATTTATGTGTATGATGTTTGGATAAATTGTAGCTTTTATCTCCAAAAACATCTTGATTTTATTGAGAGCTGACATGTACTGCTAGTACTTCAGATTTGGTCAGCAGTGCCTTATGACTTTGTGAACTGTTTGTTTTTGTATGTGTAATTGATCTGTTGTATAGCTTGTCTTATTGCTTAGTGGATAGGTTTACTTGTATTGTTTTCTACTGATATTAAGCTGAATATTGTGAATTTGAACAATGTTAACTAATAGGTATGTCTATATGTGTTCAAGATTAGAACAAATGAGTTGCATCTGTGTTTACATGCAAGTGTTGATGTGAATGGTAAATTGTGAACAAATTTGGTTGTTGAGTGTTCTCCTAATTATTGTCTGTCTGTTCTAAATGTATAAACCGTGTTGTAGCAAGACATATTTTCAATAGATTTCCAGAGTTTGTACAGATTTTTAGACACATATCTATTTTATATTTAAAATACTTGTGTAAATTTTGCTCAGCCTTTGCCTACATTTTTAGAGACAGTTTTGTAGAAATTGGAATGTACAGGTGTATATATATATATATATATATATAGATATATACGTACATATATATATTGTTTTTAGTAGTGTTTCCTTTTGTTATTTTTGTATGGGTTTATTAAAAAATCCTAATCTTTAAATGTGTAATTCATTATTATGTGCATTTTTCATTCAGAAGCAGAGAAATACTTGGCAGTAGATCCTTAAGTCATAAAATAACGGCACTCAACAGCATTGCAGCCAGAAATAAATTCAAATTTGTATCCATATAATGTACAGAAAAGAACGAAATAGTACCATATATTCTATTGTTTGCTTATTTTATATGCTCTTTTTATTTCCTCTTTATAGCTGGTACAGATCAACCTAAAATTTCAGCATTTCTGAGCTTTCAGTCATGTTGATTACAGGACTCACTTTGAGGTCATACGCATGACATGTTTCACCATGTTTCCAATGCCATCAAAGATGTAGTGGTAGTGGTAGTCTGTTTCCCACATGAAGGTCGGAGTGCTCACTACCTTGTTCTTCTCGTCCACATGGGCCTCGTGGAGTAGAGAGTTAAGGAAGACCAAAGCTTTAAAGGGCAGAAAAAAACCTCATATTGCAAAAACAAGATTTGATTTTCTATTGCATTCCCCCAGTTATGTACTAAACATTTAATCTTCCAATTAAAATTTGTAAAAATTAATTTGTAAACATACCATGATTCTTCTATCACTGCAAAAATCCTGCACGCTCCTGTCTTATAACTAAAATGGTCCCAAGTTGCTTTTATCCTTTCAAATTTCAGATTTTCACAGCTGTTATCTGTTAAACCCACATTTTTTTCCTCCAACTCCCTATCACTGGTTAGGATATGTAAGGCTCCCGGACATTGTGACGAGCCCCCATGCTCTTGACAGCCTGCACCATGTTTGTGTTGGGCCAGCGGCCCCACCGACTGTTCTCATCCCGTTCATAACCCATGGTGACCTCCAGACTTGGCAACACCCGACAGGCCAGCAGAGGAGACATGCTGGCCAACCTGAGACAGAAAAAAGGAACACATTGCTGAAATATTTGCTTAGAAAGCTACAGGAATGTACAAATTTCATTTGTACAGTTCATTTTCAGGACCAAATGTCATTTCAGAGTGAAAATATCAACAAAGAAAGCATGTCAATTCATGTACATGTTAATCTGATGCACAGCACGTGCAAAAGGTTTTAGATGGTTAATTACCCAATTGGCTTGCCATTACGATGGAACTCCTTCAGAATCCGCTCCACATCACTGTGAAGCTTGCAGTCTTTCCCATCTTTGTTAAAGGTAGACCTGCTCAGATGGATTTAAATGACAATTTTAGTGCTACATATTGTCCATAACTGAAACCGTATACATTTCAATACTTCAGTTCCAACACTGATGTTTAAGTCCACATCAGACCTATAACCTGTTAATCAGATTAATATTAACTGTGCTGTGATAAATCCTGAAGCTACATGTCAGTGAATATTACTATAGTTCATCTAAACTAAATGCTTCTCTTGGTAAGGATCACTGTGGCAGCAGCCTGAGAAGATTAACCTGGTATTCTTTATCCCTGGTCTTCCTTGGGAATCAACAGACCAATTGCCCAGCCAACTCTGTGATCTAATTCCATTGGGTGGGGTATCTACCCTATGGTCTCCATCCAAAGGGGCATGCAAGAAATAGCTCAAGCAGGAGTGAACTTGGGTTCAGCCTAATGACATGTATGAACTACCTAAACTATCGCCTCTCAAGTCAAAGGAGCAGCAGTTTTGTTGATCCTATCACGAACCATAAGCCCAGCTATCTGGTGAAGGAAACTCATTTCTGCTGCTTGTACATATGACCTTATCTTTTATGTCATTACCACAGCTCATGGATGTATAATAAAAAACTGGCCAAACTACTGTACATAAAAAAAAATTGTAGTTGCAGTACTACAATAACCCTACTGCATCATCTAAAATTTTAATCTGTCTTTATGTGGAAACAACAATTAAAATCTTAAATCATGTATACTGTCTGTGTTTACACTACAGCCTAGAAGAGAGGATTTACAAATAATACGAGTTAGGGTAACTTGGCTGCCACAGTAATCCACTTATGGGGCATCCAAATGAACAACACTAAACACAGTGTAAGATGAAGGAAGGCAGATTTGCCAAGTCGCACTTTCTGAATAACCCATGTATGTGTTAGTACTGAGAGTTTATTTAGCCATTGTAGTATTTCTGCTATTAATTCATGTCCTGTTTCTTCACACTTCATGATTATCAATAAAAGTTTGTCAACTCAGTACTTTGTTGTGTCTGAATAAGTTTGATTGTGTCTCAGTATGGATGGTTTTTAAACATTATAAATTGTTCAGTTGTTTAATATTTCATTTTAACCCTCTTCAGTCCCCTCTCTCACAAGTTCTTGAGAATGCCATGGCCTCCAGGGAAAACAACTGCATCAAAACTGTTGACATCCAGACTGGACAGGTCCTGCATCTTCATCATACCCTGACCATGACTGAAGCGGGCAGACTCGATCATCATGTTCCTGCATGAGAACGATGGGATTGCAGTAATATGTTATAGTTGTAGTAAAAAATAGTTGCAAACAGATATAGCAGTTTCTGAAATCAGGATATTTGGTGATTGCTGGTACAAGGATCTTCCAACAACTAATTTCATACCTTGTTTAAATTTGCGGAGTGGACAAATATTAGACCGAATGCAAAGAGGTACATAGTTCTACCTGTTCTCTCCAGAGGAGGGTTGCATCTTCATGTGGTCCATGACATGCATCTGCTGCTGGTTGGGGGCAAAGATCTGAAACCGTGCACCATTACGGCTCAGGTGATACATGGTGCTTGGAACAACATAAATCACCACTGTTACATGATGCACATTACATTACATCATATTACACTTATATACATTATCCAGATACAAAATCCTACAACTAATGTGTACTACTGTGAAATGGATTCTGCTCATAATGACCCTAGTGATGTATCTTATTAGCTACAGTCATACTCACTATGCAGCCTCATGAACATCAGTTCCATCCCACCAACCACAGCCTGAGAACACCTAGCCGAGACAGAAAATGTTCACAGAGGTTCCTGTTCTTTCTAAATGACTACATGCACAACTTCTATTCAGATTCTAAATGTGGTGTTGCATTATATAGATTATATTGCAAACAACAAAGACCAGCATATTTAGTGTTTTGGATTCTGGTGGTCATTTACCACAAGACCATAAAAGGTTGCTTTATGCTCATTAATGCTGATGCTCGAATGGTCTTACTGGTCTTGCTGATAGGGGTGGGTGACCAGTGTCCAAACCACAACATGTGTTGGTCTTTGCTGGTTTTTAAGCAGTCATAATGACCATGTAAAAACCCGACTTATTTACCCCTATTTTGATTTACTGAGAACTTACCACTGCAATGTTGGTGTTTCCCCAGTTACCCCAGTCTCCACGATGTGCTAGGCAAGCAGGCTGGCGGGTGAGCACAGCTGCTGCTTGCTTTACTAACAGAGCCCTTGATGCCAGCATGATCAGGATTTCTTTTTTTCAGAGCCGACAAGTCAGTCCAACACAGTCCTGCAGGCAGCCGTAACTCTCTTCAACTCATAGCGGGGGTTGCAGTCTTTTATACTGATATTTACTCAATATACAGAGACGTCACTGCTTAAGCTTGAATTCTAAGAAACTCATTTGTGGGAGGTAACTTTCTTTAGCTCCTCTGTGCTAATACCCGCTTCATTTATCTACTTAGACAAGACCGTGGTCATGGACTGCTTTTACCTCTGAACTATTTGTGAACGTCTAAACTGTCTGGCACTCTGGACAATCCAATAGTCCAACAGTTAAACTAAAGGAATGAGTTTTAGTGATATGGTACAGACAGAACTACTACCTTACCCTAAAAGTATTTTGAGGAATCTGTTAATTTACGATAATATAATATATTGGTTATATGAGATAGAATGCAGAATATAGGATAATATTTTTCCACAATTACATTATTTGAAATATAAGGTATTAAATGGACAAAATGGATGCGTAATTGTAGTTATAATGCATTAAATCATATTTTACCATAGCCCCTTAATTTAGAACCTCAAGACTAGCATGAACAAGATTTTCATTTGACCTTTTTGAAATTTTGAGTTGTAATCTGTTTCTCTAAATAAAACCCTCTTGTCCCCTGATCTTTGATTTTCGGTAATTTTGTTCCTATTTTAGTCTGGAGCTGTTATGAGATCAATACTAGAATATCCAAACACCATGACAGACTCAGTACCATGGTACTGCACATTTAATTATTGTGAAAAAGTGTTGGCTAACAATGGAAGCAAAATTAGTTTGGACATTAATGTGAGGTCTGCCCTCTAAAGCTGATTACTTAAATACGGATTTGAATTGCAGTAATACCATGTGTCTGCTGGCCTGAAGGAGAGTGATCCAAGAGATTCGAAGACTTAAGGGCACACTTCCTGACTTTCCTGCATGTTTTACAAATATTTGGTTCACTTCTTCAAATTCTATATGATAAACATTTTATATACAAACAGTATTTCTCTGCCTCTTTTATGAAGATTCATTATGTGTACAGTGTTTCTTTCAACACAGCATTAAAATTTCTGTCACTTGGTCATGTAAGCGTCTCAAGAGAGTTGTAATGGTTTGTGAGTGATTTGTGATTTGTGAGTGATATCTTTAAATTAAATTATCTTAAACTGGCAAATTGAGTGTTTAACTCGGTGCCAGGTTTCAGTGCGTAAGCACACTTCTTTTTCACATTCAGCTATTCCTCATGAGAACAGATGGGAGAAATGTCAAGATTAAACTAATAAAAGTCTATTTATTGTGAAGTCTCTTCACAAACACCATTCAACAAAACAGGGCAGAGTTCTGTCAATGTGACCTCTTGCTGTATTTAGTGTCTTCAAGCCCTAATGAACTGGATTTAGCAGCTGCCGTAGGCCATTTACTACAGCTTATTGAGTGAGCAGACAGCAAACCAAGATCAGGGTCAAAGGTAAATAATCCATACTCGCATCTAATATCAACAGCAAGGCATCCACTGGACTGTGCGTGATGGCAAAAAAATGTGGGGGACACATTTTTAATAGTAATTGGATTAGTGCAGCAGAATCTTTACTGTATCAATGTAACATAGCTAGAAGACTGCTCTTCTGAGCCGTGTTTTGTGGATGTCCTGAGCTCGTTTCTGCCTCTCTGTCAAGCTGATTAAGGTCTGTTTGATGGCTGGTAGAACCACCTTTTCTCTCCCATTCATCTGGCTGGGCTGTCTACAGAAGGTAAAATATTTCAGAATAAAGTCTGTTAAACAGATTTATACATTCAGAAATATTCCACACACAGTCTATATGGACCATCCTACTTAATTCATGTAAACTGCAGTCCCAGACACCTGGGATTCATTTGTTTTATTGTTTCATATTTTCATGACACTTCTAAAACAGTTTTAGTCCATAGACAAAGTCTTATTTTAATCACACTCCTGTATTTCATAACAGGACATTAACAACCCATCCCTCATTATCCAAATTAATCTACTCCTCAGCTGTCATATGCTGTATGACCAATCTGTCCTTTACATGACAGTTGTCCTTTACAGTGACATCTGAAAAGGTAATGTTGTCTTTCCAAATACAATTATATTGATCAATTGTTATATTTTAAATAATTACCATGACTACATTTATTTGGTCATACAAGATATTTGTTTGTAATAATTCCAACATAAGTACTGAATTAAGATTCAGCAAAAGGATTGAGATAACAGGAAACAACCCTGCAAACAAAATACTGTGGTCACTACTGAATCCAATATGGTCATGATTCAAGTTAGATATTTTCCCCTAGCACTTTTCGCAATAGAGCATTTCACAAAGCAGCTTGTCAAGTATCTAGGCCTACAGCCCCAGCTGAGCTAACATACAGTCGTATGAAAAAGTTTGGGCACCCCTGATAATTTTCATGATTTTAGTTTATAAATCATTGGTTGTTCAGATAAAGCAACTTGAGTTAAATATATCATATAGCAGATGAACACCGTGATATTTGAGAAGTGAAATGAAGTTTATAGGATTTACAGAAAGTGTGCAGTAATTATTCAAACAAAATTAGGCAGGTGCATAAATTTGGGCACCCCAACAGAAAAATTACATCAATATTTAGTAGATCCTCCTTTTGTAGAAATAACAGTCCTAAATGCTTCCTACAGTTTCCAGTCTGGATTCTGGTTGAAGGTGCTTTGGACCATTCTTCTTTAGAAACATCTCCAGTTCAGTCAGGTTTGATGGTTTCCGAGCATGGACAGCCCACATTTTCAGTAAGAATTCATGTCCCTGGGGACTGAGATGGCCATTCAGAAACGTTGTACTGGTTCCTCTGCATGAATGCCTTCGTGATTTTGGGGGGGAGGCAGGTTTGGGGGTCCCGTTGGGCCTCGTTGCACTTTGTCCACTGAAATTCTTGAACATTGTTCCTCAAAATCGGGAGAATAACTGAATCCATGCGACCCACAACTTTAACAAGATTTCCTAGTACTGCACCTGGCCACACAGTCCCACAAAGCAATGATGGAACCGCCAGCCACCAAATTTTACTGTGGGTGCAAGTGTTTTGTCTTGGGATGCTGTGTTCTTTTTCCGCTCCTTGTTTATGGTCCAAAACTCAATTTTAGCTTCAATCAAAGTACACAGCACTTTATTCCCAACTGAAAGCTGGACTGTCCAAATGGTGCTTGTAGCAACACCTCAAGTGACTCTTGGTTTGTTGCGTGTCTGCAAGAAAAGGCTTCTTCTGCATTACGCTTCCACTCTCCATCAGCCCCTCCTTGGGCAAGTGCGCCTGTAAGTTTTGAACGATGAACAGTGACACCACTGCAGCAGAATGAGGTTGTAGGTTTTGGAGGTGGTCTGTGACTTGAAAACTATGACCTGTTCCCAAACACCATCCTTCGCCTCTGGCCTATCTGAGATTTTTTTCTTGTCTGGCCACTTCGAGAGTTCCTTACTACGAACTGTGCCTGTGGGCTTCCATTGCCCATCAACTATGTTTCCTCACACTGGAAACGACATCTGAAATCTCATGAGAGAGCTTTTCCCCCTTTCCCTGAAAACATGATGTTGAACAACCTTGTTTCAGGCCATTTGTGAGTTGTTTTGTGGCTCCCATGGTTTGCCACTCTTCAGAGAAGACGCAAAAGAGTAAGAAAACTTCCAATTGCCACCTTAACACTTTTCTCATAGTTTGCGATTCACTTGTTTATGTAGTCAGGGGTCATGAGCTTACAAACAAATTTTGTGTTCCATAATTAGTCTAAAGGTATTCAAATGACAAGGGGTGCCCACATTTATGCACCTGCCCTAATTTTGTTTGAATAATTACTGCACACTTTCTGTAAAACCTATAAACTTAATTTCACTTCTCAAATATCACGGTGTTCATCTGCTATATGATATATTTACCTGAAATTGCTGAGCTGGACAACCAATGATTTATAAAGAAAAATCATGAAAATTATCAGGGGTGCCCAAACTTTTTCATACGACTGTATTAGTACAGTGGTGCTTGAAAGTTTGTGAACCCTTTAGAATTTTCTATATTTCTGCACAAATATGACCTAAAACATCAACAGATTTTCACATAATTTCTAAAAGTAGATAAAGAGAACCCAACTAAACAAAGGAGACAGAAAATATTATATTTGGTCATTTATTTATTGAGAAAAACGATCCAATATTACATATTAGTGAGTGGCAAAAGTATGTGAACCTCTAGGATTATCAGTTAATTTGAAGGTTAGAGTCAGGTGTTGTCAATCTGTGGGATGACAATCAGGTGTGAGTGGGCACCCTGTTTTATTTAAAGAACAGGGATCTACCAAAGTCTGTTGAAGTGTGTCATGGCATGAACAAAGGAGATTTCTGAGGACCTCAGGAACAGGAGTTGTTGATGCTCATCAGGCTGGAAACGGTTACAAAACCATCTCTAAAGAGTTTGGACTCCACCAATCCACAGTCAGACAGATTGTGTACAAATGCAGGAAATTCAAGACCATTGTTACCCTCCCCAGGAGTGGTCAACCAACAAAGATCACTCCAAGAGCAAGGCATGTAATAGTTGGCGAGGTCACAAAGGACTCCAGGGTAACTTCTAAGCAACTGAATGCCTCTCTCACGTTGGCTAATGTTAATGTTCATGAGTCCACCATCAGAAGAACACTGAACAACAATGGTGTGCATGGCAAGGTTGCAAGGAGAAAGCCACTGCTCTCCAAAAATAACATTGCTGCTCGTCTGCAGTTTGCTAAAGATCACGTGGACAAGCAAGAAAGCTATTGGAAGAATGTTTGTGGACGGATGAGACCAAAATAGAACTTTTTGGTTTAAAAGAAAAGCATTATGTTTGGAGTAAGGAAAAACACTGCATTCCAGCATAATAACCTTATCCCATCTGTGAAACATGGTGGTGGTAGTATCATGGTTTGGGCCTGTTTTGCTGCATCTGGGCCAGGACAGCTTGCCATCATTGATGGAACAATGAATTCTGAATTATATCAGAGAATTCTAAAGGAAAATGTCAGGACACCTGTCCATGAACAGAATCATTAGAGAAGGTGGGTCATGCAGCAAGATGATGACCCTAAGCACACACGTTGTTCTACCAAAGAATGGTTATAGAAGAATAAAGTAAAATGTTTTGGAATGGCCAAGTCAAAGTTCTGACCTTAATCCAAAAGAAATGTTGTGGAAGGGCCTGAAGTGAGCAGTTAATGTGAAGAAACCCACCAACATCCCAGAGTTGAAGCTGTTCTGTACGGAGGAATGGGCTAAAATTCCTCCAAGCTGGTGTGCAGGACTGATCAACAGTTACAGGAAAAGTTTAGCTGCAGTTATTGCTGCACGGGGGGTCACACCAGATACTGAAAGCAAAGGTTCACATACTTTTGCCACTCACTAATATGTAATATTGGTTCATTTTCTTCAATAAATAATTGACCAAGTACAATATTTTTGTTTCATTTGTTTAACTGGGTTCTCTTTATCTACCTTTAGGACTTTGATGTTTTAGGTCATATTTATGCAGAAATATAGAAAATTCTAAAGGGTCACAAACTTTCAAGCACCACTGTAACAGTGGCATGGAGAATCCCCCTAAATGTAGTAAGGAAGAAATTTTGGGAGGACCAAGGCTTAAAAAGGCACCCAATCTCCTTGTGCAGTTCAGATAACAGTAAAGTCATGACTGAAAAACAATACAGTCATTAACAAAACACTTAACGTTTTGTAAAAAATGAAGAATAACAAATTTGGTTAATATCAAATTGACATTTAAAATGTATTTAAAAGAGCAATTTTAATTAAAAACAAAAAATTGAAATTGAATTGTAAAAAACTGAGAGAAAGTTGTGGAATCTAATTCTTACTAGGTTAAGTAGGCCACTAGGCCTAGTGTCTATACAAAGGCCTTCAGAGGATACTTTTAGATAGTGTACCTCTTGGTGAGAGATCGTTGACTGCTAGAGATGCCCTAGACATATGATTCACTTAAAGACATTTTGCCCAATTTGAGAGACTTTAAGAGGGAGCACATCATTGGACTGAAAGAAGCAGGATGGACGTTTAGGCAAATTTCTTGGCATCTAGGCCTTTCTGACCTAGCTGTTAGGAGGTGTTGGCAGCAGTGATTCCGTGAGGGCGTGCACACACAGCGAACAGGCTCTGGACAGCCCAGACAGACCACCAGTAGAGAGTATTGAATGATCCACTTACAGCCACAAGCAGCTCCCACAGTTTCATTGTGCGCCATCCAGACACAGGTGGCACCTTCACTACACACCTCTGTTTCTACCCGGACCATTTCCAGGAGCTTAGCAGAAGGAATTTGTTGTTGCTGTCCCCAATAAGTGTCCTGCCATTGACAGCCACCGTCGCCTTCATTTGCACTGGTGTGGTGAACGAGAAACCTGGACTGCTATGTACTGGGATCGTATTGTCTTTAGTGACGAATCCAGGTTCTGTTTGGGATCTTATGACGGTCAGGTTCAAGTATGAAGGCCTGGTGGTGAGGGCTTCAATCCTGCCTTTGTTGTGAAGTGACATGCTGCCCCAACTGCTGGTGTGATGATTTGGGGAGGCATTGCATATGACAGTCTGTCACCCCTAGAAGTGATATGAGGGGCACTAACAAATCAGCTAAATGTTCAGGACATCCTGCGGCCACATGTATTGTTTCTCATGGCAGGGCTTCCGACTGGCATTTTTCAGCAGGATAATGCTTGCCCACACACAGCAAGGTTTCCTAGAAATGTCTTCGCTAGTAAGTAACACTTCCTTGGCCTTCACGGCCACAAGCTTTATCACCAATCAAGCATTTATGGGACCAACTAAGACACCCGCTTCAGTGAGCTATGAGTGTGGAGGATCTACAGGCCCAGCTATGGGCAAAAGTGTCATGGAGTCATGTCTAGCAGTCAACGATCTCTCACCAAGAGGTTCATTACCCAAATGTAGCCTCTGAGAACCATTTAATAGAGCCGTGGAGGAAGCTCTTTTACACACTCTTGTGGCAAGATCAAGTATCTAATCAGACCCCAACTGTAACATATTTGTCTGTGAAGTAACTGCATGCCGAGTTTTGCAGCAATCCGACATTTCTATCTGGGTGCTTTATTTTTTTATTTTATTTTTTTTCGTCAGTGAGTGTATTTTACTTAGATTACAGTGGTACCTCAGTTCTTGATGTTGGTTTGTTCCAGAACCAAAAACGACAAGTACCAAGTAATCCCATAAGGAATAATTTAAATTGAATCAATCCCTTCCAGACCCCCAGAAAACTGTATAAGGCATTAGATACATTAATGGAGTTGTATTGTACAGGTGCTCCCTGATTTATGAAGGTGATCAAATCTATCTTAACTTAACGAGAACTTGAAGGTGGGTCTCTGGAGCTGTGAGAAAACAGTGCTAACCCCTGTGCCACTCAAAAATATAAAAATAAAAATATAAAATATAAAAATACAATATGACTTCTCACTGTAATTATATAACATATGTGTAGACAAGGTACAATATACTGTATATATGAATAAAATGTAGGATAATACATTTTAAAATGTTTTTCAACTCTGACTGCATCAGTTCAGTAGAATGGGGTATCTAAATGGTAAAGAAATGTCAACCTACTGAATTTTTGGCAATGGCTTTTGGGATAGTCTTGGAAAGGATGAGATTTCCCTGTTACTGGAAGCAAGAAAAACAGCATTAGTAGAAAATCCAGTAGTTTTTAAGTAACAATGTGAAAAATCAGGAAAAAAAACAGTGAAAAAAGGAGAAGAGTACCTTGTGGTATTAGACAGGTTTCCCTTTGATAGGGAATACATTTCAGTGGATAATTTATTTTTATTTAAGGCACCATTTCTGAGGATGGTCTTCAGACGTAACAGCTGAAAAAAGGAACATTTTAAAATATCAAGAAAGAACGATGATTAGCTTGTTCTCTTCGTCCCTTTTGTTCTTGTACTTTATTATCCATTTGAACAAAATGTCATTATGTTGCTTAGAACTGCACATATTAAAAGAACATTTGTGACTGTGTGACGTCATTGTCTGCATTATCTATAAAAAATATATTTTTGGCTATACATTGTTTGGCTAATAATGATCTAAACCATAACACAAAATATTTGTGTAAACATGCACTAATGGATACATACATACACATACATACAGTACATATACAGTACACAGTGGGCCTCATTCATGAAACCTTCGTAAAAAAAAAAGACGAGCAAACTGCCAGTAAGTTACTGGTAAATGGACATAAACTCACCACCAGATTCATGAACGTTGCGTAAACATGAGATTCAGTAGTAGAGCGCGCCTATGTTAATGAATACCAATCTTCGTAAATGAGTCGCATGTGCACGTTCCTTTATAATTAGCATACAACTACCATAATCCACGCCCATGAATAACAAATATCCACCGTATAAAAAAGGTGTTGGACTGAGGAACACAGCAAAATTCCTCCAAAACGTCTCAGAAAAAGCAAAGAAAAAGACTATTCTGATGAGGAATCAATGTTTTATTGAGCAACGTTTTTTTTGAGTCCATAGTGATGTTTCAGGTAATAAATAAAGCAGCTTGACACCAAATTCCAGGTAGGCTGTATGAATAAATCTACAATCTTCTAGTCAGTGCTTAATTTCAATAAATCCTGCCAGACAGAAGATCTGGTACCTCGTATTTGGAGCACATGCGTTCTGGTTTTCTTATTTGTCTCGATTAAGCACCTCTGCTTATTTATATATAAAATAAAATGAAAATGGACAACATTAATAAACTAATTTTCATTAAAATGGTACTTAAGTGTGTAACCTCTTTTCCAAAAACCCAAATGGGTCATTTTCTTTGATCATCAGTCACATGCACGCTCATGTCACACTTCAGGAGAGCTCGAGACAGCGAGGTTTGAAAATGGCGAAAAAGTCAGCTGAAGGTTAAGACGATGTAAGTCTTATTCATTGATATAGATATTCTATTTTAAAGGCTACTGTATTAGGTGTTGAACCATAAGCAGTTTCTTGATGCATAGGCCTCCTCAATAATCCAGGTGAGAAAATATAAGCACAGTTGTTTATTCATTTCAGGACCTTTTCACTTAATGCCCACTTACTGGATCACGGCACGTTCAGTGTTCCCTTACCTCATGTATTACAAATTAAGCACTGCTTCTAGAATTTATGTTTTCTTACAGCTGAGCCTATGATCTATTAGGACGCCACTCTTCAAACGTCTGCCAGCCAAGCTGCGTGTGTCCACCTGGCCACAGCTCGCAGAAGATAATATTTCGTATAACAGATTTTTGCACATTGACTGAATGCTCATCTTTTCATATCTGTATATGCAAATACATCATTAGATCATTGTGTTTGATGCAGTGGTGTAGGTTTCATTTAAACTTTAAACTGCCCACACCCAACCTAACCCATCATATGAGTAGTGTTTTATGTTAAGTATATCACAGAATATGCTGCTCAAGGAAAGTGAAAATGGTATTTAATATGCCAAACATCATACCTTGAAGATAAATATATATTTACTATAAATAACTATATTTACATAATTTTTTTATTTTTATTATATTTAAGGCAGCAGTCCATTTGTGCGTTCTTTCTCTCGTCCCAGCGACACCTCAGCTTTTCGGCTTATTGGAAGTTTCTCTGAATAACAGGCTGTATTATCAAACAGAGTGCTTGTTATGTGTAATTTTGTATATTTTTATTTTTTATGTATTATAGAATTGTAATATTAATAATTCTTATTATTTTTGTCAGTACTTTAATTCAAGTGCAGTCATGTCTAATGACTTTTGTCGTTTTTCGGACGATACGAACAGCTGAGGACCATGTGTAGATTTTAAATACTAACATTTTGGGAATTTGGATATTTTCATGAATCCAGACATTTATGGAAAAGGTGTTTTACGAACGATTTACGTGCAAATTCGTTCTGCTCGCGTTTCATGAATGAGGCCCAGTATGTACATATATGTACATACAAATGTACATATACACAATATGTACAACTTTTAAAAGGGACAAACTTTTATGGTCAGATAACTGGGTCAGAGAATTAACTAAATAGCAAGGATTGTGGGATGATCCCCATCAGCAGTGGTGAGTACCTACCAAAAGTGATCAAAGGAACGAAAACTAATAGCAATGAAAGAAAGTTGTCTGCTCCTGTTTTCTTTTCTATCATGTAGATGGAAAAATACATTCTCACTGTTGACCTTACAATTTACAAAGGTAAAATAAGATGTTATCTAAAACAGCTTTGTATTAGTCAATGCGTCTAACTGCCGCTCTAAACAAGACTTACTGTTGCTGCTACACAACGTAGACCCTATAACGGTAACAAATTACATTTTGAAATAAATGCATATTGTAAGTCACTCTAGATAAAGGTATCTGCCAAATGACTAAATGTAAATGTATATAACATAAACACTACTAGTACTAGCACTCGCTAAGCACAGTGGTCTAAAACCACCGCAGTGACCTATCTTCGAATGTCTGTGGCACCATCTGGCTGGGTTGGTGTCACATGTAGACAAAAGTGGCTATATCCAATGGAGGGTCGTCCCTAGCGCTGTAACATTGAACCCCGCTGGCCCTGCAGTGGACCTTACGTCTGTGTGCTGTGTTGT
Organism: Ancistrus triradiatus; assembly: GCA_025084515.1. NCBI lineage: Eukaryota > Metazoa > Chordata > Actinopteri > Siluriformes > Loricariidae > Ancistrus > Ancistrus triradiatus. The sequence continues at coordinate 337,559 of JAJAGP010000424.1, read as the reverse complement.
CTGGGGATAGGCAGCAGAGCATTAAAACAAATTCCTACTAATAAAAAAACTACTACTAGGGGGAACTCTGAGACCAGCATTTGAGTTCTGATGGAACCTTCCAACTGCAACAGGCATGTCCAAGTGACCATGACCAGGATAAGTGCAGGCAAAAACAGAGGGAAATGCAGCAATTTATAGTCTGGAAACAGAGTTGTCAATCACTATATATATGCAAGAAGATCATGTAGGTTCTTGTTCAAATTTCTTCCTGTTATTTGTAGATATTTGTCATTAAATTTTATCTGTCAATACTCTTAACTGATAATGCTTCAAATATAATAAATAAACTGTTGGAAAATACATTTTTACATTTTTAAAAAATACAATATAATAATATTATAGCGATAAGAAGTCAATTTACTATAACAAAAAAAATGTATATTAGTCAACATAGCAGAAGGGCTCCTTACCTCTTGAGACTGCATGACATAGACGTTATAGAGCTGTCGAATGATGGCTTCACACTCCTGTAGCATTGGAGTTCGAGGAGGCCTGGCTGGGTCATCATGTATTTTGAGAGGATTTAGAGATGTGATGATGCCCACACTGTGTTCTACACCATGAGTTGTTGTCCCAAGTTTCTCTTCAGAGCTTGCACAGTTCAAGTGAAGAAAGACAAATACATTGTGTAATTTGATTAAACAGTCAGAACATGCTTCGAGTAAATGTAGAATAGCTAGAATACCTGATAGCACCAGTCTGAGACTGCTTTTCAAGTGAGCCCCTGGTGCTAGAATCTAGCAAGAAATATACAGATGTCAGTTTAAAACAATATTCAGGTCTTTCCCAGATTAAAACAAATATACTTCAGAAGTTTGTCATCATGTTAACCTTCCACCCACACTGAAACTGTCATTCTGTCATTGTTTAATACTTTAAGAAATCCTTCAGTCACAGTTTTACACGAACAATTACGAACCATCTACAGTGGTGCATGAAAGTTTGCGAACCCTTTAGAATTTTCTATATTTCTGCATAAATATGACCTAAAACATCAACAGATTTTCACACAAGACCTAAAAGCAGATAAAGAAAATCCAGTTAAACAAATGAAGAGTCCAAACTCTTTAGAAACATTTTCCAGCCTGATGAGCATCAAAAACTTTTTTCCTGAGGTCCTCAGAAATCTCATTTGTTCGTGACATGATACACTTCCACAAATATGTGTTGTGAAGAGCAGACTTTGATAGATCACTGTTCTTTAAATAAAACAGGGTGCCCACTCACACCTGATTGTCATCCCATTGATTGAAAACACCTGAATCTAATTTCACCTTCAAATTAACTGCTAATTCTAATGGATCACATACTTTTGCCACTCACTAATATGTAATATTGGATCATTTTCCTTAATAAATAAATGATCAAGTATAATATTTTTGTGTCATTTGTTTAACTGGGTTCTGTTTGTCTACTTTTAGAACTTGTGTGAAAATTTGATGATGTTTTAGGTCATATTTATGCAGAAATATAGAAAATTCTTTCAAAAAACTTTCAAGCACCACTGTACCTGATTATGCATAATTTCTGCATAAGTTTCTGATTGGTCCCAAATTCATTCTTCAGCAGGACAATGACCCCAAACAGACAGACAAATTCATAAATAACTATCTCTGTGGAGTTCTACTGGTGTGTTCATGGGTTTCCTCCCACATTCCGAAGACATGCGTTAGGTCAGTTGGTGTCCCAGTGTGTGTGTGTGTGTGTGTGATCATGCCCTGTATATGGAAATGTGAGGACAGAATTTGTTTGGTTATTGGCATCAAAACTGTTAAGCTAAAAACAGTAAGCTTTTTCAGCAATAACTAATTATACTTTTAAGATATTCCCTGGAGTCTGAGTCATCCAACAGCTTCACTGTAACAGTGTAATGGACATAGTTTGAAATTCCTGTTACACAGATAGGTGTGGATTTCAAATGTTTATTGACTGTCCCAGCAGCTTGAACAATAAAAAATTAAGTAAACTGAAAGTAAACATTATGACCACAATAAAAACGCACCTAAAAATTCTTGTCTGTGATAATCACACATATGTCGCATGCGTTAGTATTTATTTATTTATTTGTTTATTTTTAAATGTACTGTATATAAAACCTGGGCATAGCTGACATACTACCTGTTGAGAGATAATGTGATCCCATTATCAGCTGATACTGCAACTCTGTGAAGGAGCAACATATTTGTGAGCAGAGTGAAAACAGGACATGTAGCTTTGCTCATGCACCATATCCAATCAGTGACCATAAACTGTGCTACAAAGGTCAAAATGATTTTCCACACCTGTATTGGCACGCTTTAGATATTCAATCTCTTCGTGTAGCTTCTCCAGTGTGGTTTTATGTATCTGCTGAAGGAACAGGATGTCCTTCTCCAGAGAGGCCACCCTTGCCCTGTCTGACTCCATCTCTGCTGTGGTCTGAGTTGTCTTTTGGCTGTATCTGTCTGATGCTACTCCCTTATACTCAGAGTCACTGGAAAACAGAGGAGGATACCTGGCCATGTCGAGGGTTGCCACCCGATTCCATCTAGGCAGATTCCGCAGATGAGGCAGATTACTGGTTGACATAGTGCTATGCTGTAATTATGTTGATTCCTATTTAAAATGAACTTTGCTTGGCTCTACTGCCCACCAAATACACAGGAAGCTGTACACACATTTTGTTCACAACGCTTATAGTATAGTGCTTCTGCAGTTAGTAGGTTTACTTTACCGGTTACATGGGCTCAAGAGATCTACTGTCAGTTAGCCATAGCTGGAAACAGTACCTGGATGAAACTATCGTCTTATCTTTCCGTAACACATCTCCACGATCGGAAAACCTCAAATCATTAGCCGGCTGAACAAAATTCATGTAGAACTCGCCTGAAAAAGAAAGCGAAAAACTGCTACGGCAAAGCAGAGACCAAACAATTCCTTCCGTCCAACTGTCGTTATGACAACGGTAAACTCCGCAGGCATCACAGGCAGCGCCATCTCACCTGCACCGGTGGGCCTCTTCTTTCACATTTTAGGAATCCCCAAATTATTTCTATTCCACCTTGTGCCCTGCATTATTACACTGTAGTCCCTCCTTGGTGATATGTGCTTTTTTCACTTAATCTATCATTTCTTCCCTTTTGTATATCCTTAACACTACAGGGTCTACTGTAGCCTATACTTCCACAAATGTTGCTAAATCCAGTTGTTTAGTTTTATATACATTTCCATCCAAGTCCAACAAGTCCTTTGCTGAGCTATATTATTTTTACGTCTTCATCGCTTGTTTCCTTACTCTTAATTTCCCCACTTGCTTATGGATCCTATACCCTATACTCTATTCCTGCCCTTTTCTTGGAATCTATGTCTTGATGGATAATTACCATTTTTTCTGCTTTGCCTATATGGTGTTTCTTTAAATTAATTCCTGTTTGAATGTGCTTTTTGCTAATTTAACAAATAATTTGTTTCTTGTATTCCACGTTTCCTGGGACCTATGTGAACTGCCCTTCCTGTTGTTATTTGAAGAATGTCTGTAAAAGTTCATACAGAATGACCATTTTGCAATCTTTTCTTAAGTAATGTATACTTTGCAAATCTAAATCAGTCCGTGCATATGGCAACTTACCCTAATCCTATATTTTTTGTCCACTGGAGTGCTAGCCAAAGTGTAAACTGACAGATGGCCTGACATTCTGCTCCTTATTTTAATATTCATTCTAGGAATGTATATTGATACACCTGTTCATCCATGATGTGGGACTTTTGAACCATCTGTGTAAAGATCCACCATATTGTGATATAATGCTATGTAATATATTGTTGAACAATCTTTTCTACTGGTTTTCTTCTTTTTTGTAATTGTGTATTAAAGTCTGTTTTGGTGTGGGGACTAGTATAAAGCCATTTTACAAGAACAAAGGCTGTTGGAACAGTCTAGTATGGTGTATGGTGTTGTGGGCAAACACCATATTCATATTCATTTATTGGAAGACATTGTTTGCTTGTCCACAAACTTTTGTCTATATAGTATGTTTTTTATACTCCCAATATTTGGATATGACTAATTTAGTTTTTTCCTTGTATTGAGAAACAATATATCAGGCTCGGTTGCTGCATTCTTGATGTGAATGTCATTGCACAAATCTCTACTCGTAGCACCGTACTGGTGAGGACTCCACAGCAGATTCTTAATCCATATGACTGGATTGTATCAAGTGTCTGTAATTGTGTCTTGTTTGTTGAAGCCTTTACAATGCAATCCATAAACCAAGGCTTGAACTTCCAAGGCTTCTCTCTCCAGAGTGCCAGAGTTCTATTTGTGATCAAATGTTTATAATTATGTGAAACGGTGCTGGCCTACATACACTTCCTTGTGTGGTGCAGATGTCATGTATGTTGCAATGAAATCTTCTTTTATTAATTGGGGTATTCTTATGTCTGATTCAAGACATACTACTGAATACATTGTGTTCCACCCTTTCCGAAATCTGTTTTGATATGGGTTTTTTTTTTCCTGATTTTACACGTTGGATGTTAATGCTGTTTGTCTGGAACTTGGTTATTTGGTTGTCTCGGTATTGTTTGTTTACCAGGTTTTTCAACTGGAACGATAAGTGAATGCTTCCAAAAGCTTGTAGTGTGTCTGAGGTCTATATCCTGTTGAATGGTTCTAATATTCTAATATAAGGAATTACGGGATGTTTCCTTAATAAAAAATTATTCAAATTTTGAGAAAAAATATGTTGTTTCTTGTTGTCTGTTCTTGTAACTGTCTTGTGCTTTTTGTGTTGTTATTGCTTTGTAATTTTAAAATACTTCTAACATACTTCAGCTTTCTTGATTAGTGATGTCAGGTGTTGGGAGGTTGCACAGCTGCAGTGGGAAATTGTGTAAGAAGAGAAAAAATATCTTCTTTATCATGTCATCAAAAAGGTTGTCAAAGCCTACAGAGGTTAGGGTGGATGACTCAGGAGGAGGAGGATGCAGGTTGAGAAATGAAAGATCGCATGGAGTTTGCACTGGTCAGAAGTAGATGCTTTCAGCTTTCCGTAGCAGAACAATGTCTTGGAGGCAGTCACATCAGAAGATATCAACATCAAGCTTTGACTTTCATTTTCCCTCTGTAGCTGCTGGTTCTCTTTGAGCACATCATAAATGAGGTGGCAAGAAGAGATTTTCTTTGTCTAGAGGAGAGATGGAGTGTGGTGGCACTTCGGTTAAGGCACTGGACTGTGTAAAAGATCCAGAGGTCATATCCAACCTCTGCCAAGCTGCCACTAAATGTAAATGGTTTAAATGAGAGATGACAACAGACCAATTAATAGAGAGTGACAAAAATGTATTTGTGGCAAAACTAAGTGGGACAAAAATGATTTCAGGTAAATTAGAGTTGCTAGGAGACTGGAAGGGAGGTGGGGAATAGGAAGTAGAGGCTGTGATGTGAGTTTGGCTACTTACAGGGTGAGGGTGAGATTTTTTAAAAAGTGGTTATCTGAGAAATGGGGTGGTGTTACATTGATCTCAGTGGTTGGGAAGGTTTCCTCCCTTGTGTGTTGTATTGAAATAGTTGAAACTTGACAAGAGGATAGTTATAGGAAGACAGGAGCATGTCTTTTATAAGATTGAATTAAAAAAATAGAGTATGAAGAGACTCAAATGAAAAGAGAAGATTCAGCAGGCTGTCCAGTTCATCGATAAGATTACTTAAACAGCCACATTTGCCTTTAGACACACTGATATAGAGGTTTATGGGGAATATAACAATAACAGCATGAAATTCAAACGAGTAGATACAAAGGTATGAAAGTACAAGCGGTGTGAAAAGCCATTTCTGGGATAATTGCTCTTTATCCAGACTCTTATGGTGAGCAGGAAAAAAAGCAGCAGACATTTAAAAATGTGAATAACAGAGATACTTAGCTGTTAGTGTTATTTATGTTACTGAAAATCAAAATAGCAGGTCAAGTGACTCAGTAGTAATAGCCACCTGCTGGAAATGGCAGGGCATGGGTTCAAACCCTGGGTGGGGATTGCAACCTGAAGTTCAGGTGGTGTGCTTACAGAACTCAGAACTGGGATGGAGTGGCACCCTGTCCATGGAGTACCTCTGCCTGTGCCCAGTGAATTCCAGGTTAGGCTTCAGACTCTCCCGCACAACCTTTCCTGAATAAGTAGGGGTAAAAGCGGGATGCTAGCTGATTAGTAGGATTCTTGTTTGATTCTTGTCCTGAATCTTGAGAGAGTGGAACTATAATATGTTTAAAACATTTAATTTAATATATGTTTTGTCTGACGGCTACAGACACTGAAGTGGCAGCAGATGCAAACCCGTTCCCACAATTCACAACTTCTTCCTCACAGTCCTACCTTAACCAATGTGCCACCACCGTTTCGTCTCTCCTCTAGAAAAAAATATCATTAACACACTTGAGGGAACTAGTTAGCAATTTAGATACAGCACTGTACCAAACACAGTAGTCTGCTGAGTATACTTAGGCAACAGCCGACTTCACTAAGCAGAGGAAAGTTAATCTAAAACAGAACCACAAAACAAGTGTTGGAATGTTGTTGTTGTTTTTTTTTTAGAAGTTCTCCCATTGTTCTGGCAGAATCGTTAAAGCTCAACCAGGTTGGATGGGGACTGTCAGCACACAGCCATTTTCATGTCTCTTCAGAGATTCTCTAATAGGTTAATGTTCAGTCACTCCAGGACTTTGTCAGAGTCTTCCCGGAATAACTCCTGTGTTTTCTCTGGGGGTCAGTTTCCTCCATGCATGCCAATGGATATTGTTACAAAAAGTTCAGTACACTCAATTCGGGCTCTAAGATGCCTTTTAAAGAGGAACGGCCATATTCATCTACCACAAAGGCCTGACTGGTAGAGTGCTATTCTTAATGTTGTCCTTCTGTAAGGAACTCCCATCTCCACAAAGGAACTCTTCTTCCCAAATTACAGTTTGACTGGGAAGTCTGATCTAGGAAGACTGTTTATGGTTCGAAACACTTGTGTTTCAGTGCTTTCTGAAATCATTCCAAATAATCGTGCCATGACACAATCCAGTCTGGCAAGTCTACAGACAATTCCCTCAAACTCATTATGGTTTCACTTTGATATGCATCATCTACTGTGAGACCTTACGTAGACAGTCGAGTGCCATTCCTAATTATGTCAGATTCATTCAGTTAGGCTCAGACAGTCTCCAAATGAGTTTTACACACATTTCAAAAATGACTGATAGAAGTAGGATGCACAAATCACAAGTCTGTGCAAATGCAACATTTCAGACTTTTAACACATTTACAAAATAGCAAAAATGTAGCTTTTCTTCCTCAATGAAGATTATTGTGTGTAAATTAACCAAATGAAAATGAGCCGAATCAATTTTTTAAACGAGTCTGAAGAATAAAAAAAAATGTGACAGGGTCTCTGCGCTGTAGCAGCTGGATCTGATTGTAGATACAAGTTAACTCTGCCTAACAAGGAATTATTTCATTAACCTTAAAGGGTTTAAGTATTCGCTTTGATTGGATCAGCTAAATTATATTCAATGCAAACATACAAATACAAATGTCTCTCAGACGACGAATGACACACACAAAAAAAAAAAATAAGAAGAAAAATCACAAAATCATTTATTTCGACATGACACGACTACAGAAATGAATACAGGAAAACTAAACACAGTAGAAACCACCCTGATATGAAGAAGGAAGCAAGGTGAATAAAGTCCAACTACCTGTCACAGGGCAGTCAGCGTACTGCTCGCTCACATGGATATTACATAGTCAGGGCATGCCATGACGTTTAACAAAATGAAATAATCATAAGCAATTACAGTTGAGCCTAGAGCAATCTGTGAATAAATTTAGTCATGATTTGTGATTTGCTTGCATAAAATCACAGATTAAACAGCAAGTCAATCAAATCAGAGATGAAGAATTATAATTAAATGACCAGCAAAAACTCTTACAATAATTTTAAGCAAAACAGAACACTTCATATATCAACAGCTGAGAAGCTCAGTGTCCACTGAATGTAGATGAATAACTAACAATACAAAAAGTTAAATAAATAGCCAGTCTTCCCTGTGGCATATGTACATTATTTAAAAAGTCAAACATCACCCAATTATTATCTAGGGAGAAACAATTTGTTTTTAAAAAATCCAGAAGACTTTAGATGAACTTACTGTCGCATGCAGTCTCATGAATGTAACAAATCACATATTTTTGCAATATATGCAAAAATGTTTTGTGAAAACTGTATTTCAAATGCAATTCCAGAAGGCATCCAAGTCTTCATTTGACTTTATGTTTAAAATTAAAACAGTGATGAGAATGAATTTAACACTATACAATGGGATAAATTATTAAGTAATCAAATAAACACATTCTGGACATCAAAGAGTACAGCTTAGATAAATGTCAGTGTTTTTAACCAATCAGCCACTTTGAAAACAATAATATAGTCAATTAGAGCTAGACCACTTGTGGTTTGTTAACTTAAGCCAACCATAGGGAGTCAAAATGATGGCTACACAAAACTGTCTGAATAAAGTAATATCCATACAAAAAACAAACAAACCCCACAGCATTTAGGATAGCAGTGCTTAAAAATACCTATGATATGGTGTAATCTACTGGTGGAATGTAAAGATGGTTAACAAATAGAAGTGTAAAAGTTTGTTCCTAAGCCTTACTGAAAGTGCCCAAAAAGCAGTAGGAAAGTTGTATGCTCACTTCCATTCTGTTGTACATGTTAAAGCATACCATGTTAAATCAAACCATACAATGTTTTGTATGTGGCTAGAACCATTACTGGCATATTTTCAGTACATGCAAGCCATTGTACGGAAAGGACAAATCTTTCCTGGTGACTCTCAGTAGTTCTAGTAGCACTGCCACAATGAACTATCAATTTCTTATATGACCCAATTCAACAGCAGGGTAAAGATAAGACATCGGCAAATTTGCATACATTAGAGCATTATAAAATAATCCGCCTACATACAGGTGACCTATTATTTGGCAAATCAAATCTGTTACTCGACCCATGATTTGTTTAGAGGTTAATTACAGTACCCAGAGTGCAGCGGGTGGCTGGGGCGTATACACTAAAAAGAAATAGGTGCTGTTTTTGATCAGGGTGTATAAGCAGGTGGTGGCTGGAACTGGTTGGCAATGTCATAGTCAACTGGGTAAGTTTCACTGCTCTCCTCCATCTCAGAGAGCAGCTCCAGGGCCTGCTCCTCCTCCTCAGTAGGGTAATGGCGGAGCAGGTTAGCAGCTGTGGCTAGAATGGAAGCTCCTCCAGCTCCGGCCACCAGGTAAAAACTGATTGCAAATGTGACATAAATGAGCGAGCCGTGATACTTTTTGTGCTGCTGTTGCAGGGTGAGGATGAGTTCTGAAGCCCAGTAGCAAAAGCCAATCACTGTGGCACACTGGAGCACTGAACAGTGGAGAACAAAAATGAGATGTTATACCTTCAAATATATTCATCTATTGTACTAACTTATTGTAAAAAATAAGACAATGTTGCTTACCTGTAAGAATGTGAGCAAAGGCATAACGACGTGTAATCTTCAGAGCGGGGTGTTTGGGCCCAAAGACATCGAGGAGAAAAGCTGTCAGGCTGCAAAAAATCCCCAGGAAACAGAAAGCAGCAATAACTCTCAAAAGTAGAATGGTCTGAGAGTTAATGCAGTAGTCTGTGGGGAAAAGAGAAGAATTGTTGGATATTTATATACAGTCAGTGTTTCCCAAACTGAAACATGTACGATCTCGGTGAGCTCCCAACACACCTGTTTCAGGCATTTTCTGCTTGTGATGTTTTGGGAGCTGAGAGCACACTAGGATAAAATAAATCTCTGGGGTTCCTTAAGTACCTGTCTGAGAAACACTACATGATATTTCTTTTAACATCACATCAGCATCAATGGCTACTGACGACAAAGCAAGGTTGCATCAATACTAGTCAGAAAACATTCATACTGGGCCAATTAACCTAATGCAAGTCTTTGGACTGTGGGAGGAAACCAGAGTACCTTGAGTAAACCCACAGACACGAGGACAACATGCAAACTCCACACCTGGATCTCTGAAGCTGTGAGGTGACCGCGCTAACCGCTGCGGCACCGTGTTGCACTACGCTGCTGCCCCCAACACTATGAATAATTACAAAACACTGCTTAGAATAAAGCTGCCATTAAGTATGTTCTATTTTGCAAAATGGTTTGATACTTTTTTAGCAATATCAATATTTCTCATTGTGCCATTCCTTTAAAAGTAATGCATGTTTTGTGTAGTCTAGAAATAATAAACATATAGAAATAACAAGTCAAGTAACAGGAAGTGGTATGTTCTTAAAGACAATTTTCTATTCTCTGAGATAAATCTGACCAGTTACTTTTGGCTGTTTGGGGGAAATTACCATTAATTGTTTTAAAGACCCTTCAACGTCATCAGACTGAAAACAGCTGTAGTTACATAAATGCTACCCAAGTAAACAACAATCAGCAGCAACTCAAAACCAAGAAGTATTGAGGGGTTACAGACCAGCATTCCGAGAATCATCAGTTGTGCAGCAATGTAAAACAATAGCTGCCTGTCTGTATGTCAGGACTGCATGGTAGAGCAGTGGTTACTGCTGTCACCTCACAGCTCCAAAGACCCAGGTTCATGTCCCAGCCCAGCTACCTATGTAGAGTTTGCATGTCTATCCCGTATCTGAGTGTCTAGGGTTGGTTCCTTCCTTGTGTTGCAAGATAGGCTCTGCCCCCATTGCCATGAATTGGATAAAATGGGTTTGGAAAGTCAGTGAGGATTATGAGAACAGAAGAGGTTAGTGTTAGTAGTTAGAAAGGTTTTTCCAGTAGGATTTGTCCACTGCCGCTTTGTGCAACAGTCAACCACCAACTTTCGCAATGTCATGAACATCACAAATATCAGGTGCCTGCCCATGCTAAAGAAGCTGAGTGGCTTTTGACACCTGGTTGCAAAGAAATATACATGCTTAATGATTCTGTGTACATCACAGAAACAATTTTCATGGACATTAAAGTGCATCATGGAAAGATTTTTTTCTAAATTTACATTCTATTGCAAACATAATGGATTTTGTACAATTTGACCGTTAGGGTACACTGAAATAAACATTCTCTTATCACTGTTCATTTATGTTTTGACTACGTACTGCATTTCAGTAAACATTTTGTTTTAAAGGCACATTTAAAATACGAAAGACATTCCTTCCCAGACTTTCTCCGGTCTGCTTTATAAAGCTTTTTAGCAGTATCACGAAAATTATTCAACATAACCTTTGCGTATGCTGTTACTGCAGATAACGCTGACTGAATAAAGACAAGAAGCCTAGCATCAAGTAGAGGTGTGCAATATATATCATCTACGATAAACGCTAATTATTTTTAAGGATGTGTGAGCTGGAATCAGAGTGTCACACAAAAAAAGTCACAAACACACATATTTACTGCGTCACATAGCCAGGTAGGACAGACTACTGCGTACGCAGCATGCTAGCACCACAAACCAAGCTAGCATTCTACCTAAAAGCTAACGACTTACAGTGGGGCAAAAAAGTATTTAGTCAGCCACTGATTGTGCAAGGTCTCCTACTTAGAAAGATGAGAGAGGTCTGTAATTTTCATCATAGCTACACTTCAACTATGAGAGACAAAATGAGAAAAAATATCCAGGAAATCACATTGTAGGATTTTTAAAGAATTTAATTTAATTTAATTCTCTAGGCCACTCCAGGACATTGAAATGCTTTTTACGGAGCCACTCATTCGTTGCCTGAGCGGTGTGTTTGGGATCATTGTCATGCTGGAAGACCCAGCCACGTTCCATCCTTCAGTGCTCTCACTGATGGAAGGAGGTTTTGGCTTAAAATCTCACGATACATGGCCCCGTTCATTCTTCCCTTAACATGGATCAGTCGTCCTGTCCCCTTTGCAGAAAAAACAGCCCCAAAGCATGACGTTTCCACCCCCATGCTTCACAGTAGGTATGATGTGCTTGGGATGCAACTCAGAATTCTTCTTCCCCCAAACACGACGAGATGAGTTTTTACCAAAAAGTTCTATTTTGGGTTCATCTGACCACATGATATTCTCCCAATCCTCTTCAAGATCATCCACATTCTCTCAGACAAACTTCAGACGGGCCTGGACATGTACTGGCTTAAGCAGGGGGACACGCCTGACACTGCAGGATCTGAGTCCCTCTCAGGGGGAAAATCCTACAATGTGATTTCCTGGATTTTTTTTTCTCATTTTGTCTCTCATAGTTGAAATGTACCTATGATGAAAATTACAGACCTCTCTCATCTTTCTAAGTAGGAGAACTTGCACAATCAGTGGCTGACTAAATACTTTTTTGCCCCACTGTAAGTTAAAAATTATATAAAAATACAGACACCACCAGCCTTGCAGTCTACATGGTAGATTTAATTGCTCACTCGTGTTGAGGTCATTTGGACTTTAATAGACAGATGTTGCTCAAAAGACGGCAATCTTCAACCCATTTCAGACATCAGTGGATCTTAAAGACAGCTTGACAGCTACCTTATTTCACCATCTGCAAGCTAACCACCATGCAGAATGACAATTATGACAAACTCTGTCGACCAAATGCACCATCAAGGACAGGTATGGCTCGGATATTCTGCTTGACCATAAATCTGTTGTGGCAAAATGTGAACTCTTCTGCAGTTTATGTGCTACAGTTTTTACTTGAATGATTCAGTTTTAAGTAAATCAAAAAGACCTGTTTTCCTTACATTTAAATTTAATTCAATATTATTTCAATTGATGTCATTAGTAACAATTAGCAACAATTAATATCCTATTAACAAGATAAAGCTAGTACTACGTAAGGATGTAAAGTATCATCTAACTATTGTTAGAAAAATTAAGATATCGTTTTTGTCATTATCGCACACCCCTAGCATCAAGCTCTGATTGCAGTGCAACAAAAGAAAAACTAATGCATGATTACCTTCAAGGAGCTTCTCGTCTATGTATCCCAGCACATCAGCCACACCGAGCTCCTGCCTTGGGCAGGTGCTGCCGTGCACACGCAACCAGGCGGGTTCAGCCAGGGCAGTGCAGAGAGCGGTGATGGAGAGCGCTCCGGGTAAAGCTGAGGCCAGGCTGCGCTCCTGCTGTTTGGGCACCGCGGGGCCTCCTCGCCTCCTCCTCACCGCGGGTACAGCTGTTCCAGTGGGGGCGTACATCGTCCACTTGGGCAATTGCACTGTCAACAACGCTGATCTGAGATTCACAGCACCAGCACACAATCGGGATATGACTGTCCTGAAACACTAGACAAAAATACAACATAAATACAGAGATTGTTTATAGACATATGAGTATGATTTAGCCATATATACTAAAAGACAAAGCTCTTCACGCTTTCTTGATGTTTATCAACAACAGCTTAGCTCTCAGTTTCTAAACGTTTCCAACCGTGAAAACCCAAACTTACCTGCACACATCCACGATTCTGTCTATTCAGACCCAGAGAATATCGAGATGAAATGTGATATGAGTTGTAACGTCTGTAATATCATCTAAATTCGCGCAGGCCGTAATGTTAGCTCAACAGCTACAAGCTAACTACTGCCAATTACCGAAGAGCCGCACGACTCTCACATTACATAACACATGATTCCTTAAATTGAGCGATAGTTTTCTAAATTCCGAGCGCATGGGTAACTAAAATAGCGACATTTTCACGACTTACACGTACACCCAAAAGCGAAAAACAAAGGGCCAGGCAGAATATGCACTTCCTCCTAATTCCTTACCCTCTCTAGACTTCCGATTTCAGCTCTGCTGTGTCTCACACGGAAAACCCGCTTCTGGATGAATTACCGCCATCGACTGGGCTGGAGTACAGAGAGAACACATGCAGCAGAGCTATCTAAGTGCTTAATAACGACAATTACAACAAAACATCGAACGCCTGCTCAGTTTCCATGGTGGTCCAAACTTGTTTGTGCTGGTCCACCATGTTTGTTGTGCTGTAAATCTAGCAATCTGAATGATTTACCAGCAAAAGTTTTATTAGCTAGCTGACCAGCACACCAGCATCCCAAGGGCACACAACTTACTCTTTAAGAGACCACCCTGGCAAAAAAAACTAATCCAAAGACCAGCAAATTCTTGTAGATCTGGTATGATGGCCAACCAGTTTTACCAGCTGACCTGCACGACCAATCAAAATGACCAAATAATCAGATCTGAACTAACCTGCAAATATCCAACTTGGACCAATATGAGACAACTCATAACAGCTCCCAGGAAAAAATCTACTGTGAATTGTCATAGTAAAACTGTGAATTGCTTGACAGTTTTAATGTGAATTTTCACAGTTTGACCATGAAGTTCACAGTTCTACTATAAAGTTTTGATGGTACTTTGGCCGCTTCCTGGTTTTACTCTCAGATTTCATAGTACTGCTGTAAATTTGGTTGACTATGAACTGACCATGAATTATTTCACAGTGTTACTATGAATTTTGGTAGTAATTTGGCCACTTCATGGTGCTACTGTCAAATTTCACAGTACATTTTTTTCTGGGCTTGCTAATTGACCAGCGTACCAGCATCGAAAACTCATCATAAAGTGGTCTTTGCTGTTTTTCAGCAGGGTAACCAGCATAAACCAACATGTACAATGGAACTTGTATGGTGTGGCTAATTATTCAGCATACTGCCATCTAAAACTCAACATATGTTGATTTTTGCAGTGTTAGCAGGGTAACCAGCGCAAATGAACTTGGACAAATGGGACATGGAACTTACATTTACAGCATTTATCAAACACCCTTATAGAGAGCAACTTAAAGTTGGTACAGTTTTACAATCCAAGGGTTAAGGGTCTTGCTCAAGGACCCAACAGTGGCAGCTTGGCAGAGGTGGGATTTGAACCCTGGACCTTCTGGTCCAAAGTCCAGTACCTTATCCACTAGGCTACCACAGTCCCACACCACAAAACTTGACTGACCACACAACTTGTATGGCCTTGCTTATTATTCAGTGTACCAGCATCCAAAACTCAACATGTGGTGGTCTTTGATGTTTTTCAGCTGGACGAGGACTGCTGCTGTGGCTATATGGAACACCCAAAGTCTGATCAACAGTTGAATGATCTCCTTTATTATGCCATTGTCGCCTCTGGCTTGACTCGTCTAATTTGGGCGAGGCTGTACAGCTGTTTTGTAACAAACTTTTGTTATCGACATAAATAAGCTTGGCAACTCGCAAAGGCTTAACATATGTCACCATATTCCCTCCTTGTTCTGTAGGCGGCGCACTAATCTTTAAATATGGTTTACTCAGAAAGAGCCGAAGCAAACGGAGCAGGAAGCCAGGGGCATCTGATCAACAGCTGTCATTAATGAAAGGCTTTTGAATGCGTTAACGGTCTGTTCTCTGGTATTATTAGTGGAGTGCCGGTAAGAGCGTTGTGTTGAGATGAAGGACACACTGCAGCTTCTACACAGATTCAGTGCTCATCCTGATTCTCGCTGCTGGTTCGTAGCTTGGAGCCCCACAGGCGCTCTGCTGGCTTCCTGCGGTGGAGATCGAGCCATCCGCATCTGGGGAAGAGAAGGTTGCATTCTCTCAGCTCGCTCTTACTGCCATTTCAAGCTTAACATTTAATGCGTATTTAAACAGCAGGTGTTAATTAAGTTTTGAAGATACAAAATATTATGTGCTAATATTGACCTGTTTTGTTGTGTGTGGGGAATGGGTAAACAGAATGTGTTTATTGCTGCGTTTCATTGAAATATATTAAATTAAACGTGGGTTGTTTTAAAATCCTGTTAGTTAGTTTTATTATTAGAAAGCTTTAGTGCTTACCTTTTTAGACTAACTTGCTGTTAAATATAAGAAACACAAATTAACAATACTACTAGTAATTATATAAGTACATTTTACCCCTACTTTACCACACCTAAAATGAAAAGTCAAAATTGTTTCTTTACCCTTTATTACCACATAGTCTCAAAGCAGCTTGACATCTCCCTAAATGTAATAAGGAAGAAACCTTGGGAAGACCAAGACTCAAAAAAGGACCTAACCTCCTTGGGCAGTCTAGATTTTGTACAAAGAATTAGACCAAATTATATAAATAATGAATATATAATTATAATTTGAATTCACAAGTTAAATAGAATAAAAAAAATAAACAATGCATAATTTAAAATAATATAATAAAAGAAAATAGAATAAATAAGATATAGACTTATATATGTATAGGTAAAATTATAGAAGTAAAGTATTATAGAGGATACACTAAAAGAGATAATATAATAATAATATAATATAATAATAGGGTTTATATATAGTAAGTAAACTAATTAATATAATGAAATGGGGAATATGAGTGAGTATTATTAGGCATTATTTAGTTAATATCACAATTTAGTCACTGTAGGTTCTTGTTTCCTCCAGCAGGTAAAAGTTTTGGTGTTGTCACTCTCAGTCAACAGGAGAAGGTGAAGGGAAAGTTAGGGTTTTCTGCTGTGGTCGGAGTAAAGCTACTACGAGGACTGGAACTGCTGGGAGAACAGCTTAGAGTGAGGACAGGAACTGGTACCAGAAGAACAGCTTGGATAGATAACAGAATATGTAGTAGGGGATGTTATAACAATGGTATTGGTGTGGAGTTTATGTAGTGACACAAACCACCACCGCATCCACTGCTAGGGCTGCTACTCCTCTGAGAAGGCCTTCTGCTACATTTTGGAATGTGACTGTAGAGTTACAGTAGTGATTTTGGACAACAAGTCAGTTCAGCTTAATGATAACCTGAATAAACTTACATGTTGGGCAGGGGAAAACCTATGAAAGTGTCATGATTAGAATCACAAAGGTGTTCTGTACAATCCATTGAATTACCACTGTTTGCCTAAGGAGATTCCATGCATGTGTCCATCATATTATAAACCTGTTAGCAGCGGCTGAAATGAGAGAGATCACTAATTAGTAGGAATATCGGCGTATGTTTTGCCATATAGGGTATTACCGTTATTCACAGTGGATCAGAATGCTAGGGTTTATCAGTGAGCTAATTTTAAGAAATCTTATGCTTTTTTTTTTCTTCAAATCACTATGTAGGTAATGTGTCTGCCCTCTGTTTGCACAGGAGACAGTTGGGAATGTAAGTGTGTACTGTCAGATGGACATCAGCGAACTGTCAGGAAAATTGCATGGTCACCCTGTGGAAATTATCTAGCATCTGCCAGCTTTGATGCCACCACAAGCATATGGAAGAAGAAGAATAACGATTTTGAGGTAAAATTGCTAAAAACATTGTGTGACCTTATGTAATTCTGGATCATTTTTGAAATGTTGACTTTTGAAACACCCTTGCATTAGATTTTCTTAATGTGATTATCAGTGTTGTGGTGGTTACTATGAAAAATTGATTCTTTAAAAATGATTGACTACAGTCAAAACCCTGTTATCTGAATCTATGTTGTTTTGGAAAATGGTTTGAATAATGAACTGGTTTGAGTATTATTTCCCTGCCTGGTTCCTGTAAACAGGCATTCATTCCTTAAAAGCAGCCAGAATAACCTTATAAATTTGTATTTTTCTGTGTTATTTGAACCCAACAATGCAAGTAAGTTATATCTATTATGCCAGCGATTCTAAATATGGATTTTAAACATTACTTTCTCTTTCAATTTCGGATATATAGGTCTTTCCCCATTTAAAGAGATAGGAATCTGGTTTCGTATGTCTGGAAGATGGCGGAAGAGTGAACAGACTTATCTTGTAATGACTTTGCTGTTATTCATCGCAGGCTGGACTTTTATGCACTTCGTGTCCCAGAAACAGTTGTCAGTCATAGACCATTTCTCAAATTTGCGTAAATGAATAGGAACTGTACATGTACAGTGGGCAAAAAAGTCAGCCACTGATTTCTCGTACTTAGAAAGATGAGAGAGGTCTGTAATTTTCATCATAACTACATTTCAGCTATGAGAGACAAAATGAGAAAAACAAATCCAGGAAATCACATTGTTGGATTTTTTAAGAATTTAATTGTAATTCATGGTGGAAAATAAGTATTTAGTCATCCACAAACAGACAAGATTTCTGGCTCTCACAGACCTGTAACGTCTTCTTTAAGAAGCTCTTCTGTCCTCCACTTGTTACCTGTATTAATGGCACCTGTTTGACCTCGTTATCTGTATAAAAGACACCTGTCCACACCCTCAAACAGTCAGACTCCAATCTCAACCATGGCCAAGATCAAAGAGCTGTCGAAGGACACCAGGAAGAAAATTGTAGACCTGCACCAGGCTGGGAAGAGTGAATCTACAATAGGCAAGCAGGTTGTTGTGAATAAATCAACTGTGGGAGCAATTGTAAGAAAATGGAAGACCATTGATAATCTCCCTCGATCTGGGGCCCCACACAAGATCTCATCCTGTGGGGTCAAAATGATCATTAGACAGGTGAGCAAAAATCCCAGAACTACACGGAGGGACCTGATGAATGCCCTGCAGAGAGATGGGACCAAAGTAACAAAGGTTACCATCAGTAACACACTACGCCAAGAGGGACTGAGATCCTGCAGTGCCAGGCGTGTCCCCCTGCTTAAGCCAGTACATGTTCAGGCCCGTCTGAAGTTTGCCAGAGAGTATATGGATGATCCAGAAGAGGATTGGGAGAATATCATGTGGTCAGATGAAACCAAAATAGAACTTTTTGGTAAAAACTTGAGTTGTCGTGTTTGGGGAAAGAAGAATGCTGAGTTGCATCCCAAGAACACCATACCTACTGTGAAGCATGGAAGAATGGGCCAAAATACCAGCTACAGTGTGTGCAAAACTGGTGAAGAGTTGCAGGAAACGTTTGACCTCTGTCATTGCCAACAAAGGTTATGTTACAAAGTATTGAGTTGAACTTTTGTTATTGACCAAATGCTTCTTTTCCACCATAATTTAGAATTAAATTCTTAAAAAATCCTACAATGTGATTTCCTGGATTTTTTTTTCTCATTTTGTCTCTCATAGATGAAGTGTACCTATGATGAAAATTACAGACCTCTCTCATCTTTCTAAGTAGGAGACCTTGCACAATCAGTGGCTGACTAAATACTTTTGCCCACTGTATGTACATGTTTATGCACATTGTAAATGTATTGTACGATCACGTGGGCTGCTCAGTAAAACACATTATCTCAGCATCAGGTATGAATGTCACTTTGTAACCTTGTAAAGTCCCCAAACTCGCCTTGCCAAAAATAGCCATGAAACAGACATGGGTGAGATAAGGGGTTTAGACTATATATATCTTGATATAACAGGCATCAATAATAATAGCATGCCTGGTTCTTCCTGTTATAGGAGGTAAGTTGCCCATTAAACATCAGTCTTCTTGCAGCATATGTTCTTTTGTGTGCAAACTGGAGAAATTAAAATGTAGGTGCTCCTTGTGAGTTATCAGTAAGTAAAAATACTAGCACATATTTAGTAATCCCATGAGTGGCCAGTGTTTTCAGGTGGACCATGTGCTTTTACCCAGCTTGCTGTGGGAATTGTGAAGGTTTGGCAAGTTTAGTCTCAAAACATCACATTGTGGTTTGATGACAAGAATACCAGTGACATGTATCACTTTCTGCTTTGGTCCGGACCAAGTTGATCGAACTAAAAGTGTAAATGCCCCCTAAAATCAAAGCAAAGATTGACTGTACTCAATTTCTTATTACTTACTATGTTTGCAATACTCTGTACAAATTTATACAGTCCCAGTGCATTGGGTAGCACAGGGACTTGGTGGGTAGCACCGCTGCCTCACAGCCAGGCGATCCTGGACTCAATCCCAGGATGGACTGGTCTGGGTCCATTCTGTGTGGCGTCTGCATGTTCTCCCCATGTCTGCGTGGGTTTACTCCAGGTACTCCGGTTCCTCCCACAGTCCAAAGACATGTGTTAGGTTAATTGATTACGCTAAATTGGCATTGACTTGAGTGTGTGTGTGTGTGTGTGTGTGTGTGTGTGTGTGTGTGTGTGTGTATGTATATGACTTGTCTTGATGTAACTTTGTGTATAGATGTAACCTTGTGTGTGTCCCTGAAATGGCCATTGATACTGATAGTGACGTTAAATAAACAAATAAACCCAGTGCACTGTTTACACTTCAGAAATAAAATGGAATATCTATTCTCAAATGTAAAATCGATAATCGTGAGAAAATCTAACTGTGACTCAGTGGTGTGAAACTTCTTATTGCTTTAAAAAATAAATAAATAAAAAATTACACTTGCTTTCTTTGTATTAATATTTGTATTATTAATTGAGGTCTGAAAACACTGTTTTTGTTAGTTTGTCCAGTTGTGATTTACAGCGAATAAATGCTTTGTCTTTTCTGCATGTTACTGTAGTTTTATTTGGAATTTGTCAGTAATTTATAGAATTCATCAAAAATGTTCCATTTCACTCAAAATTATACAGTATCTACCAACAGTAAAACCAGAGAAAGTGATCATTATGCAGTGGTTTTTCCAGAGCTGCATATCTATGTTTTATATGGTATCTACACAGTCACAAGGTGTTACTCGCTAATAGAGACTACAGTTTGCAGCATTAATGTATTTGTTCAGTTTAAACCCTGGGAGTTTTACATAGAACACAATCTCCGTTCTGTCTTTGTCAGTGCCTTACAGTGTTGGAGGGACACGAGAATGAGGTGAAGTGTGTGGCCTGGGCCCCGTCTGGTAACTTACTGGCCACCTGCAGCAGAGACAAGAGTGTCTGGATATGGGAAGGTGTGTTTATTCAGGTGTATCATTTTGTCTGTCTTAGTTTGTGATCTCTGTTCTCAGTTAATTCAGTCACAGATCTCAATGCACTATAAATAATAACTGAAATAAAACTCTCTTCTCTCTGTAGTGGATGAAGAAGAGGAGTATGAGTGTGTTAGTGTGCTTAATTCACACACGCAGGATGTGAAACATGTTGTTTGGCACCCCACACAAGAGGTACAGCTTTGTATCTTCTCCGTTGCTCATATGCTTCTGTTGGCTCATGCTGTTCCTCTTCCATCATTATTAACAGTGTTAAAGTGACTACATGGTTCATGAGGGCTACATACTGTATACTTACTGACACCCCTTCTACTGCACAGCTTTTGGCTTCTGCGAGTTATGACAACAAAGTCTGTATTTATAAAGAAGAGGATGATGACTGGGAGTGTCGGGCAACCTTAGAGGGGCATGAATCAACAGTGTGGAGTCTTTCCTTTGACCCTGCAGGACAGAGATTAGCCTCCTGTAGTGATGACCGCACTCTGAAAATATGGAAGGAGTGTTCTCCAGGTGAAACACCAAAACACTGGCCACACAAGATGCATTGTATAGAATAATTGCAAAAGCTTATGAATTGTTTTTCCAAGTTGGATTGTCTGACTCGTAAATCTCTGACTTAGAAACTTCTGACCTTACTGCAGATGATGGCTCTGTTGATGGCTCATGGAAGTGTGTTTGTACCCTGTCTGGATTTCACAGCCGTTCTATATATGATGTTGCATGGTAAGTAATAGAACATGCTCCAATGTTAGACTTTAATTGTGGCTTTTTCTGATCTTCCTGTAGATAATCTGTACTTGTATGTAGTCAGTCTAGTCATTATATTCTTCCTTCCTCTTTGGATTATTGTTATATGAAATTATTATTTAGTCATTTAATTTCCGTATTTGATACAGTGGGGCAAAAAAGTATTTAGTCAGCCACTGATTGTGCAAGTTCTCCTACTTAGAAAGATGAGAGAGGTCTGTAATTTTCATCATAGGTACACTTCAACTATGAGAGGCAAAATGATGGGAAAAAAAAAATCCAGGAAATCACATTGTAGGATTTTTAAAGAATTTAATTGTAAGTTATAATGGAAAATAAGTATTTGGTCAATAACAAAAGTTCAACTGAATACTTTGTAACATAACCTTTGTTGGCAATGACAGAGGTCAGGCGTTTCCTGTAAGTCTTCACCAGGTTTGCACACACTGTAGCTGGTATTTTGGCCCATTCCTCCATGCAGATCTCCTCTAGAGCAGTGATGTTTTGGGGCAACACGGACTTTCAACTCCCTCCACAAATTGTCTATGGGGTTGAGGTCTGGAGACTGGCTAGGCCACTCCAGGACCTTGAAATGCTTTTTACGGAGCCACTCCTTTGTTGCCTGAGCGGTGTGTTTGGGATAATTGTCATGCTGGAAGACCCAGCCACGTTCCATCTTCAATGCTCTCACTGATGGAAGGAGGTTTTGGCTTAAAATCTCACGATACATGGCCCCGTTCATTCTTCCCTTAACACGGATCAGTCGCCCTGTCCCATTTGCAGAAAAACAGCCCCAAAGCATGATGTTTTCACCCACATGCTTCACGGTAGGTATGGTGTTCTTGGGATGCAACTCGGCATTCTTCTTCCCCCAAACACGACGAGATGAGTTTTTACCAAAAAGTTCTATTTTGGTTTCATCTGACCACATGATATTCTCCTGATCCTCTTCTGGATCATTCATATGCTTTCTGGAAAACTTCAGACGGGCCTGGACATGTACTGGCTTAAGCAGGGGGACACGCCTGGCACTGCAGGATCGGAGTCCCTCTCAGCGTAGTGTTTTACTGATGGTAGCCTTTGTTACTTTGGTCCCAGCTCTCTGCAGGTCATTCATCAGGTCCCTCCATGAAGTTCTGGGATTTTTTGCTCATCGTTCTCATGATCATTTTGACCCCACAGGAGGAGATGTTGCGTGGAGCCCCAGATTGAGGGAGATTATCAGTGGTCTTGTGTGTTTTCCATTTTTTTACAATTGCTCCCATAGTTGATTTATTCACACCAACCTGCTTGCCTATTGTATATTCACTCTTCAAAGCCTAGTGTAGGTCTACAATTTTATTCCTGGTGTCCTTTGACAGGTTTTTGGTCTTGTCCATGGTTGAGTTTGGAGTCTGACTGTTTGAGGGTGTGGACAGGTGTCTTTTTATACAAATAACGAGGTCAAACAGGTGCCATTAATACATTTAACAAGTGGAGGACAGAAGAGCTTCTTAAAGAAGTTACAGGTCTGTGAGAGCCAGAAATCTTGCTTGTTTGTGGGTGATCAAATACTTATTTTCCACCATAATGTACAATTAAATTCTTAAAAACTCCTGGATTTTTTTTCTCATTTTGTCATAGTTGAAGTGTACCTATGATGAAAATTACAGACCTGTCTCATCTTTCTAAGTAGGAGAACTTGCACAATCAGTAGCTGACTAAATACTTTTTTGCCCCACTGTATATACTGCACTAAGTTGCCATAATTTATAATGCACTACGTTGTCTTAAATAACTGGAGTTTTATATGTCAAACTAAGGTAACACCATACACACAGACACACACAAACTAAGGAAGTGGTTATTTTGAAGTGCAAGACTATGTTGGTAATGCAGATGAGTTTTAAGGGTTCAGCCATCAGAAACTGCAAAGCTAGCATAACTATGGTAAGCAAGTTTAGCCTGTTAGAGATATTTGACCATAGAATGGCTTTAGTTTATTGATCATCTTGGAACTTTCACATGGTCATTTTTGCAGTCCGACTCCCACTCCAAACTACTTCAGTACTTTTCACTTTTAGTTTTACAATAAAAGGCTAAGATTTTACAACCCCAAATCAGAAAAAGCTGGGACAGTATGGAAAATGCAAATAAAAAAAGCAGTGTTCTTACATTGACCTTTATTTCATTGCAAACAGTATGAACCCAAGATATTTAATGTTTTGTCTGGTCAACGTCATTATATTTGTAATAAGCATCCATTCTTACATTTTAGGTGTGCTGCACATTCCAAAGAAAGTTGGGACGGGGGCAATTTAGACAGGTGATTTAGTCCACAGGTGATTATTATCATGATTTGGTACAAAAGCAGTATCCACGAAAGACTGAGTCTTTGTGGAGTCATGATGGACAGAGTATCTCCAGTTTATTAATCAAATGTGTGAGAAATTATTGAAATGTTTAAGAACAATATTCCTCAAAGACATGTTGGAAAGGACTTGCATATTTCTCCCTATACCGTACATAATATCATATATAACCATTCGAGGAATCTGGAAGAATTCCTGTGCTGCAGGTCTAAGAAATGAAATTAATTAACAAATGTTTACCAGACAAAACATGAAATATCTTGGGTTTGTACTGTTGGCAGTGAAATAAAAGTCAATGTAAATGTATAAAGTAAATGTAAGGAACACTTCATTTTCCATACCAGCCCAACTTTTTCTGATTTGGGGTTGTAGTTTTATATCATATGTTATCACTGTCGACTTTTTTTTACCATACTCTGTGCTTAATATTCTTAAAAGTATAATACAGGTTGGCAATGTTTAATGACAAATACATTCTGTGAGACAGGACGTTGAGCAGACATTACCATAATCTCAGAGTTTTTATAGTACTGTAATGTAAAAAGAAAACTGCATGCAAATGATGCATAAATGTGAGGTACCACTGAAAGCACAAGTGGAATGCTACCATCTACCCAGCAGCCCTCACGCCACTACATTTTGAATTTATGGAAATTCACAATAATTCTAGAAAATTCAGTAATGTGCTGTTACCACCCAGTCTAAGTGAAAGCCATAACACTTAGTGTTTCTTATTGGATTTTTTTCAGCAGCAGCGGTCAAACTCCAACCCCCCAGGAAAATAATTTTTTAAAAGGGATTTCATCACCACTTATAATGCTTGGTTGTAACGTTAAACAAGTGAACCACTTTATATAGTTATCGGTTAGAGGGAATATACAGGGAGTTAAAGACAGATTTTTTTTGTTTCCTTTTATAATTTATTATAACGTTTAAGACATCGGTTCCTAAAGCGAACAGACATTGATCAGATGGTTGTTAAATGGCACATACCCGTGTGGCTCTCACTTTGAGTACCCACATCTGCAAGAGAAAAATGTAAAACAAGGGCACTTTTGCATGTTCAATATAACCAATCATCTCTGTACAGGTGCCATTTGACTGGTGCACTGGCTACGGCATGTGGAGACGATGGAGTTCGTGTTTTTAAGGAAGATGCTACTTCCGATCCTGAGCAGCCTGTGTTTTATGTATCGGCTCACATGCCAAAAGCCCACAGCCAAGATGTTAACTGTGTGGCCTGGAATCCAAAGGAAGCAGGCTTACTGGCCACATGCAGTGACAATGGAGAACTTGCTATCTGGAACTACCAGTCAGATATTTAACATGGCCAGTGAATGTCCTCCTCAGGGTCTGGAGTGGATCAGGGAGATTTCTGGCTGTGTGCTTCTCCTGCTGTAGTCTGCATTTGTCAGTGTTGTTTGTGAAACAAGACCAGAAGCAATGACTGATTACTTATTTTCCATGTCACATTTAATGTTTTTACGAGTGGGGTAGTCAGTTCTGTTAGCACTGGTTAATAGGTGGAACATCTTAATTTTGTTTCAACAGTTTAGCATCATGTTTTTCAGGAATTTACAAAAAGTTGTGTTTTATAAAGCTTTGTTTATGAAAACTAGTCATTATATCTCAGAACAAATATTTTGCCTAAAGAAGAGATTTAGAAGAAACGTTAGTGTATTATAACATGTAAGATTTGAAACATTAAAAAATAAAACACGATTTGAATTGTTGGCCCCTGACATTACACATAAAATGTATTTAGTGTTTACTTAAAATGTAAACGTTACAAATAATGCAGATAAAGACAATATTACTGCACATGTGCATTGTGTGATTATTGACGGACATTTCTCTATAAACACTTAAAATGTTAAAAGGGATCTAATTTCAACTTCACTTTGTAGATCACAGGCATTCAAATGTATACATATTTGTAGATGCAAAACTGGATATGTAGTACACTTGACAAAAAATAACAGACCAATGAGTTGTTGGAATCAAAGGAAACTTTATATGTATGAAGGTAATAATGATATATGTAAGTGAATACAATATTAGAGGAGATACGGTTGAGTCTATAAAACAGTAATACTAATACTGTTTTGTTGCTACTATGATTTACTTTGTGAATAACTACACTTTTATAGTTGTATAATGTTTACAACTTTGATTGAACTTAGACGGCATGTTTCATTAAACTCAGTTATGTAGATATGCAAAGCTTACAGCTGAACCCCATTATCAGAATTTAACTTATTCTGGAAAATACTTTCTCCAGAGAACAAATGTCTCACAGCATGTTTCTTTTACTGCCTGACACTACAATGTAAACAGCTACAAGAATTACCCACTACATAAAATAAAAGTTTAGGTTACTCACCAATAAGAAGGAAGTTGATGAAGGAAGAAGTGATATGCTTATTTGGAATACCATCTACATCTGCTATAGGTCACTGATACAGTAATTTAGCATTGAATATTGCTGCTTATGTTGTGGAAGTCAGGTTCTAAAATACTACATACCTTATAGTAGGCTTTCAATAAATTTGGAGTTTGAATGGTGGGATTTGACAGTACTGCAGAAACACCCAAGTAAAACCAAACATGCTGGAGCAATCTGAGTTTCTTTTATAGAGGATATGTTTTAATCTTTACCTACTACACTGTAACATGACTTGAGAAGAAATTTCATTCCATATTTTATTCAACTGGAAGTAAGAAAAAGTACATAATAGATCATGGTGTCATGTTTATTCAAATCATGTCATGTTCCAGTCATGTTGGTGTATGTATAAATTAATAAATGTATGATTGTATATCTGTAAAATAGTATGGTGCTTCATATGAGCAAATGTGGATCATTAGTAAATCCTGCTCTATAATGATAAAAAAATTGACCTGTAGTTTTCAAAAGCGGAATTCAAACTGCAGTTTGTAAGATTCATTTATTTGCTCCTGGTTATGTGAGAGATCAAGGTTTCCTGCCCTTCTTACGCAAGGACTGGCCTTCCCCCGAGAATGCAATGAAGTTATTCGAAGAGTCATCCTGCAAAGCAAAATGGGTACAATGAACAAAAGTGTCAGCAGGAGTTTA
The DNA here is from genome assembly GCA_025084515.1 of Ancistrus triradiatus. NCBI lineage: Eukaryota > Metazoa > Chordata > Actinopteri > Siluriformes > Loricariidae > Ancistrus > Ancistrus triradiatus. The sequence goes on along the minus strand of JAJAGP010000424.1, from coordinate 310,488 downwards.
GCAGTGGTATAAGTGGTATAACACATTTTTAAATCTTAAATAACTACAATATCAAATTCATCTATCCATATCTACACATGGCAGTTGATCGAAGATGATTCTGCCATTTTAAATACCTCTTCAGTTTTGCGAGGCTGTGGTCTGGAGTTTCTGATGAAGGTGATCTTTCCAACCTTGAAGTCATAGTTGGGAATTCCACTGTTGAAAAGTTGTAATATTATATGAAATGCCCACTGTCTTTAAAAGGTGAGAGAAGGTAGCATGTGTCCTCACCGTTTGATATCACTGGGGACAATGGGAGCTGGACTGGGTTCAATGCCTTTCTTCTTTCCATCAAGGCGATTCCCAGAGCCTGTGAATGCCTGGGTAAGATCAGAGAAGCTTTTGACACTGATCTACAAAACTATAACTGGGGTCCTGTATGAATAGTGTACTGCCGTGTTCTACTTACTCTAAAGCCAATATCCATCTCATAATTACTGGTGTCTGTCTCTTTCTCCTTAAAGGCAAACAGTTTCTATTAAATGTATTCTAATAAACAGTATAATATACAGTATATAATAATAATATAATAGTAGAGTGTCATTAATTAATTAAATTACACAGACAAAAAATAATGTCATTAAGACTAGTTTTTGTCTCCCTCATTTGGCTTAATAACACCACAGATCCTGTTAGTAAGGATTCTACCAGTGTCTTAACAGCCCTCTCCATTTCACATTGCTCTTCCCCTAACTTCAATTTTAGCTAACATTTGTGTTCTGGAATTTGACCTTCTATTTTAAATAATCACAATTTCATAATGGGATTGAAGTGCAGAGATTGCAACTTCTTTTGAAGTGTCTTCAGGACAAAGGCAAGTACAACCGATATAGTTAATGGCAATAACAATCTTTCTCTGGACCATTTTACCTAGTTTGATGAAACTACGCTTTATACACCTCAAAGTCTACCCAACAATTGACAAGTTCTACATTTGTACAGATGCCCAAAGTATTGGAGGTGCTGTTAATTTTGTTGTTGTTGGTTTGGTCTGTTTTTGTCCAGGTAGCTTATTAGTGCTTAAATAGGATTTTATAAAATGTACTGCAGGTTCTTCACGATGCTGTGTGGGTCTCTCTGGCTCTTTATAACCAAGTGGAGCATCAAAGTCAACCTAAAAACGCAAATATAATGAAATTAAAATATAATGGAGGTACACGCAATACAAAGAGTATCATTTGAATTAATTAATAGCTAAATGTCCAACTCTAGTGAATCATCCTTACATTCATGTCACATTCAATAATGGAAACTGCTTTGTCCGGTTTGGTCTCCATGACACGTAGCTCATAAATCTGAAACGGAGAAACGTAGGGTTTAATTTGTTTGTTCAACTGAATGCATTTGCTCAAGATAGGCATGTCCACTGACTGAACACTTTGAGGAACACCTGCACTTATTCATGCAATCATTTAATCAGTTAAACATGTGATATACACTTTATTAGGTACACTTGTTCAACTGCCCATTAACACAAATATCTAATCAGCCAATCACATTGCAGAAACCCAATGCATTTAAGCATGTACATATGGTCAAGATGACCTGCTGAAGTTCAAACTGAGCCTCAGAATGGGAAAGGAAGGTGAATCAAGTGACTTTGAATGTGTCATGGTTGTTGGTGATAGATGGGCTGGTCAGAGTATTTCAGAAACTGTTGATCTACTGGGGTTTCACAAACATCTCTAGGGTTTAGAGAAAATGGTCCAAAAAGAAAAAATATACAGTGAAGGACAGGTGAAAATGCCTTGTTGATGCCAGACGGTCAGAGGAGAATGCCCAGACTGGATCAAGTATATATAAAGGCTCAGTCACTCAGGGTGAACTGATACTTGGAGTTAGCTTCACTTGGTCCGGACCAAAGCAGAAAATGATACTTTGTCACATTTTAGGTCACATACTGATTGGACAGCTTTTATATGGCATAATTTGGCAACCAAAATTGCCAAACCATAACTTCCACAACAGTGTTGTGCTGGAAAAATTCACATTTCTTAATATGTGCTGGTATTTTTTATTTTTTTTTACCAGCTGATAACTCACAGGGCTCCTACAATTTAAAAAGGAGTAAACATCGCACCAGGATGTCTTCCTTTTGCACATGAAAGAACATATGCTGCAAGGAGCATACCAACATAAAATGGGCATCTTGCCTACAATAATGAGAAGAACCAGGTACACTTGAGTGTTCTGTTGTTTGGAATGAAATAATCAATTACATTTCTTTAATGTAACTAGAATTACATCTGTTTGCTAACTGTTATATCAGGTTATATATGTTATGTTAAAAAAAATTTATGGGTTGCATTTCTTGTAAGGTCACCCTGTGTTTGGTTTGTTTATAGGTCTTTTTATGGTCTGGACTGTGTTTATACATCAATCAAATTACACTAGAGCTCGTTTGTTTGGTGTTCAAATGAACCGCACTACCGGAACAATCACACTAGGATTCGTTTTAATTAAGCCAAACCTGCCATGTGTGGACACGCCTTCAGACCACCACTCTGTACAACTGGGGTGAGCAGAAAATATCTCAGAATGCAAAAAACTGAAAACCTATAGGCTGATAGGATTTAACAGGAAGGCCCTACCCAATATTAGTATGGTGCTCCTAATAATATGCAACGTGAGTGTGTATATACTCTCTTTGACAAAATAGCAGACAGATTTGTAAATGATTACAGGTGTGGTCTGATAAGACACTGGGTCTTGCCACAAGAGATCGTAAAAGTGCTTTGCCCTCTACCCTACAAAATGCCTCTAATGACACACTTGCCCTCAGCTGGGCCTGTAGATCCTCCACACTCAGTTTGCTGAAGCTGGTGTCCCAGCTGGCCCTATAAATGCTCGATTGGTGATAAATCTGGTGACCAGGCAAGCAAAGGAATTGTTGCAACCTGGCGGAGACATTTCTGGAAAACCCTTGCTGTGTGTGGGCGAGCATTATCCTGTTGAAAAATACCAGTTGGAAGCACTGCCATGAGAGGCAACACGTGGCCACAGGATGACCTGCTCATATCGCTGATTTGCTAGTGTCCCTCGTATCGCTACTAGGGCTGACCAACTGTCGTATGTGATGTCTCCCCAGATCATCACACTAGCAGTTGGGGCAACATGTTGCTTCACAGCAAAGGCAGGGTTGAAGCCCTCACCACGATGCCTCCATACTCAAACCCGACCGCTGTCGGATCCTAAACAGGACCTGGATTCTGGATTCGTCGCTAAAGACAATACTGTTACATTTACAGCATTTAGCAGGCGCTCATATCCAGAGTGACTTACAACTTATCCTTACAACTAATTATCTTACAATGCAAGCAATTGGCAACAGTGGCAAGACAGCTTGGAAGAGTGGTGTTTGAACCCTGTAACTTCTAGCCCATAGCCCAGCACCTTAACCGCTATACTACCACAGCTCCAGTCCATAGGAGTCCAGGTTTGTTGTTCATGACATAACTGTAAACGAAGGCAATGGCAGCTGTCTGTCAATGGGCACTGTGACAACATATTTCCTTCTACTAAGCACCTGGAAATGATCCAGGCAGAGGCAAGGGGGTGTAGTGAAGGTGCTACCTGTCTTTGGATGGTGGACAATGAAACTATGGGAGCTGCATGTGCTTGTCGGTGGAACAAACTATCCTCTCTACTGCTGGTCAGTCAGGGCCACCCAGACCCTGTTCACCATCTGTGCATGCCCTCACGGCTCCACTGCACCCAGCACCTCCTAACAGCCAAGTCAGTACTGCCTAGATGGCAGGCAATTGATCGAAACAACCATCCAGCTTCTCTCAGTCCAATGATGCACCCCTCTCAAAGTCTCTCAACTGGGCAAAATGTCTTCGAGTGTGCCGTAGAGGCATGTCTAACAGTCAACAATCTTTCACCAAGAGGTACGCTAACCAAAAGTAGCCCCTGAGAGCCTTTTTATAGTTAGCAGTGGAAGTACTTTTACACCCTCTTGTGGCAAGACTCAGTGTCTAAATCAGACACAACTGTAAAAATCACACCAGCTCAGTAAAAACTGAAAAAAAAACCCCACACCTTCTCATTATAGTTGATTGCAATGACATCACCGGTGGTCAAGCAGGCAAAATTCCTCAATGCATTCTCTAATCTGTAGAGCAAAGCATACCATATCATTATGTTTTGATCAAAAGTAAGGTAATACATATAAAGTAATATGACAATATTTTAAAGCAAGTCCCAGAAAAATCCAGCATGAAACCTACACAGCTTTAGGGTTTGTGATGTCCAAAAAGTCTGGACTCTGAGGCTGAAATTTGGAGTATGTTGCCACCATTAAATTGACACTTTCAACCTGAACCAAGCCTCCTTCTTCCAGTAATAGGTTCTGCATCATCTGTGGAAATCAATCACAACATTATGAGAATATATATTGACCTATGTTAATCATATATTCACTTAAATGAGGAAAACCACAATAATTGAGACCAACTTTACCCATTATTTAAAAATAATTGTTTTGTTGTCATGTACGGCAGTTAGTGTGATTGCGTCTTTGTACATATACATCAAGGCTACATTCTAGTCAATAGTCCTAAGCAGACTGTCACAATGTGAATCAGATAATGTGTGTTTTTTCACTGAGCAGAATTGTCAGTTGGAATAAGCCTAGAAAATCTTTTTTTCTTGTTTCTGCAAGTTGGCACAGAAAGGCTATTCAAATGAGAAATGTATTTGAAGTGAGGAGTCCGAGTGGTAGGCATCCTGACAAAAAAAGATTTCTGGGAGAAGAAGAAAGACAAATGCATAAAAGAGAGCATTTAGATCAGAAATACAATGGAAAGAGCACGAGAAAAAGTTCACAGAATAGTGTACTGATAAGCAACCGAAAACCAATGGTTATTTGTATTTGTTGCACATGAGTCACTGTACACTCTGAATGTCATACCATGCGACAAAATAACACCTGAAACACTTCATCACTTGGTACCCTCAGTGCCAAAAAGTATTTTAAGGGTTGTGATTAGGAATGGAAACATTACAAATTGGTAAAAGCTTTACTGTTCCAACTTTCTTGGAATGTGTTGCAGGCCTGAAGTGGAAGTTTATTAACAAATGAAATTAAGTTGACCAGACAAAATATGAAATACTATGGGGTCATACTGTCTTCAATGAAAGAACATTCAAAGCAAATATAAGACACACTGCGTTAAGGCACACACATTTTCCATACTGTCTCAACTTTTTCTGATATTGGGTTGCAGTATTTGAAATATTCAGGATTGTTAACCACAACGTTTTTGTGGTACCTGAACAAGTCATGTGTGAACTGATTCAGAAGCAGTAGAAGCTAATTAACATTGTTTTCTAAAATAAAATTTTTGGCAATTTGACAGTGATAAATGTCATTAGCTGTGTCACCTAGCTACCAAACAGAGAATGCTATGCCCAAGATTCCTTCAGTATCCATTTGATATTCCTGTTGTTATGTAGAGGTTTTAGTCCTAAATTATATTTAAGCATTTTAATCTCCTGATGGCCTGATCTGAAATGTGCAGTTTAGATATATTTTTGTCTTATTCTGCAAACCATTTTACTCCAAATGGATTCAATTGTAAGCAACAGTACAATAGTAGATATTGCATGCTCTTACCCAGTGTGGTAGGTAACAGATCCCCTCATCAGCAACAAACTCCAAAACACCGCAGTGTGTCATTCTGTCGGAGTTCTTATTGGTCAGCTTGAATAGCATAGGGTATGTAATGTTGAGTCTACCTGTTTGAAGAATGGGCAAACCACTGATTTACTTAAGGTTTCATGATAACACCATAGCATCAGTCAAGTGTTTCCCAGTGTATGTTCTCACTTAGCTGATCCAGTGCAGATGGAGGCATGATTACTGAAAAACAAGTGAACATTTTCATTGCATTGCATGATACTTTCGATGTACCCAATCCCATAATGATTTGCAAATACACACTGCTTTTAAAAAAACTGTAACACAGAATTTGTAGGTACTTTTCCCTCCTTTCTCCACATCTGATCGGTCGTTGGGTCCAGCCAGCATTGAGACGGAGTAGCAGCGGTACTGTGTGGAGAAGCGGTTGTGGAACGCTCGCGGAAGAGGATGATCAAACATGTTAAAGGAGAACTGTACAGAGACCGTAGTGAATTAGTGAAATCCGGAATATCGAGATCGGATATCAGACACACTGCTCGTATAACGAATCATTATTTATTTCCAAGCTAACAGAAATTTGAAAAAGGAAAGAAATATCACGTCACACGTCTACAGAATAGATAACTAAGAGTGCGAACGTCATAAATCGTAGCTGAAGCGCTGCCAAAAGTGCCAGTGACAGTGCAGGTTCCTGTGTCGTCCTCACTGTTTTGTTCGTTTGCTAAAAACACTTTGGCTAATTGTTCAGTGTGAAAATAACCTCCATTAACGTAAACGTCTGGTCACACAAATCACATGGCTAGTTAACCAGTCACTACCCACCATTGTGTCTGTTTATTTGGATACAATTCCAACTATCCCGACAAAAAAATTCAGCAAACTAAAAATGAAGACCAGCTTTCACTTCACAGGGATGTGCACACTCACAGGGGATGTGACGCTGCAACACAACAAACCCATGGTCCAATCCAGTTACAGTATTTCATGGGATAGCCAATCAAATCTCTCTAAACCTCTCTAGACGCTCTGTAGCGTAAGAGTCTTTTAATAAAGTGTTATACTGCGATTTACACTCTATCTCCTTGTTTCTACACCCATTGTCCACTTTATCAATTCTTCTTACCATATAGAAGCACGTTGTAGTTCTAAAATTACAGACTGTAGTCCAACTGTTTCTCTACGTACTTTGTACCCCTTTACTGTGTCATCTAATGCTCTTTTTATCTATTTGGGAGGTAGATCATTCTCAGCACTGCAGTGACACTGACGTGGTGTTAGTATGTGTTATGTTGATAAGACTGTATCAGACACAGTGGTGCTGCTGGAGTTTTTAAATACTGTGTTCACTCACTGTGCACTCTATTAGACAGATCTACATATTGTACAGATCATCTGTTGTTACACAGTTCGTCTAATCCTTCATCTGTGTCGCTGCCTACAGGATGCTGGTGGCTAGATATTTTTGGTGGTGGACTATGTTTCAGCACAGAAGTGAGTAAACTACTGCAATGTCTGATCCACTCATACCAGCACAGCACGCACCATTAGAGAAGAGAGTAAAGTGGACTAACAAAGTATGGGAGTATGGTAGCCCATAAATTAAAGATGATGTAATATTACCTGATTATCTGTTATAAATTAAAGACGATGTAATATTATGAAGAGTATAATAGGATATATAATATACAACTATAGAATCTAATATAATATTACATACAATAAACATAATATTAAATATAGCTATTAATGCAGACAACATGCATGGATACCAGAATTCATACAATATCTGTTTTCTTCAGTAAAGAATACAGTAAAACATCACTATAAATTTGAAATGGTTAGCTTTTAGACAATATCAGTGTTGCATATCAATTTAAACCACATCTTTAAATATACATATGTCAATAACTGGGTGGATATCCTGAATCACAGAGTTCATTAAAATGTCATGATAAATGTTACAGTTTGTATACCTGATCTTCACCAAAATTTGTTTTGAAAAATGTAATACGTCCCTTTCATAATAAAACACGAAAAACAAATAACAACAGTGTTTATATTTCAAAAGGTTTGAACAGGCACCAAATCGCATGGATGACCTGAATACTTTCTGTAGAATATGGTCACTAAAATTTATAAGCTGTTTAAATAATTCATATTTTTGGCGATATCAATTTATAACCGGCTACTAATATGTTTATGTGGGGGATAAAACATAGTAGGTTTTGGGACTAGGTAGAAGTGCGCCATTTCGGATACTCGTCAGATTGTTTGGTCAAAATACTGTTTCTGGTCGTACGCCATTGGTTAGAGTTTGATCAGGTGTCACTGAGAGCTGTAAGCCCATTGGACAATGCCATGAGCACTGCCTACTCTTTCTTGAGGAAAATTGGCGGCAGAGTTTCAACAGAGAGTTCTAAACACTGGAGGGTTATCGGCCAGGAGATTGGTGATTTTATTTTGTTTAAACGTTTGTTGTCGAGCATTTAAGATGTTTGTGACAGACATTAGAAAAGAGTTTTATGACGCTGTCATTCATCAGGTGAGTGTACTGCTTTAATCAACAACTTCCAGCTGTAACAGATCTCGTGTGACTGGACGGCTAGCATACATGGTTATGTCGATTCGGTTTGTAACGAAGTATTCTTGATTAGAGGATGTCAGGCTCAATTTAAAAACATCAACAACATTCGATCTGAATTACATATAAGCCCATAAACAAGCAAAAGCCCACGAATAACTCTATAAGGTGTTCAGTTCAGTGAAAGTCAAAATGAAGTATTTACCTTGAAATGGTCAAAATAGCTAGTATTACCACAAAAAGTACTTTTCAAGGTAAATACATTAATTTTACTTTAACTATTACGTGTTAGAATTATTTCATTATTTAATTAAAGCAGTTACAAATTATGTGGTGTAAACTGTGTCTGTGTTTAAGGACATATCCTCTCTGGTCACTTTATTAGACACACTCGTCAAATGTATCAGGTCCGCTTACCATGTAGAAACACTTTGTAGTTCACAGACTGTTACAGACTGTAGTCCATCAGCTTCTCTACATGCTTTGTTTGTCCTCTTTACTTTGTTCTATAATGATCAGGACCCCACAGGTCAGGTAATATTTGGATGGTGGCTCATTCCCAGCACTGCAGTGACACTGATGTTGGTGTGTGGTGCTGGTATGAGTGGCTCAGACACAGCAGTGGAGATTTTAAACATCTCAGTGTCACTGCTGGACCGTTTGTATGTCTGTTTATTAGACTTATATCATGTTCTCAGCATCAATGGCTGTATTCACAACAGATCCAAGGTTATATCATGGGTCAATTTAGAGTGACAAGTCAACCTAATTCATGTCTTTGGAATGTGGGAGGAAACTAGAGTACCCAGAGTAGACCCACTTGGACACAGGGAGCACATGCAATCTCCACACAGGTGAAGTCTGGGGTCGGGATTGCGATCGAACTGAGGATCTCAGAACTGTGTGGCGACTGCTCCAACCATATGTGGCACTGTGCCATCCCCACTGCTGGACTGAAAATAGACCAGCAACCAAACAAATATCCAGCCACCAGCATCCTGTGAGCACTGATTAAGGATTAGATGATGACTAACTCAAACTCTGCAGCAACAGAGCTACTGTCTCTGACTTTACATCTACAAGGTGGATCAATGTGTTAGATGTGCCTAGTAGAGCACAGTGAGTGAATACAATGTTTAAAAACTCCAGCAGCACTACTGTGTTTGATACAATTGTACCAGCAAAACACACTAACACACCACCACCATGTCATGGTTACTGCAGTGCTGAGAATGATCCACTACTCAAACAGTACCTGAGCTGAGCTGACCATTAGAAACAGATGAACTATGGTCTGTAATTGTAGAACCACAAAGTGCATCTGTATGCTAAGTGGAACTGATGAAATGAGTGTAGAAACAAGGTGTACCTAATAAAGTGTAGGTATATAAGAGATGACACTTCTACTTTGCATTGTGTGATGTTGGGATTTGTGTGGTGGAAGTGATGAGTGCTGAGAAATGTAGCGAAGAAAAGCTGTGGTCATGTTTTGCGCATGCTTAATTTAGTCTACGCTATGATATATACAGTGTATATTAATCTCTCCAGTTTGCAATAAATTCAATTGGTATGGATTTGTCGGAATGTATTCCCATGGTAAATCAGGACTACAGTACATTCCTTCATGGCAATCAGTATTCCCTGATGGCAGTGGCAGGATAATTAGATTAGATTAGATTAGATTCAACTTTATTGTCACTGTGCAAAGTATGAATACAAAGCCAATGAAGTGCAGTTAGCATCTAACCAGAAGTGCAATACAGTATTATTTACAAATAAATACAGAATGATTTACATAATTGCTACAGTACAGTGATAAGCATATACAGAAAGTATATACAAGGAGTGTAACATATGTACATATATGTAAAAAATATGTCAGTGTGCAAATGATTAGACTGTTGTACAGTGTTTGTAGCATATATATATATATAGATAGATTATTTGTGCATTATTGTAGTGCAAATGTTAACAATAGTACAGATGCAAAAAGTACAGAATAGTGCAGTAATGAGTGCAGTTATGCTTTTGATGAAGCATTTAGCAGGGTTACCGCCTCATGGAAGAAACTCTTCCTTAACCTGCTCGTGCGGGAACGTAGGCTTCTGTAAGCCTGCCAGATGGAAGGAGGGTGAACAGTCTGTGGTTGGGGTGGTAGGCATCCTTGATGATGCTACTAAACCTGCTCAGACAGCGCTTGTGGTAAATGGACTCAATGGTGTGTAATGGGGCACCGATGATCCGTTGGGCAATTTTCACCACCCGCTGGAGTGCTGCCCGGTCTGATGCAGAGCAGTTGCCATACCATACAGAGATGCAGTTTGTGAGAATGCTCTCAATGGTACAGCAGTAAAAGTCCACCAATATCCTGGGATCTAAGTGAGCTTTCTTAAGCATCCTTAGAAACTAGAGGCGCTGTTGTGCCTTTTTTACCAGGATAGAGGAGTTAAGTGACCAGCTGAGATCATCAGAGATATGGGTGCCAAGGAACTTGAAACTTGACACTCTCTCTACGACGTCTCCATTGATGAGGATGGGTTGGTGTGAGAGGCACTTAGTCCGTCTGAAATCCACGATGATCTCCTTGGTCTTCAGGGTGTTAAGTGCCAGGTTATTGTTGGTACACCACACAGCTAAGTGATGAACCTCCTCCCTGTAGGCCGTCTCATCATCGTCTCTGATCCGACCTACCACCATGGTATCATCTGCGAACTTCATTATGCTGTTGGAGTCATAAACAGGAACGCAATCATGGGTGAACAGGGAGTACAGAAGAGGGCTCAGCACGCAGCCCTGTGGCACGCCAGTGTTCAGGGTAATGGAGGAAGAGGTGAGGTTACCCAACCTAACAGACTGGGGTCGGTTGGTCAGAAAGTCCATTGTCCAGTTGCAGAGGCTTGGGGTAATACCAAGCTGGCTGAGCTTGGAGATCAGCCTTGCGGGTATCACCGAGTTGAATGCTGAACTAAAATCAATGAACAGCATTCTAGCGTACGTGTTGTGGTTATCCAGGTGGGTTAGTGCAGAATGGAGTGCAGTGGCAATGGCGTCCTCTGTTAACCTGTTGCAGCGGTAGGCGAACTGGTGTGGGTCCAGTGTAGCAGGTAAGCAGGACTTCAAGTGAGAGAGAACCAATTTCTCAAAGCACTTGGCGATGATGGGGGTGAGCGCAACAGGGCGAAAATCATTAAGGGCCTTGGCAGTGGAGTGCTTAGGCACTGGTACAATGGTGGCTGTCTTGAATCTACTAGGGACCATTCCATAGGCCAGGGACAGATTGAAGATGTCCATGAAGACTCCAGCCAGCTGTACTGCACAGGCTCTAAACACTTGACCAGGTATTCCATCAGGCCCAGCTGCTTTCCGTGTGTCCACTTTGCTTAAAGCAGAGCAGACATCCAAGGTGGTGAATGTTGGGGGTTGTTCATCAGGTGATGTTGCTACTTGATTATAGGATCCTGATTTTCCCTGTCAAAGCGAGCGTAGAAGTGGTTAAGCTCATCAGGGAGGGTGGCAGAGCTGGATTGAGGCACACTGCAGGATGGTTTGATGTTCGTGATTGCTTGTATTCCATGCCACATGCGTCAGGAGTCAGAGGAGTTGAAGTGCTCTTCAATCCTCTGCTTGTAGCAGTGTTTAGCCTGGGAAATTTCTCTTCTCAGGTCAGCCCTGGCAGAACTGTAAGCAACACGGTCTCCAGACCTGAAGGCTGTATCTCTTGCCTTGAGTAGGAGACGAACCTCTCTGTTCATCCAGGGCTTCTGATTGGGGAAAGGTTTTATTTTTTTGTGTGTGGTCACAGTGTCCACACACATGTTGATATGGTCCAGTACAGAGTTGGTATACCTGTCAGTGTTAATCTGAGAAAATCTGAGAAAAACTAAATTTGTGCTCAGAAAGTTGATATCGAGAAATGACTGTTTGCTGTAAGTGATGATCGCACAGCTGAACCGAGCGAACACGCAAGAAATAACCAGGTAATTAAATACTTTTTTGCAAAATCTAGTAAGATGCTCAGCCTCGCAATGTTTTGTGTAGTGTTCAAGGTGTTGCCCTGGCCTTCAAACTCCACAGGTCTCAGAGGGTTGTGAGTCAAGATAGCTGGTCTGTGGCAGCTCCACCTTTGCAACTTGTAAGATTTAAAAATCTGCAGGTAACTTCATGGTACCAGATCGTACAGGGTAGCATCAGGTCTTGTAGATCTTGTGGAGTCCATACCTTAGCAGGCTTGTAGCTGTTTTTGGTGGCATGTTAGCATGCAGCATCCCAACAGTATACATGAAATGTGACATTGATATTCATGCCATTTAGCGACGCACTTATCCAGAGCGACTTACAGCTGATACTTTCTTACAATCCAAGCAATTGTGGGTTAAGTGCCTTGCTCAGGGGTCCAACTGTGGCAGCTTAGCGGAGGTGGGATTTGAACCCTGGACCTTCTGGTTCATAGTCCAGTACTTTAACCACTAGGCACAGCCATCATAAAGCTGGTCATAAAGTCCATGTGTATGTGTATGTAGCGCATCTCGTTTGTTCTTTTTCTTCTTTTTCAGAGAGTGGCTCTATTTGTATCGACAGACGTTGATGCCCTGTGCGCATGTAAAATCCTACAGGTGTGTGTTTTAGAGTCACTTTGCCAGTATGTGCTTTATAATACATGATTAACTATGCTATGTAATACTTCTTTTGACTCTTTCATGATCTGCAGGCATTGTTCCACTGTGATCAGGTCCAGTACACCCTAGTTCCTGTGACAGGTTGGCAGGACCTTGGTACAGCATTTTTGGAACATAAAGAGCAGGTATGTTGAACTGAACAAAATAAGTCTGTAGGATCAGTAAAAACCATGCACAAATAGCTAGAATGAGAGCAGAGAAATAAAACTTGCATGTTTGCAATTCAACACACACAAAAAAGTGGAGCAAGAAGGACATGAGTGAATCAATGCACTGTGCACATCTCACAAAGAAAAAGATATCAATAAGAAAATCAATGTGGCACTGAGTGATGACATTGTTGGTGGGATGCCACAAATAAATCGTTACATATGAAACGCTGTATTTTTCTTAAGGGTATAATCAAATGTTGTTGTCAATGCTCTCTGTTTTCTTAAAAACTTTGCAGGTGGTGTTGCAATTTTTATTGGAAATTTATTTAAATAATTTTATAATATTTGACTAATAATGTTAAACTTTTAAATACGGATATAGTGTGTAACGTAAATATGTAATTTGTTTGACTAAAGGTATTGGGTAGATTTGTAATTTAGTCTAGATTATTCATTTTGGTCCTACAGAAGTTAAAAATGGGTTAATTGTCCTGCCTTGTTTGTGAGGTGATTTTTGTTTGTTTTGTTTTTTGCTTGTTTGTGAGCAAAAGTAATATAAGGATTAGGGTTGACAGTATCCTGAGGCGGTATTCAAAAATAGTGACATGTTTAAAAATGATGGAGGCGCACCAAATTTCTGCATCGTGCTAGATTTGCAGCAGCAGTTAAAGACGTGGAGTGTACTGTACCGTGACGTTTCACATGCCACTGGCTTTTTGTACATGAGGGTACATGACAGTTACTGCAGTGGCTTCGTTGACATGCCAATGCAAAGTACAGTGGCACGTGCCACTGTCACAAGCGCCCCCTAGCGGTGCATGACAGTTATCGCAGTGGCTTGGCTTGCATGACATTGGCTAAGTGACAGTGTCACATGACACTCATTACAGTCCCACTGACTACATGAAAGTGTGGAGGCAGAATCTAATATAGTGTAACTTGTTTAAGTTACGTATAGCATTCATGTCCAGAAATACCGATCATTATTTAGACCTGGGCAGCCTTTTTAGGCATCTTGCAGAATATGGTTCGTTTTGAAGTTTTATTTCACTTTTTTCATAGCTACACAAACTCACTCACTCAATTATTTTGTTTCTTCATTTCATTGCAGTAGTTTAATAATTTAAAGTCTTTATTTGTACTGTATTTTTCTTTGTCTTGAATTTGTATATATGTGTATATTAGTATAAATTACATTGTATAAAATGTAACCCCTAAAGGGTTGAAGGGCGGGTTTGCCCAGAGCACCACAACCTAGAACCACCACTGCTTGTAGTGGCTCACTAACTAGCATAAAACAGTATATTACATGATTTCCACAAGACTGTAACTGCACTTTCAAATATGTGTGAATTTTTTCTCATATTGGTGGTGTTGATTGCTACCAGAAAAACATGCTATTTATTGTCCTCACAAAGAACTTTTTTTTATTAACAAATATAATAAATTAAAAAATTTTAGAACTTAAAGATCAATTTACTATACATTTACTGTATGTTTTCAGTGAACTAGTATAAACAGGGACATCCAGTGTTTACACATTTGCAGACTGATAAAACATTTATTTTATTACTTATTAATTATTCAATTAAATTAATGGAATCCAATTGGAATGGGTAATACAATTTAAAACTGCTCCCTATACATGCGTTTATGATGGCATTTTCTAAGTGGTATAAAACAACAAAGGGCTATGCATTTTTCATTCCTTGACAAACAAATTCTATTTCATTACATAAAATCAATGGATATCATACCTTGAGGGTGACATGACTACCTGGTATGTAAATATTTAAGACTGAGTTTGCTGAAAACTATTTTAATCATAATGATTTATATAAACTTTTATGGACAGTTTGCAGAATAAAATAGGATTTTACCATTCCATTACTCCAAATTCTTACAGTAAATATGTCTGAAATCATGAGTACCAGAATCAGTAATATTCAAGAATATAGTAGAGTGATTTGTTAACATTATCTTTTGCTTACTTTATTGGACTTCAAACAGTGATGTATATAGAATTGAAAAGACCTTTTACATATGTTTGCCATCCCATTACTTCAAATTCCTACAATAAAACACTTGAAAATTATAGCAAGCACATGAGAAAGTGTTGAAAACAATATAGTGGTGTGATTTGATAGAAATTTGATTTGTTTATATTCCAGAAGGTTAAAATTATCCTTTTGCATAATTTTGCCATCTCATTTCTTCATATTGCAAAAGTTAAAAACAAGTCATGAGTATGTTGTTGTTGTTGGTGGTGTTTTTGTTTTTTGTTTTTTTTTTAATATAGTGAATTTAACTGAAATGTATATTTTTAATTTTTAATAACACTCTTTCTGGTACTTTTCTTACTTATTATGTCTATTAAGCTGGGAAACTCAATGCTCATTTTAAATAAGCTTAGTCGTTAGTAGGCTATAATATTAAGATAGCTTCAGATTACCTTTCAATACATGAAAAAATGTAATCATCTTTTTTATAGCTATGCAACAACATTTAATCGACCACTATATATGGTCATACATACTATATTGTGTGTATATAATAATAATAATAATAATCAGCCGCTGCAGCAGTGACAGCAGCAGCACAATAGTTATAAAAGTTAAACATAAGCTACAAACACTGAGAGCAAGTGAAATGGTTTAAAGCAAACCCTTTATTGAATAGCATAATTCTAAACATTCGGAAATTAAAATAAACATATCAAATGCACAACACAAAGTATTTACAAAATAATTCAGTAAATCGTAGTTCTATAATACACTATATCACCATTCAGGTTATGTGAAGACATCTAACTGTATTCTTAATTCTTAATGATCATAAAACATAGTTATATAAAAATAAATCCCATATTTTGCTGAAATTATCTAAAAGAAATGCAGGGAGTCTGTATGTTAAGTGGTTTAAGTTATATGTTTTAGAAGTGTACTCCATACGAGCCATGTAAGCCTTGCCACTATACTGATCGTCGCATAACATATAGGGGCGGTTACCCACTGTCACATACCACTGTCATGTAAGCCAAACCATTGCGATAACTGGCATGCACCGCTAGGGGGTGTTTTTCATACTGTCGCATGCCACTGTCCTGAGCATTGCCAAGTAAACCAAGCCACTGCGATAACTGTCATGTACCGCTAGGGGGCGCTTGTGTCGGTGGCACGTGCCACTGTCATGTAGAAAAAGCCAGTAGCATGTGAAACGTCACGGTAGAGTACACTCCACGGTTTTAACCCCCCTCTCTAGATTTGCCTACTTAAAGCGTCGCTGGAGCAGTCAAAAAACAGCAGTCTTCAGATAAGGATGTTGTTATTGACACACACAGGTCGCTTGATGGCGCCAAATAGTTTGGTTACAGGATCAGCTTGTGTTCGTCCTGTTTTTCCCCATTTATAACTGGTTATAGATTATCTATCTCTGTACAGCTATTGCGTGATGTATGTGAAACTAGGACATTTTATTTTACAAAGTGGGAAGCAAGTCGAATGTAATTGAAAATGATGTCAATTATAAAAGGCAAGTTATCCGTTTGGCAGCCGAAAGAGTCGACTCACTAAAAAGAATTGGCATCGTTATGAACTTCTTCCGCTATCACACGAACACGGGCACAAGCGCACACAGAACTGACAGAGACCTACGCTGCGCTGATTTTGCCTGTTATGTTAAAAGGACTTTGTTACATAAATATGAGATATGGTGTTAGATGTAATGTTAAAAATTCAAAACATTCTGGTAAAAAGACCTGACGATGACCCAGTCTTGTTAAGGCTTGCTGTTCTTTGCCTGTTTTGTGTGGAACGCGGCACGATGACTCAGTGGGTAGCATCGCCGCCTCACAGCAAGAAGGTCCTGGTTTCAATCCCAGGATGGAGTGGCCTGGGTCCTTTCTGTGTGGAGTCTGCATGTTCTCCTCGTGTCCGCATGGGTTTACTCCGGGTCCTCCGGTTTCCTCCCACAGTCAAAAGACATGCATGTTATGTTAACTGACTGCGCTAAATTGGCATTGACTTGAATGTATGAGTGACTTGTCTTGAGATAACCTTATGTATGGGTGTAACCTTGTGCGTCTCACTGAACATGGCCACTGATGCTGATAGCGACGTTACATAAATTAATAAACGTAAACATTTTGTGTGGAAAGTATTCAGTGAGAGATGTCTATATGATTTCTCTTTTTGTGTGCAGTACCGGTTTTTTGTCCTAATTAATTGTGGGGCAAATGTGGACCTTCTGGAAACTCTCCAGCCTGAAGATGACACAATTTTCTTCATCTGTGATACTCATAGACCTGTTGATGTGGTGAACGTCTACAATGATACTCAGGTAGGTCTTTGTACACTCACCAAGCTATTTCAGTTAATTGTTCCATCCCAGCTGTGTCTCAATGTTTTGGGTGAATATGAAAGTTTGCCTAAAATTTCTTCTCATTTCAGATCAAACTGCTAATTAAGCAAGATGATGATCTCGGTGTGCCCTCCTACGACGACATTTTCCGTGACGATGAAGATGACGATAGTGATGGAGGGGATTCTGGGAATGAGAGTGATGGTGGCTCGGAGCCATCTGGGAAGCGGCGGCGCTTTGATGAGGTAGCTTTTCATATTTTCCCACCAGTGTTGTTGAGGGAAAAACAAAGGATTGTTTCAAATTGATTGAATCTATTTCTCAGGGTGCACTGGAGAGGAGAATAGAGCGGCAGCGAGCTAAAAGAGAGTGGGAGGCTCGCAGGTCTGTAAAATTGAAATAATATTTGTAACTTTGTTAATGCATTTAGCACACTGTTGTAGGCATCATGAAGTTGTGTGTTTTCAGGAGGGATATCCTGTTTGACTATGAACAGTATGAATACTTTGGCACTTCAGTAAGTATCTGAGTCTGTAAGGCTTTGTAATGGCATGACCACTTGTTGTATCATGAGAGTTGCTGTCTCCATGTGATTTACTAACTACTGTTTGCCTCATACAGGCTGCAATGGTTATGTTTGAGTTGGCCTGGGTTATGAGCAAAGACACTAAGGACATGCTTTGGTGGGTTTTTTAACAAATAAAAAGCAGATGTATGGACAAACTTCTGCAATTTCTAAAAATAAATAAATAAAAATGTTTGTCAGGTGGAGTATAATTGGTCTGACTGATCAGTGGATTCATGAGAAAATCACACAGTAAGGATCAGCAGTTTCTTTTGTGGGTTTTTTGTCTTTACCAGTAATATTAATATAATTCTGTGTTTCTGTTTCTCTTAGTATGAAATATGTAACAGACATAGCCACTCTCCAGAGGCACGTATCTCGCCATAATCATCGTAATGAGGATGAAGAAAACTCTGTCTCTATTGACTGCATGAAGATCTCATTTGAATACGAGTATCCTATCAAGACTGACATTTAGAAAAGCTGTAATGACACCCTGTTGTGTGCCTGTGTGTATCTATGTTAATCCCTTAACTATGCGTCTTAGCTTGAGACTGGCCTTGTATCAGCACTGGTCTTTATATGAGAGCATCTGTAACTCATGCTACACCTCCTGCAGCTTTAAGCTCTGGTCAATCAATGGCCAGAAGAAACTACAGGAGTTCCTGGCAGATATGGGGTAAAGGAACATTATCTATAACCTCACATGCACATTGTGCTGTAGATTATCTGTACTTGGCATGTATATGAAAAGTCTAAAAGCCTTTATATTATCATTTGAACACTAAGTGGGTTTTCAACTACTCTTCAACTGTATAAAGCCGTTACCATTGAGTGGGAAATCGAGTTTTACAGTCTTTCTTTTTTTTTGGCTCAGGTGTCTATATACTGTATAAAACCTATAATGGCTCTACGCTTTAGTGTAAACATAAATAACAATCATAACCACTATAATTAATAATAAGCCTACATTCCAGGGCCAAATAACTGGGGCAAACTCAAAATTGCAAAATTGGTGTTGTTCCACTCAGTGGTAATGGCTTCAAAAATATTTCCCAGTTAGCTTGAGACCAAATATTCTCTGAAACTGGGCTCTGACCAGGGTGAAACATGTGGCTGGTGGACTGTGGTAGATTAAAACAATTAAGTATAACAGTTGTATTAAAATATTTTATTCATTTTAAAGAAAATTTAAATTTTAAGATAGAAGAAATTTTGGAAGATTCTGAAAGCACAATGTTGTTAGTTTGGGTTTTACTGGTATATCAAATATTGAAATATTTTCATGATTTTGTCAAGACTATGTACGTCAGTTTTCCTGTTTCCAGCTTCCAACAGAAGCAGTGACAAGCAAATGGTAATACAGGTCTCAGTACTGCATTCATGTAGTTCTTGCTAATTTTCTGACCAAGCATTTGTTGGTAGGACCATAAAAAACTGAAACGTTTGCCTTTTTAGGTGAGTGTACATGCGTGCATGTGCATGTCTCTACATCAGATAAGCTGCATTAAACCCTGATAACTGACCTTTTGTCTGAAATGAGTGCAGAATGATTGTCCTGTTGGTAATGCGGTTTCATTCATTTAAAGCAGTATTTGACCTTTGTCCCAGCCTCCCACTCAAACAGGTACGACAAAAGTTTAACTCCATGGACATGTCGATCAAAGAGAACCTGCGTGAAGTAATTGAGGAATCTTCTAATAAATTTGGGTGAGAGTATTTATTTATTTATTTATTTTCGTGCCAAATTTCCAACTGTGTTCAGAATCTTTCCTTGGCATCTGCCTGATGTAAACAATTTATGTGTGGGTTTCAGGATGAAGGACATCCGGGTACAGACATTTGGTGTGCACTTTGGCTTCAAGAACCGTTTCTTGGCTAGTGACGTAGTGCATGCTGCTGCAGCCCTGCTGGAGAATGTGGAGAAGGACGAGAGTGCTGCAGACAGCTTCATCAAAGCCATAGACTGCCTGTCAAGGTAGAAACAAAAAAAACAAAACAAAGAACAGAATTGCTTAAGTCAGCTCAAGGGTTACTTGTGCACATGGTTAAGATGCATAAACAAGATTATGAGAAAATGTATGATTAATTATCTTAATATCACACTGAAATATGAGCAAAAGCTTTAGATGGTGGTTTCCAAAATGATGGTGGGGACAAAAACAACACAGCCTGTCTTCAGTTATGCGGTGTTTAATGACCGAATTACACTGTGTGACAGGTTGTGGTCATTGCCCAGATATTACCATGGTCACAAACAGTATGTTTATGCTGCTGTAATGTAAATATAAAAGGTATTTTCACAAGAAAACTGTGCAAACGATACCTAAATGCATCAGAATACCACTAAACATGAATAGAATGCTGCCATCTACACAGCATCCAAAGCCCAAACTGTTATATATATTATATTACTCTCTGCAGGAAACACACAACACCATAGTTCTTCAGTTACAACAACACATTAACGATCACACACACTGCAGATCACAAATATAAATGCACTGTATGGAATATAAACATAAACTAGAAGGCGAAAGTGCATGGACAAACTTTGAGATTGGCTTGAAAATGCTGCTTGACCTGTGTGCTCTCACGGTCCCCAGGGACATCACATGTCATCTGAGGGTGTACCCGGGATAGAGCATGACGCATTTAATCTTTCCTTAAGACTTATTTTGGAGGAACAGCGTTACACACGAGGAACAGATAAAATGTACACGGAGGCTAATATTAAGTCTAACGTGGGGGGAAATGTAAGCCTTTCTGTATGAGATCTAATCAAATTAATTGATTGGTTAAATTAGCAAGAGTCAAAGTATTAATGTGTGAAATGTATAAAAAGTACATTTGGTGGAAGCACACTGAACAAACCACCTGAAAGGAAAGCACCCCAAAGAGTTCACTGAAAGCCAGCTAGCACAGGGACCTCAATAGTTTGCGACAATTCCAAATCAATCAGCAATGACGGAGACATTTCAAAGACTTTGATGCCTTGACAGTTTTAAAGGATATGATACCCAAAAATATGGTCAAATAAGCAAACACAAGTTTAGTGGCCTCTATAAATAGTTGATTTTTCCATGATAAACTCAGCAACAGTGAACCAGAAACAGCTCCGCCACGCACACAAGACAAACTGCACACAAATATCTCCGACTGACACACACACACGGAAAAGCAAGATTTTCTACTGAAATTTTGCTCAAAATTCTGACTATGACTAATGTTTACTATGAATACTTTTCGAATACTTTTGTTCGTTTGGCTAGTGTGAGTGCTCCCAGAGTGCTTCAGAAATGGCACTCAGGCCCGCTTGAAATAGGTGGGCCGGAGCATGGTTCGCTGGACTCCAGCACGGTACGTTTGCAGTGTGAGTGCAATCGCACTCTGGCACGCTTTCATCATCACATACGCGCTCACACAGCACAGCACACTTCATTGTTGTACATATGTGATCGGATAATAACATACTTCTGTGCCTTTCTTTTGGTTTGGTTTTGTTCGCGCTGACACGCAGCCCTACTAGGTCTTATAATAAGTGTATTGATTATGCAGCTCACTGTGTTCCGGCTTTATACTTATACATAGACTCTATGCTTATAGGTATACATGGCTTTTTCTTTCACTTTGGGCTCGCTGACACACAAAGTGTATTGATTATGTAGCTCACTGTGTTCCGGCTTCTCGTGCTGCACAGCGGACTGTATGCTTATACTTATACATGGCTTTTTTATTTCTCTTTGTGCGCGTTGACACACAGCCCTAGTAAGCCTTATAATAAGGTGCATTGATTATGCGAGGCGCTGTATTTCGGCTTATCATGCTGTACAGCGGACTTCCTGATTGTATTTAATGTGTGACTTTTTTGTTTCTCTTTGCGCGCTGACACACAGCCCTAATAAGCCTTATAATAAATGTACTGATGATGTGACGCACTTATTTTCGGCATCTCGTGCTTACGGAGGCAGCTGCACAGCGCGCACAAAACGAAAGCAAAGAACGGCATAAACGTATGTGATTACCCGATCATATGTACAACCATGAAGTGTGCTGTGCGAGCGCGTATGGTGAGGATGAAAGCGCACCGTTTCTGTATGAACGTAGTGAGAGTGCGGGCCAGAGTGCGTTTGTCCCCCCTCCCCATTCGCGCTCTGACCCGGTTCAAGGCAACTGTGCTCAGTGTGAGTGCACCCTTATTGAGAATGTCTAGACATGCTGAGTATTGACATGTGCTTTTCATTTAAACGATTACTTTTGAGGAATTGATTAAAAAATGAATACTTTTAATAAAGGTTGTATTTCTCAAATGTTTAGGTATTAATTTAAGCTAACCACAGTTTCATAACTATTTTTAACCAGAGTGACAATTCTTGAGCTGTTATTTAATTTTGGTATTTTATATTGTTGTTGTGTGTAGGAGTAACACTAAGAGGCTGAATTTGGGGATTGATTTGGCTAAGAAAAAGCTGAAAGCCATTCAGCAGACGGTAGCCAGCTGTATTTGCACCAATCTTATTCTTTCACAAGGACCCTTCCTGTACTGCCATTTACTAGAGGTAATGACTTGGTCATGTTATATTTTCATTTATGCTAATGAGAAGCTTAAGCTTGGAGGTCATTTATAAAAGCTGAGATGAGGACTGATGAGCAAATGCTCTGTTATTGTATTCATTTACTTGACATCAGGGCACACCAGATGTCAAGCTCTTCTCCAAGCCATTGGCCCTGACTCTGCTCTGCAAATACCTTCTCAAAGCGTTTGTCTGCTCTGTAAGTACTACAGCTGTTTATACATATGCTGTTCATTAATGTGGGTGAGGTGAGGGAGGCCAATCAGTTAATTCCATCAGTTGCCTCATTAAGCTCATTAAGTTAATTCCATCAGTTGCCTCATTTTTTTCCCCAAATAAGCAAATCCATTTGGCACTGTAACACACAATGTACATTTTGGTTGAGTGTAGTCAAAATATTTTGAGTTGTTCGCACCATAACAGTAATCTGTACTAACCTTATAACACTGGTGTGATGGCACTGCTGTTTGTGACAAACTAAGTGACATTTGTCTTAGACTCGAAATAAGCGCTGCAAGCTGTTGCCACTCATTATGGCTGCTCCCAAGGATGTGGAGAAAGGCACTGTGATAGTCTTAGGAATTCCACCAGAATCTGAGACCTCAAACAAGAAAAAGTAAGTGTGTCCTTGTGTGGAAAAGAGAGACTGTTTAATCTACGTATCTGTCTAAGTGTTATTCTCTTTGTTTTTCACCAGCTTCTTTGGAAGGGCTTTTGAGAAGGCTGCTGAAAGTACAAGCTCCAGGACATTACATGATCACTTTGATACATCAAGTGAGTAATTTACAGCAATGTACTGCACATTACTTTTACAAATTGTGTGTTTTAAGTTTGAGGTCAGTAAGTTTGAACAGTTAAAATTTGGGAAGGTTCTCAAATCATACCAACTCTATAAATACAGTACAAAAGTAACACAATGTCATATAGGTGCTTCACCATTTTTGTTTTGTTTTGGGTTATATATATATATATATATATATATATAATTTTTTTTATTTTTTATTTATTTATTTTTTTTTTTTTTTTGCAAGTTCCCACTTTTATACTAACAGTCAGCCCAGACAGCACTGGTGGGAAGACGAGAGAAGAATTCCCACATTGCTCCAAACTGGCTGATAGTACCTGTTAGTACATGTACCACCAGGTGGCAGGCCTACTTCTCATTAGGACCCTTGTTGGTGAGAGGAGAGCTTTCCATGTGCACTTACTGGTGGCAGGGAGCAGAACCTGTACAGTTGTAACCAACAATACATCACTAGAAGTACTGAATAGGAAATATCTCGTCATTGCAATACAATGGGTGTTATGGTTCCCTTCCCTTTTCACTGTTCAAACTAGGGCTGTGCTAAAAATCAATACAGCAATATATCACAATATTTATTTTTCCCATTATACTACATCGATTTTCAGCTAAAAATAAAGATTTTTTTGAAGGAAGAAAATACACATTTTAAGTGGGATGTAAAATACAATTTCTGCTCTTGTCGAATTCGCAGTACAGTGTTTTGACTCTGAATTGTCGATGTGATGTATTGAGATGACTCGGATTGTACACTAACTTATATTTCAGCTGTTTTTATGTGGAATATTGCAATATGCATCATATTACAGTGTATCGTGATATCATATCTTGACCCATGTATCATGATGCGTATTGAATCATGAAGTCCTTTCCAGTACCCACCCCTAGTTCAAACAGTCCTTTGCTCTTTTGGGGAATAGATATAGCAGCATTATTGCACTATATAGCCAAGTTTTGTGAGCACCCAGAAGTTGCATCCCAGAACCTGAATATTTGTATGACATTTACTACTACAACCACATTTACTCATCTCAGAAGGCTTTCCACTAGGTTTGAAACGACTATGAGATCGGGCACTGATGTTGGAAGTGGGGTCAGTGTAACCCAGCCATATTTTCTTTCAGAGTTGTCAAACCATTCCTTTATGGACTTTGACTTATGGTTTTAAGAGAGCAGGGCAGTTTAAAACTGTTTTGTTAGGGAGAGGGAAAGCTCTGAATTTCTTAATAGTCACTAAGGTGTTTGTGAATCCTTACGGAATTTTCTTTATTTCTGCGTGTACAATGGGGCAAAAAAGTATTTAGTCAGCCACTGGTTGTGCAGGTTCTCCTACTTAGAAAGATGAGAGGTCTGTACTTTTCATCATAGGTACACTTCAACTATGAGAGACAAAATGAGAAAAAAAATCCAGGAAAATTACATTGTAGGATTTTTAAAGAATTTAGTTGTAAATTATGGTGGAAAAATAAGTATTTGTTCAATAACAAAAAGTTAAACTCAATACTTTGTAACATAACCTTTGTTGGCAATGACAGAGGTCAAACGTTTCCTGTAAGTCTTCACCAGGTTTTCTGACACTGTAGCTGGTATTTTGGACCATTCCTCCATGCAGATCTCCTCTAGAGCAGTGATGTTTTGGGGCAACACGGACTTTCAACTCCCTCCACACATTTTCTATGGGGTTGAGGTCTGGAGACTGGCTAGGCCACTCCAGGACCTTGAAATGCTTTTTAAGGAGCAACTCCTTTGATGCCCGAGCAGTGTGTTTGGAATCATTGTCATGCTGGAAGACCCAGCCACGTTCCATCTTCAATGCTCTCACTGATGGAAGGAGGTTTTGTCATAAAATCTCATGATACATGGCCCCGTTCATTCTTCCCTTAACGCGGATCAGTCGTCCTGTCCCCTTTGCAGAAAAACAGCCTCAAAGCATGATGTTTCCACCCCCATACTTCACAGTATGTATGGTGTTTTTGGGATGCAACTCAGCATTCTTCTTCCTCCTAGCACGAGTTGAGTTTTTACCAAAAAGTTCTGATATTATACCACATGATATTCTCCCAATCCTCTTCTGGATCATCCATATGCTCTCTGGCAAACTTCAGACCAGCCTGGACATGTACTGGCTTAAGCAGGGGGACACGCCTGGCACTGCAGGATCTGAGTCCCTCTCGGCGTAGTGTGTTACTGATGGTAGCCTTTGTTACTTTAGTCTCAGCTCTCTGCAGGTCATTCATCAGGTCCCTCCGTGTAGTTCTGGGATTTTTGCTCACTGTTCTCATGATCTTTTTGACCCCACGGGATGAGATGTTGCGTGGAGCCCCAGATCAAGGGAGATTATCAGTGGTCTTGTTTGTCTTCCATTTTCTTACAATTGCTCCCACAATTGATTTATTCACACCAACCTGCTTGCCTATTGTAGATTCACTATTCCCAGCCTGGTGCAGGTCTACAATTTTCTTCCTGGTGTCCTTCTACAGCTCTTTGGTTTATGCCATGGTTGAGTCTGACTGTTTGAGGGTGTGGACAGGTGTCTTTTATACAGATAACAAGGTCAAACAGGTGGCATTAATTACAGGTAACGAGTGGAGGACAGAAGAGCTTCTTAAAGATGTTACAGGTCTGTGAGAGCCAGAAATGTTGTTTGTGGATGACTAAATGCTTATTTTCCACCATGATTTACAGTTAAATTCTGTGAAAGTCCTTCAATGTGATTTTCCTGGATTTGTTTTTCTCATTTTGTCTCTCATAGTTGGAGTACTTATGATGAAAATTACAGACCTCTCTCATCTTTCTAAGTAGGAGAACTTGCACAATCAGTGGCTGACTAAATAATTTTTGCCCCACTGTGTATATATATGACTTTAAAACATCAGATTTTTACACAAGTTTTAAAAGTAGATAAACGGAACTTAATTAAACAAAGGAGCCAAAATATTTATGTGGTCATTTTATTTCTTTATTGAGGAAAATTATCTAGTATTAAATATTTCTGACTGGCAACAGTAGGTGATCTCTGTGATTAGCAGTTAGTTGTATGATTGCAATCAGTGGGATGCCAATGAGGTAAGAGTGGGCACACTGGTATTTAAAGAACAGGGTTCTTTCAGAGTGTGATCTTCACAACATGTTTGTGGAAGATGTCATGTTATGAACAAAGGAGCTTTTTGAGGACCTCAGAAAAAGAACCGTTGATGCTGAAAACATTTGCAAAACCATACAAAAACAGTGAGACAGATTGTGTACAAATTGACTAATTTAATAGCCATTGTGTGACTCAACCAAAAAAGACCACTCCAAGAGCAAGGTGTGTGGGTGTGTGTGTGTGTGTGTGTGTGTGTGTGTGTGTGTGTGTGTGTGTGTGTGTGTGTGTGTGTGTGGTCACAAATGAACCCAGAGTAACTTCTAAGTAACAAAAGGCCTCCTACAGGTTTGCAGATGTTTACGTTCTGGAGTCCACAATCAGGAGAACACTGAACTACAGTGGTGTGTGTGACAGGGTTGCCATGAGAAAGCCATTACAAAATGATTATTACTGCTTGTGACATGGAACATGGACAAACCGGAAGGCTATTGGAAAAGCATTTTATGGATGGGTTAGACTAAAATTGAGCTTTTTGGTTTAAATATGAATCATTATGTCTGGAGGGGAAAAAACACTAAACTCCAGAATAAGAATTTTATCCCGTCTCTGCTCCATGGTTTTGGCTGTTTCATGGTTTGAGCTTATTTTGCTGCATCTGGGTCAGCACAACTTACCATCAACGGTAGAACAATGATGTATGAATTGTACCAGCATAGTAAAATATCAGGACATCCATCTTTGAAAAGAATCTCAAGAGAATGTGGGTCATGCAGCAAGACGGTGACCCTAAGTACCCAAATTGTTCTACCAAAAATAGTTAAAGAAGACTAACATTAATGCTTTGGAATGGCTAAGTCCTGACCTTAATCCATCAGAATTGTTGTGGAAGAAGTACAAGAGGAAACCCACTAACATCCCAGCATTGAAAATGAAATGGCTTAAAATTCTTCCAAGCCAGTGTGCAAGACTGGTTTACAGTTATAAGAAACATTTAGTTGCAGTTATTGCTTCACAAGGGGGTCACACCAGATACTGAAAGCAGAGGTTCACATACTTTTGGCAGGCACATGCACAATATACAACCCCTGGCAAAAAGTATGGAATCACTAGTCTTGGATGAGCACTCATTCAGACATTTCATTCTGTAAAACAAACTCAGATCAAAAACATGATACAATAATAAGGTCATTCCAAAGTGCAACTTGTTGGCTTTCAGGAACACTCAAAGAAATGAAGAGAAAACATTGTGGAAGTCAGTGAATGTTACTTTTATTGACCAAGCACAGGGAAAAAAATATGGAATCACTCAATTCCGAGGAAAAAAGTATGGAGTCATAAAAACAGATAAACAAAAGACCATTCAAATTACATCACTAGTATTTAGTTGCACCACCTTTGGCTTTTATAACGGCTTTCAGTCTCTGAGGCATGGACTTGATGAGTGACAAACAGTATTCTGCATCAATTTGGTGCCAACTCTCTTTGATAGCAGTTGCCAGATCAGCTTTGCAGGTTGGAGCCTTCTTGTGGACCATTTTTTTCTCAACTTCCACCACAGGTTTTCAATTGGGTTGAGATCTGGACTATTTGCAGGCCATGTCATCGACTGAATGTGTCTTTCTCCAAGGAATGCCTTCACTGTTTTTGCCCTATGGCACGATGCATTGTCATCTTGGAAAATTATTTCATCACCTCCAAACATCTGTTCAACTGAAGGGATGAGAAAACTGTCCAAAATCTCAATGTAAACTTGTGCATCGATAGAAGAATTAACCACAGTCATCTCTCCAGTGCCTTTGCCTGACATGCAGCCCCATATCATCACGGACTGTGGAAATTTGGTTGTTTTCTTCAGGCAGGCCTCTTCATAAATCTCACTGGAACGGCACCAAACAAAAGTTCCAGCATCATCACCTTGTCCAATGCAGATTCTTGACTCATCACTGAAGATAACTTTCATCCAGTCATCCACAGTCCATGATTGCCTCTCCTTAGCCCATTGCAGTCTTGTTCTTTTATGTTTAGGTGTCAATGATGGTTTTCTTTTAGCTTTCCTGTATTGAAATCCCATTTCCTTTAGGCGATTTCTAACGGTTCGGTCACATACATTGGCTCCAGCTTCCTCCCATTTATGCTTCATCTGTGTAGTTGTACTTTTTCGGTTTTCAAGACAAGTGGCTTTAAGTTGTTTGTCTTGACGCTTTGATGTCTTTCTTGGTCTACCAGTACGCTTGGCTTTAACAACCATTCCATGCTGTTTGTATTTGGTCCATATCCTGGATACAGCTGACTGTGAACAGCCCACATCTTTAGCAACCATGCGTGAAGAGTTACCACCTTCAAGAAGTTTCACAATCCTCTCTTTTGTTTCAAGAGACATTTCTCTTGTTGGAGCCATGGTTCTTGCCACTCCACTACGTACAGCAGCCCTCCAAGGTGTCATGACTGCGGGTGTTTTTAACTGCAGACTACTCTGAGGCAGGTGTCCATTTAGGGAAAGGAAATTGACTGGGTGTGTCCTTATTTTCTACCTCCAATTTGAGTGATTCCATACTTTTTTCCTCGGAATTGAGTGATTCCATATTTTTTTTCCCCCTGTGCTTGGTCAATAAAAGTAACATTCACTGACTTCCACAATGTTTTCTCTTCATTTCTTTGAGTGTTCCTGAAAGCCAACAAGTTGCACTTTGGAATGACCTTATTATTGTATCGTTTTTGATCTGAGTTTGTTTTACAGAATGAAATGTCTGAATGAGTGCTTATCCAAGACTAGTGATTCCATACTTTTTTCAGGGGTTGTATAATGGTGAGTGTGGCCAAAATAGCCACTTAATTAGAAAGGATGTTCACACACCTTTTGGCCATGTAGTGTATATACACTGATAGACCAATACATTATGACCAGCCACAGATCAAACAATGAGTAGCATTGATTATCTTATGAGATGCTCCCATTCAGCAGTGCTGAGCACCTACCAACAGTGGTCTGAAGAGGCACAAATCACAGATCTGCAACAGCGTGTTGGGCACCTAAGGATCATCGATCCGGAAGGTTAACAAAGGCAGTCCTGTCTGCTACCAACTGGCATAAGGGCTACTGTGCCACAAGTCACAAGTGTTTAATACTGGTTATGGGAATAATGTGTCACAACACACAATGCAGCATATCCTGCTAATTATGGGGCTGTGTAGCCGCAGACCAGTCAGAATACTAGCCGCGCTAACCTTTGTTCACAAACTCAGACATTTGAGCATGAGTGTCAGAACTGAACTTTAGCGCAATGGAGGTAGGCTGTCTGGTCTAATTAGTCCTATTTTTTTTTATCTCACATGGACGTCCAGGTACATGTGCAGCATTGTGTGTAATGTTAGGAAATCCTATGTCCAGACATTTGAGACATGCCACATACTTAAACATCATTTTGGACCTGGTGGTCATAATGATATGGCTTATCAGTGTGTATGCATGTAATTGTAAACTTGGTGTAACTGTACTTTGAAAATGGTTCTTAATTGGAGGCTTTTCAAGTGTTAAAAGTAAGATTTGCTTCCTCAATCCAAAG
The DNA here is from genome assembly GCA_025084515.1 of Ancistrus triradiatus. Taxonomy (NCBI): domain Eukaryota; kingdom Metazoa; phylum Chordata; class Actinopteri; order Siluriformes; family Loricariidae; genus Ancistrus; species Ancistrus triradiatus. The sequence continues at coordinate 280,445 of JAJAGP010000424.1, read as the reverse complement.
TAAAACCCCAAAAAACAAGCAATGATGACATCCTTGTGCTCTAATCTGTATATTAGTGTTGAAATCTGAGTTAAATATAAATTGTTTGCATAGATAAGCAGAGAATTATTGGTTTTGTTTGTGTCTGAGCCAACAGGAGCCTATAGGTAAATTAGTGAGTCATGTACAGTACTGTGCAAAAGTCTTTGGTCACCATTAGATTACATGCATCACTGTTTTAGACAATGGTATAATGACCTAAATTATGTCCCAGTCTCTCGGTTAGGATGCAACCAGAAAATACAGGACATTTTTCTGCAATATTTAAAAACTGGACAAACAAATAAGAAAGAAACCTGCTTATATAGATTACAGTGCCAAATGTTTAGTGTGACGTGAGCAAAATAGCAGCTTCTGGCAGCTTCATTGCAATGCCAAGTTGAGCCTTCTACAGTCTGAAGAAGCTTGATCAGGAATGGTCTTTTTGGAAGGGTAGCAGCAAAGAAACCACTTTTTCATTAAGGGAACAGGGTGAAAAGGCTAAGATATGCTAATTCTCAAAGAGATTGGGAGGAGGACCAGTGGAAAAGAGTATTATGGACTGACGTCTTCATTCATTTTCTTACCTGCTTAATCATTGGTCAGGGTTGTGGGAAAGCCGGTGCCTAGTCAGCGCAGGCCGCAAGGCAGGAACAACCTTAGACAGGGTGACAATCCATCGTAGGGCACATAAACACACTAGGGGCACATAAGTCACCAATTAAACTAACACGCATATAACCCATGTGGACACGGGGAAGACCCAGATCACTCCATCTGGGTCGAACCCAGTACCTTCTCACTGTGAGGTGACTGGTAGCCACAGTGTCCAGTTGTCGACCGTCTTATATTTGGTCATTATACCATTGCTAAAGCAACAAATCTCATACTGGCCTAAGACTTTTTGCACAGTTCTGTATATACACACTGCCATCACTCCTAACTGGCATAATGATATAAACATTACTATTAGGCTGTCTCTGACACACACTCGTGCATACAGAGTTTCTTTCTCACTGACTTATAACAGCAGGTTTTTGGAATATCGAAGTATGTATTATTTACATTTCACAATATTTGTATGCTCTGTCTTACTTTAGTTATCGAGCTAAAGATGGAGGACAAAGGAAAGTTTCTTGATGCGCTCATCACCCTCTTGTCATAACGCCCCACTACTTGCTTCCTCAAACATTGCGTGCCAAAAGAGTGTCTGGCACCTGACTCGAACCCTCACAGAAAAACATCCTCTTCATGACTGGAATTTTACATATTTAGAGAGTACATGTGAGATTTGCAATGTTCTCAGTCAGTTTAGTGTCAAATTCTTTTCCCTTTCTATTTGTGTGTATAGTGTGAATATTATATGCCCTCCTGAAGACTTCGGTTACCAACAGGCATATTAGTCATGCTTGTTTCCATGAATCTGAAATCATAATACTCCATGAACTCCTCTGTGTATTATACTGTACATCCATTTTATTGCTGTAATGTTATTTGATTTTACTTGTGTATCATGTATTGAATAATAAATACAGTTTTATTAAATTGTCATAAAGTATCTGTTGTGTTTTCATTGTAAAGGGTAGATCTTTTTTCTGACAGTGTTTGGCTTATTTTTAGACGGTCAATTCATCCCTTGTTTGTTTTTTGTAATTGCTTTTTGCTCTCATGAGTGAGTTTGACAATAGATGGAATACATAATGTTGCTCAAATGTAATTTGTTGTTAATCACAATTAGAGGAATCCTTTAATGGCCAATATTCATTATACAAGTACAGGTATACTCCGCATAACATCTTTTCAGACAACATCTTTTCATATATACAGGTTTCACAACAATTCACAACAACCCAATTCCTGCCAATTATAATAAATTATAATAGGAAATAAAAATCTGTCTTTTAGCTTCTGACGTTGTGTAAACAGCTGGTCACCTCAACACCCAATCACTGCTGCAGAGCCACTCCTGCAGAGGAGGGAGTTGGAGTGGAAGTCCATAATTTGTGTCTGTATGTGTAACTACCGTAGCGGTGTGCTCGCTTGCTGTTTAGCTCACGTTTGGACTAAATACTGTTCTAACTTGGTTTGTGAGGATGACTTTCCATAGTTGTATGTAAAAGCTGTAAATGGCATTCATAAGTGTATATGCCTGTCTTGTAAGTAGTACTCCTTGATTTGTCCCCGCACTACCTGTATATTCTGTCTAACCTATAACTAAACTGGTTCACATTTCACTTGTTGAATCTCTGTTTCATCTCTCAGATTTTCTGTGTTGTTTGTAATGCTGTGTATCAATGCATTTTTGGCAAACGGTATCAGGTCTTTCCTACCATCCTGGTAGTGTTACAGCTTTCCCCTAGACAGGGTCATAACAGTACAAAACTGTATTTGCTATAATTATTGTGAATATCCATGAATAAAAACATTTTTACCATGTGTATAACAGTAGGCTTTGGACAGATGATAGCGTTCCACTTGTGTTTTCAGTGGCATCTCCAGAGAAGCAAGGGGAGAAGAAAAACCCTGCATCTTTGCAATGCAGCCACCAGACTTGATGTGCTCTTTTCTCAGTTTCTGCATGCTTCTCAGTCAGCCCACTGCTGTCTACTGAAATAATTACTTGTGTTGTAAATACAGGAAATATGTTGCACCTTTTACAGAATGACAGTTTTTACTTCCATAAATGCGTTTGTGAGAGTGAGAGGAAGCACCAGCATACAGGGTAAGGAAGGGCCTGTATGGCCAAAAAGTAGGTAGGTGCTACCTATAGCCAACTCGTGCTGTTTCATCTAAGCAATTGCTAGTTCATGTGCTTTTAAATAGTCATACTTGTCTATATAATGTTTTGTACTGAAGATCCACTTTTTTCAACAAATAAAAAAAAGAAAAAATTCCTGATGAATATCAAGTGCTGTTTTTGTCACTTGTAAACTTTGAGTGTTGGTGTGTAGCGCACACATTGTGCCGCCCTTCATTTTTGTAAATGCAATTTGACTTATGATTTGATATGATACTGTAACTTTTCTATTCTAAGTGAATGAACACTTTAGCATTACCAGTGTTGAAATGTGTCATCAAAATACTTTGATCTGCACGCAGAGAAGCTCTCAACTCCACCCTACTGATGACAGGCTAAGGGTATTTGTTATAGGTTATTATCTTCGAACCAGCAAAAATAACCATTTATCCTTTCCTTGCAGGTCACGAGTTCCCAGCTGACTTACTCTTGCATTGCTCGCATTTTGTATTCTCTAATTATCTCTATAATACAGATGTGTTGCCTTTATCATGACAGTCTGATATAAGACAACTTTTATTTCATGTTCCAGTTATTAATATTGCTCTAAGAAATTGCAAAAAAGAAAGATTTAAAGGTAATGTAATGCCTGCCAGTGTTTCCACCAATTGTTTTACCAAATCCTTGAGTGTTCTGACACCTGTAGGATTAGCTGGATTGGAGGATCAGTGAAAAACTAAGCTATGTTTGTATGGCAGTATCAAACTGGGTTACTTGTGTAAAAGGGCTAGCAACCCATGACTTGGCCTCACATACTCCTGGGTGTGAGTATAGTGGAGCTGTGGGGGAGAACTTTACAGGACTGAGCTCTTCTGTTTACACTAATCCTCTTAGCTCATTTTGAAATGGTAGCTCTTCGCAAGGCAGAAACAGTCAGAATTGCACACCAGCTGTTTAATTTTTTTTTCCAAGGAAGTCAAGTCAAGTAGTTTTATTGACAATTCTGCATATATACAAGACATACAGAGAATCGAAATTGTTACTCTCTTACACAAAACAATAAACATTAAAGATAGTTAAACTAAACTAGGTGAACTAAACTAAGAATATAAATATATGACAGTTAACACTCAACAGAATAGACACTGCAGACATGAACAAATGCAGACATGATGTGTAAACAGTAGTGCAAAAAATATATACTGATTAAAGTGAAACAGCAACTACAGTGAATTTAGCAATACAAAACAGGAAAAAGCCTTTTAAAAGAACACATACATTTGAGGGAGTAAAGATTTAATAAGATTTCAGATCCAGTAAAAGAAAATGGAAATATTATTAGACTAGAGCTTATATATTATGGGACTGTGGTAGCCTAGCGGGTAAGGTACTGGACTATGGACCAGAAGGTCCAGGGTTCAGATCCCACTTCTGCCAAGCTGCCACTGTTGCGCCCTTAACCCACAATTGCTTGGATTGTAAGATTGTACAAGTTGTAAGTCGCCCTGGATAAGGGTGTCTGCTAAATGTTGTAAATGTAGAGCTTGCTGAAATGGCACCTTTACCAATATCCTTTATCCTCATTAATGCCATAAGCATATCATCATCTCTTCTGCTACAGTAAACCAGGTTTACTGCTAGTCTTCCAGAACTAACCCAAATTAATTGGATAAATTAACTGTAAGCTTACAAGTAGCACTGTATTCTGCATTAGATAACATTGCTCCATTTAATAGGAGAGTAATTGGAGAAAAAAGCTAGCACCTTGGCATAGTTAACATACATGTGCAGTAGTACCTCGGTACCTTGATGCATTTGACCAGAAAATTTGTCTCTGTTCTCGTCAGTTGCTCAGCACACTTGCGTAAACTTTGAATTGAGCCACGTGACTTGTTTCAGCCAAAACTCTCTTCACAATTCATATTTCACGATTCAGTACACAGTGATTAAGAACAGTAAGGAACTTTGCTATTTTTTTTGTTTTTTCATTTTGTTTTTCTTTATTTTGACATCTACGCTACTGTATTCTTAGTGCAAATAAGTTTCCATGGGTTGTATTTACTGCCAACCGAAAGAGAAACAGGAACTTAATGTTCCAGAAGACACAGACAGGCTGCAGTTAACGTTACCACCTATGCTGGTGCCGTGATTTCACCAATACAGTTAGTGGTTTTACAGTATAGACCAAGTATATACCAAACACTTGTTAAACTCCTCAATTCATGATACATTTAACTCATGATGGATTTGTTTGTACAGTACAACTCCATTAATGCATATAATGCCTTATACAGTGTGGATTTTCTGGGGGTCTGGAACTGATTAATTCAATTTACATTACTCCTTATGTCAAAAATGTCTCAGTACTCGTCGTTTTCAGTTCTCCACAAGCCTTCTGGAATGAATTTATGATGAGAATCGAGGTACCACTGTACATTTAAAACAAACTACTAGAAAACTTAAGTGGCAAATTCTTTGTTTATTAGTTTTATTTAACGTCTCATTTGCAACATTGGCTGCTCACGACAGACACAGCTTATATCAACATGCTAGTCATGGGCCAATTTAGAGTGACCATGTGTTCTTCCTGTGTCTGTGTGGGTTTACTCCAGTAACTCTGGTTTCCTCTGACATTCCAAAGACATGCATTAGGTTAATTGGTTAATAAATTGGCCCAGTATGAAAGTGTGTCTGCTGTAACATAACTAGTATCGATGTAACGTTGATCCTGTCGTGAATAGCAATTGATGCTGATGCGACATTAAACAAAACAAATAAACAAATGAGTTCTCCGCTTACACAACAGTGTAGTGTTTCACATGGTTCAGTTTTAGTGCTGCTACTATTTTTTATTTTTTTTTACTGTATGCTGCCACTGAATACAGTTACCATTAAATATGGTGTTTATTTTTATTGCTGTGCTGATAACACTCAGCTTTATATTTCAACCAATGCAGACACCATTTTGGTGAGCTAGAAGAAGGAGTACAGAACATCAAACACTGCATGCTGGGTAACTTCCTCCTACTGGAAACTGAAGATATACTAACTGGGCCACAGTTCACTAGAAGTGAGTTTACTGATTGTTCATTTGTTTATTAATTTTTATTTAACGATGAATCAGCATCAATGGCTGTATTCATAACAGACACAAGGTTATATCAACACTCTAGTCATGGCCCAATTTAGAGTGACTAGTCAACTTAAAGCATGTCTTTTGAATGGGTAGGAAATTGGAGCATCTGGAGTAAACTCATGTGGGCCTGGAGAGGACATGAAACCTACACACAGGCAGAGTCCAGGGCCTGGATTAAACCAGGGATCTCAGGAGCTTACTGATTACAAGAAGACACTTTATGGCTTCTCACATTCTCCATGTGTAGCTGTTGAAAGACCTTGGTATTCTTTCAGTCTCTCTCAGAATCCCAGTGTTTTCTTTGGACCCAAATAGATAACATCACCAGGTTACTGTTCTCCATCACTAAACTAAGAAATATACTGTCTTTACTAGATACAGAATAGTTTGTTCATGCTTTTTAGTTGTAAACTGAATTATTGTTAATGCAGTTGTTTCTGGATGTTCCAGTTCTTAAATAAGCTTCAGTTTAGTCCAGAATGCAGCATCTTGAGTTTTCACTAGAAGTAATTTGATCATATCACCCATATTTTAACATCACTTTATTGACCACCAATTCAATTTTACATTGATTATAAAATGGAGTCTTAAATGGTCTAGCTCTGCAGAATGAATTTTTCGTCCATTACGATCCACCACTTTTATTTTTTAGGTTTATTATTGGTACCCAGAGTAATGAATACTACAGTGCTGTACTGCATGATAGTGCAGGGCTAGCATGGTTGCCTCATAATTCCAGCGTACCTGGTTTGATTCTGACCTTGGAGTTTGCAATTAACCACTGATGCTGAAAGTGATGATAAATATACCAAATACACAACAAACAACTACAGTGCCTCCCAGGTATGAAATAGCCTTCCTATCAGTGTTTTGGAATCAGACCTCTAAACCAAACACTAAACTTCAGCCGAGCATTTTGCTGATGGTTTCTCTCTTAAATAAAGGTGCACATCGGGGTGTCAGTGGGCATGGAGAATTTTAGTAGGCTATGGTATAAGTTGTTGCCTCCCTGTGTCACTAGCATGACCACTTGGGTTTGTCACAGGGGAGTGGTTGGTTGCTTGGGTCTCAGTGTGACCTTATGTCTGTTACATTCTGGATCTCCTTTTCAGTTATGCTCTAATAGCTACAGCTGCTGGAATCTCTGCTTTCCTGTTTACACTTCATCACCATTTACCTCTCACATAAGGTTTGGTTCTCTTGTCAACCCTGATATTCTATTACTCCCTTTGCCAAGCAGTTGCTGGTAAAGATCCTGATCCTGATAATACTTGGACCAGAACTTTCTCAGTGACAATTCCGTAACAAACCGTTACAGATAAAATCTGTTCAAATAATTTCACAGAACATTTTCTGTCCTTTACATAATTACAGTGTCTAATTAGTTTGTTTATACACTCATTGACAAAAAAAAAATAGCTCACCAAGAAGGAGTTATTGGAATCAAATGAAAGTTTATATGTCTAAATGTAACACTAATATATGTAAGTACTTACAATATTAGAGAAAAAGTATAGGTTTATTGGGGAAAACTGTACAATTGAAAGAAGCATGCAGTACCCTGTTAGGTCACATCGAACCTGAATACATGATGAGATATGGTTGTGCACTGGTGGCAAACAGTTTCTGTATGCTATCCTGTGGCACATTTGCCCACAGATGTTGCAGTTGAGCCTGTACACAGGATCAGAGTGTACTAATGATCCTGTACCCTCTTAGGTTGACGAAGCTGGTGTCTCAGCTGATCCCATAAATGCTTGATTGGCAATAAAAACCACAGGGCCTCCATACTCGAAGATCCCAAACAGAACGTGGATTTGTCATTAAATACGATACAGTTCCAGTCTTTAGGAGTCCAGGTTACCACTGCAAACGAAGGCGACGGAAGCTGGCTGTCAATGGCAGGACATGTCATGGACACAGTGACAACAAATTTCCTTCTGCTCAGCATCTGGTAATGGTGCCACAGGGGTATGTAACGAAGGTGCCACCTGTGTCTGGATGATGCATAACGAAACTGTGAGAGCTGCTTATGAAGGATCACATGATCCTGGTTTCTCTAAATTGCCCCTTTTTGAGTGTTTTTGATTACTGCAGTTGTAACCGTGCTGCATTCATGGATATTGCCACCAAGGATGACATGGCATTAAACAAAAAATAAATAAATAACTAAATAATGCATAAATTACTTATGAAATATGCATAATTTTATAATTGAAAATACGTTTGTCAAAAGCAAAATCTGTGTTTGTGTTACCACCATAGTCATCTCATATATGGTTGCAAATAGATAACTTGTGCAAGTAAACAGTGCAGTAGTCTGGTTAGAAAAGTTAGGTACACTGTGGATGCCACTTGAGCTCCTCATGTACATTAATATTTGGATAACTTTTTAATCTAGATCAATTTATTTGTTTCATCTTCACATGGATGAAACAAGTAGCCTGCCATCCAAGAACATCTAACTCAAAACCTGTTATGAGTTGGTGTAGCTAAGAAACACAGTACCAATACAAAATGAACAGAGTAAAGAAGTTCACATATGCAAAATTTAGTAAGTAAATTAAATGTTAACATGCAACACAAGCTGCCAAATAATGTAGACCACCATCATCCACAATTAAGCTTAGTAAGACTAGCCTAGAGACTGTGGTGGTGCAAAGGTTAACGTACTGTTCAGAAACTGAGCATTAATGCTTTCATTTATTGTGTCAAAAATGTACTCACAGCTGTAGTATTGGCCAGAACATACCACTACATTAAGTGAATGTACTGCATTGCTATCACATAGCCTGTAGCACTGTAAACAGAATTAATTTTCACTGTATTACTCAAACTTTTTGAAAGGTTGGTTCGACATTACCTTTCTTTCTCATTTAAGGCTTTTATTGTAAATGTACCAACAATTTTGCACATGCATTATGTAGTTATTTACATCCTTTCTTGGAAATATTAAGTTTGTACACCATTCAGTGTCTATGCTTTGCCAAACTATAAACTCTTCAGACAGGACAACATTTGGGAAGGGGAGGGGAATGTCACTGCAACCAATTAAAACTTTAATCCACTACGAATGTGTGCATGTACAATTGTGCATGGTCTCCAGGCATCCAGGTACAAAATGTAGCCTCATTCTTAAATTAATCCAAACTGTGAACAAGTGAGTACACATCATATGATCAACAGCATGTAGACACCCCTTCTAACTAGCGATCTCTATTAATGCAACACGGCTCCTCTGGCTGAAGAGAGGTAAGAGCCAGCTCTTTGAAACATTAGACTGGATGTGGAGTGTGAAGGTTGTTTGGTGCATTGAGAGAACCCTGTGATGGACTGGCCTTTTCCTTTTATTTTTCAAGCCACACTCACTGCTAACAGGTTCATAATATGACTTTTCCTTAACTGGCATTGGCTACTTGCCAGGCTGCCATTGTAAATAAGAATCAGTTCTTAATGACTCGGATGGTTAAATTAAAGGTGAAATAAAAAAACAATGTTTAAAGTGTCTGTGTAAGTTCTCAGTTATCCAAGTCATGCTAGACTTGACCTGGAGTGTTGACGAGTGCTGTGTTGAAGGCCACTGGACTTGAAGATGAAGCACAGATGATTCTCATCTGAAAACTCTTCTTCAGTTCTTGGTGAAAGTGGTAAGCACAGTCGTAGCACAGTGCCAGAGATACCTGGTTCCATCCCAACCTCGGATTCTGCCTGTGTGCCGTATGTATGTCCCCTCAGTGTCAGGTTTTCCAGGTGTTTCCTCCCACATTACAAAGACATGTTAGGAAATTGGTTGCTCTAAATTGCCCCAGTGCAAGTGAGTTTGACTAGTATCGAGTATTGAGTATCATTCTTCAGTCACAAACAGCCATTGATGCAGATGTGACATTAAACAAATAATATTGAACATGTTAGTGACTGTGACACATTGAATATAACGCATTTATAGGTTTCCATCTCCCCAGCAAGTCAGCTTGTCAGCTTTCTGACTTGCTCTCCTAAAACGGTTCATAAAAAAATTGATTGCCAATTTGCACAGAACTCTATCCTTCACTCCACCAGACATCAATACCAACTGTAAGTCTTTATTGATGCTGAAGGCTGTTGTAGCTGCAAATGGAAGATGTATCTGTGTTGTATGTTACGTTTGGGTGTCTAGAAACAAGTCTACAGTGGTGCTTGAAAGTTTGTGAACCCTTTAGAATTTTCTATATTTCTGCATAAATATGACCTAAAACATCAACAAAAGTAGACAAAGAGAACCCAGTTAAATGAGACAAAAATATTATACTTGGTCATTTGTTTATTGAGGAAAATGATCCAATATTACATATTAGTGAGCGGCAAAAGTATGTGAACTTTCCTTTCAGTATCTGGTGTGACCCCCCCTGTGCAGCAATAACTGCAACTAAACATTTCCTGTAACTGTTGATCAGTCCTGCACACTGACTTTGAATAATTTTAGCCCATTCCTCCTTACAGAACTGCTTCAACTCTGGGATGTTGGTGGGTTTCTGCACATTAACTGCTCGCTTCAGGTTCTTCCACAACATTTCGATTGGAATAAGCTCAGGACTTTGACTTGGCTATTCCAAAACATTACCTTTATTCTTCTTTAACCATTCTTTGGTAGAACGACTTGTGTTAGGTTGTTGTCTTGCTGCATAACCCACCTTCTCTTGAGATTCAGTGCATGGACAGATGTCCTGATATTTTCCTTTATAATTCTCTGATATAATTCAGAATTCATTGTTCCATCAATGATGGCCAGCCGTCCTGGCCCAGATGCAGCAACACAGGCCAAAACCATGATACTACCACCACCATGTTTCACAGATGGGATAAGGTTCTTATGCTGGAATGCAGTGTTTTCCTTTCTCCAAACCTAACACTTTTCTTTTAAACCAAAAAGTTCTATTTTGGTCTCATCCATCCACAAACATTCTTCCAATAGCCTTCTGGCTTGTCCACGTGATCTTTAGCAAACTGCAGATTAGCAGCAATGCTCTTTTTGGAGAGCAGTGGCTTTCTCCTTGCAACCCTGCCATGCACACCATTGTTGTTCAGTGCTTTTCTGATGGTGGACTCATGAACATTAACATTAGCCAATGTGAGAGAGGCCTTCAGGTACTTAGAAGTTACCCTGTGGTCCTTTGTGACCTCGTCAACTATTACACGCCTTGCTCTTGGAGTGATCTTTGTTGGTCGGCCACTCCTGGGGAGGGTAACAGTGGTCTTGAATTTCCTCCATTTGTACACAATCTGTCTGACTGTGGATTGGTTAAGTAACATTTTCCAGCTGTTGATGTTGATGAGCATGAACAACTCTTTTTCTGAGGTCCTCAGAAATCTCCTTTGTTCATACCATGATACACGTCACAACATAAACGTGTGTTGTGAAGAGTAGACATTGATAGATCCCTGTTCTTTAAATAAAACAGGGTGCCCACTCACACCTAATTGTCATCCCATTAATTGAAAACGCCTGACTCTAATTTCGCCTTCAAATTAACTGCTAATCCTAGAGGTTCACATACTTTTGCCACTCACTACACATGTGTATATTGGATCATTTTACTCAAAAAATAAATGACCAAGTATAATATTTTTGTCTCATTTGTTTAACTGGGTTATCTTTATCTACTTTAAATACTTTTGTAAAAACCTGATGATGTTTTTAGATGTTTTTAGATATTTCTGATATTTATGCAGAAATATAGAAAATTCTAAACAGTTCACAAACTTTCAAGAACCACTGTATATAGTTTGTGGTAGAATTAGGTTTTTGTCTCATATTTCACCTGTGGAAGTGCAAATTTCTTCTCAAGCAGAGTTTTAGTTTGTAAGAAATTAAAGTCCATATTATTATATTTAACATTTTCCATTCACATTCACACTGTACAAGACTCCAGACTATTGGTGCAGTATATTGTCCAGTTTTTAAATCTCTATTTGCTTTTTAAGTATTAGGTGCCCTGTTTCTGAGTTTTAGACATTGACTTTATAGTATTCAAACCAAAACTGATCTTTGGGTTCTGGAATGTGAGTCCAAATGGAAGAAATGGCAATATTAAAAGTTTAGACAAGGGCTTCACACCTCTACATCATGTATATAACTCACTCAAGTCACACTAAAGCATAACAGCTAGAGCTATTTAAAGCTATTTAGATCTCCATGAATGGAGTGCCTGTAGTATGGTTGCAGTATAAACATTTCATTTACCTGTCACAGTCATTATGTATGCTCTCCATGAGGAAGCTGACTGTTGTTGAAAAAGAGATTGAGTGGCACACACTTTTTGATGCATGACAAACATAAATCTCTTTCCTTATAAGCAAGTCAAAAAAAGAAAAAAGCAGATTTGTGTTGTTGGAAATTCACTATGCTCCAGTGTAAAATATTGTTGTGCTGTACCAAATGCACCGGCTCCACTCCATGAAGCCAAATGCACACTCACTCCTTCCCTGTCCCTCCTCTTTGACTTCCTTCCTGCTTCCTGTCTTGCTGATCTTTTAGGAGAAGTTGCATTATTCTGCTGCATTGTGACTGACCTTTGTATCAAATACGTCATCAGGCACAAATGGAACCTGCACCTGTCTAGCATGTTTACAGTCATGATGCAACTTATAAAAAATACCCTTTCACACATTAAGAGCTTAGTACAATATTTAGCCACTACAAAAGCATGTGGAAACAGCAACAAAAAGACCTTTGCCCAATTTTTGCCCAAGGTCTGAGAACTTTCTTTGAAGCAGCAATATTTGCAAGCTTGTGAGTGTCTTGTGTTAAAGAAATGTATTGAATATTGAACATATTTTAATGCAAGCCACCTTAAAGTTTATATAGTTTGAACGTTGATAAAATAGCATGCATAATAGCATGTATACTGGCAAATTCAAACTACATTACACTGCAAAAAGTATGCAACCACCCAAGTATTACCTCAATATGCACTTATTCAACATTTAATTTCAAACTCATGGGCATTCATCTAGTTTCATTTAGTTTAGGGCAGTATTGTCAGAAAACAAACTAATGTGCAATGCTGGTTTGTCATATTTTTGTGGGCAGAATTTTCCCACATCACTGTGAAATCATAACTTGTAGACCACATACTTAAAAAAAATATCTTCATTCTCCATACAGCTCTCTTCAAGTAATGCTGGCAAGGCGATACATTTCTAAGTAGAATACTAGGTTGCACATTACACACTTAATAATATGTCTAAACAGTGGCCCAAGTATGAGACTCAAGGATGGTGTAATTACCTGCTTCTGTTATTGTCATCTTTTCAGTATTATTTAAATTAGGAGGGCGTCACGGTGGCGCAAGCGGTTAGTGCAGTTGCTTCACAGCTCCAGGGGTCCCTGGTTCAATCCCAACATTGAACTCCGCCTGTGTGAAGTTTGCATGTCCTCCCCAAGTGTTTACTCTGAGTACTCCGGTTCCTCCCACATTCCAAAGACATGCATTATACTTAGTAGGCCCAGTTTGAATGTGTCTGTGTAGTACTGACTTGTGCCTATCGTGAATTGCTGTTGGTGATGATGCAACCAAACTTAAATTAGGAAGAAAACTATACTGTGCACAATAATGTGATTGTCAGAGGGTAGGCCTATTTTCGTAGTTGGAAAAAAACCTCTTACTTTTTCCACACGTTGAGAGGCAAACATTGATTTTTGTGGTTTGTCAAACCTTCATTCCTATTGAAATAAGTATTAAATGAGTATCCTTGTCAGATGATGAAAATATTCTAATTAATACAGAGTTGAAACCCACTTTGATGTCATAACAGCCTGTACTCTTTAGAGAAGACTTCCATTATAGTTTGAAAGATGACTATGGATTAGCTTCAATCCAGTTTCCATAGCATTAGTTATGGTGAATAATGTATCATACTTTGTGCCTTGGTGCACTGTCATGCTTAAACAGGAAACCCGAAAGCATACATTTCTCTATGAAGACATTGTATGCTATGACATTACGATTTCCATTTACTGGAGCTAAGGGGTCCAGCCCTAACCTTCTAAAAATGCATCAGACAAGTAGCTCTTTCTTAGTCAGGCAGCTATATTATGGTGAGGTATGACTCAACACTTCAGAAAATGCATTTCTAGTATTCCATACATCTCAATGGTGTTATGCTTTACTCAATACCAGCCAATACTTGCCATCCTATACGAGTGCCATTTTGAAAGTCACTAAGCTCTTTGAGTATTACCCATTCTAAAGAGTGCATGACTGTAGACATGCTAGTAATGTGTAACCGAAATATACTGACTGACAAAAAAAAGCACCCTGATTGAAATGTATGATTGCTGCAAAACTCAGCATACATTTGCTGTATGTCTCAGGCAGATATGTAAATGAATAGGTGGTTTCTTCCAACAAGAGGGTGTAAAAGTGCTTCTCCTCTTGCCCTTTAAAAAGGCTGTCAGAGCCCCAGAGCTTTTGGGTAGTGTACCTCTTGGTGAGAGATTTTTGACTGCTGATTTTTGCCCACTTGACAGACTGTGAGAGGGGCCACATCACTGGACTGAGAGAAGCAGGATGGTTGTTTCAACAAATTGCCCGGCATCTATGCCGTTCTGACTTAGCTGTTAGGAGGTGTTGGTAGCAGTAGTTCAATGAGGGAATGCACACATGATGAACAGACAGACTATGAGTAGAGAGGATCATGGCCTGCCGACAAGCCCAGCAGCTCCCTCAGTTTTGTTGTATACCATCCAGGCACAGGTGGCACCTTCACTACACTCCCCTGTTTCTGCCTGGTCCATTTACAGGCACTTAGCAGAAGGGAATTTGTTGTGACTGCACCCATTACATGTCCTGCTATTGACAGCCAGCCACCATCACCTTCTCTTGCAGTGGTGTCGTGAACGAGAAACCTGGACTGCTACGAACTGGAATCGTATCATCTTTAGCGACAAGTCCAGGTTCTGTTTGGGATCCGATGATGGTAAGGTTCAAGTATGGAGGCATCTTGATGAGTGCTTCAATCCTGCCTTTGCTGTGGAGCTACACAATTGCTGGTGTGATTGATGAGGATCTACAGATTCAGCTGCAACATCTGTGGGCAAATGTGCCACAGGATACCATACCAAACCTGTTTGCCTCCAATGCCCAACTGCATCTCATCTTGTATCCAGGTTAGAGGCAGCCTAACAGGGTAACTAAAGCCTCCTTTCAATTGGACATTTTTCCCCAATTAAACTTATCCTTTCGCTCTATAATTGTAATCACTTACATATACAGTGGTGCTTGAAAGTTTGTGAACCCTTTATAATTTTCTATATTTCTGTGCAATTATGACCTAAAACATCATCAGATTTTCACACAAGTCCTAAAAGTAGATAAAAAGAACCCAGTTAAACAAATGAGACTATTTATTGAGGAAAATGATCCGATATTACATATAAGTAAAAAGTAAAAAGTATGTGAACCTTTGCTTTTGGTATCTGGTGTGACCCCCCCGTGCAGCAATAACTGTAACTAAACATTTCCTGCACACCGGCCTGGAGGAATTCCTCTGTACAGAACAGCTTCAACTCTGGGATGTTGGTAGATTTCCTCACATTAACTGCTTGCTTCATTTCATTTTTCATTTCATTCCCTTTATTATCCCCTAGGGGAAATTTGTTTTATAGCCAGGTATACTACACATCTGTCAATACACACACAAGAAAAAAAAAAACCCACCATCAACACCACATCGAAACCACACAATATGTTCATATATATATGTCCAATAAATACATATCACAAATTTAATAACCCTATAGCGCTAGATATAAAAGAGTTCTGCCAGCTGTTGCTTTTCACCTTTGGGAGTCTAAATCTCCGTCCAGAAGGAAGAATCTGAAACTCCGACTTAAGTGGATGGTCCAGCAAACTCAGTATCACTCTCGCTTTTTGAGTAGTACGACAAATATATATGTCATTTAAAGATGCTTGAGCAATACCTTTTATTTTGTTTGCCACCTTAATAATGTTATGGAGCCGATTTTTATTCTTAACGTTTACGTTCCCAAACCAAGCAATCATTGAAAAAGTTAAAACAGATTCAATAAATGACTTGTAAAAAAGGATCATGATCTTCCTATCCACCTTAAATGTATTTAACTTTCTTAAAAAATACAATCTCTGCTGCCCCTTTATACAAATCACATCCGTATTCACAGTAAAAACCAGCTTATCATCAATAACTGTCCCCAAGTATTTATAACTATCAACGAATTCAATTGATGTGCCATCAATCAACACAGGTGATGGGGACTGAGGCACTTCATAGAAATCAATTTTCATATATTTTGTTTTTGTGATGTTTAATTTCATATTCATATTCATACACCCCTGGAAAAAATCCTCAACCATTGGGCCATGTTCAGTCTCCTCATCCTGTAGCAGACTAACAATAACAGTATCATCTGCATATTTAAGAATATGTCTATTCTGGAATTGACTTCTTTAATCATTTGTGTAAAGAATATACAAGAGAGGAGACAGAACACAACCCTGTGGTGAGCCAGTAGAAGAAAGAAGAATCTGAGACAGAAAGCCATTGACCTAAATTTGCAGTGCTCTAAACATTAAAAAGTCCATGCTACTAATCTATAATCAATATCAAATCAAGTCCAAGTCCTTCCACAACATTTCAATTGAATTAAGGTCAGAACTTTAGCTTGCCCATTCAAAAACATTCACTTTATTCTTCTTTTACCATTCTTTGGTAGAATGACTTGTGTGCTTAGGGTCGTTGTCTTGCTGCCTGACCCATCTTCTCTTGAGAGTCAGTTCATGGACAGATGTTTTCCTTTAGAATTCTCCGATAATAATTCAGAATTCATTGTTCCATCAAAGATGGCCAGCCATCCTGGTCCAGATGCAGCAAAACAGGCCCAATGATACTACCACCACCATGTTTCACAGATGGGATGAGGTTCTTATGCTGGAATGCAGTGTTTTCCTTTCTCAGAACCTAACACTTTTCTTTTAAACCAAAAAGCTCTATTTTGGTCTCATCCGTCCACAAAACATTCTTCCAATAGCCTTCTGGCTTGTCCACGTGATCTTTAGCAAACTGCAGACGAGCAGCAATGTTTTTTTTGGAGAGCAGTGGCTTTCTCCTTGCAACCCTGTCATGCACACCATTGTTATTCAGTATTCTTCTGATGGCGGACTCATGAACGTTAACATCAGCCAATGTGAGAGAGGCCTTCAGTTGCTTAGAAGTTACCCTGGGGTCCTTTGTGACCTCGCCAACTATTACATGCCTTGCTCTTGGAGTGATCTTTGTTGGTCGACCACTCCTGGGGAGGGTAACAATGGTTCATTCCAGCATCTTGATGAGTTATTTGAGTTTTAGCTAAATTCACTACTTAAATTGAATGCCCACATACCTTAGCTCATTTAATGTATGTGTATCAAAAGGACTGTTGGAAAGCAGCATAGAAATGACCACATTTAATACTCAGATTTTCCAGCTGATTAGAGACACGGCTCAGAGCACAAGAATGCAACCGCCTATATATTTTGAATAGGGGTGAGATGTCCATTGTGTAGTGTAATCTCTATGGCGATGATTTAGGTTACAAGCCAACGAATGCTTAACTGTGGGAAGAGGGAAATGACTTCTGACCCATGGGGGTCAGAGGCCAAAGCAAGTATTATGAGAAAGTGCCACTATGGGAGCAGAAAATCACAATTGTGTGTACTGGTGATGCAATTGCCACCTCCTTTGCAATTGTGTGGTGAGGAAGCCTGTAACTTTCCCATTGGTTTAGCATTATGAAATTTCGAACACCAGAAGTTTAAATGAAAGTGTTTTGATTTAAATCAACTTGCACAGTTTAGACCACCAAGGCTTATCAAAATTACTTTTGACTAGGAATGTGCTTACACCACTCATTTTTGCTAACCCTTGAATCTCAGATGATCTGTATCAAGTCAGCCCCCATCTCACACATTCAAAATATATAAAATCCAATATTGATCCAGCACAGTACTGATATCTTGTGATAGTACCCGTGGGATAAATAAATATTTCATAATCTCTTAAGTTGTACTCAAATGGCAATTATTTTTTGTAATAATTTCAGTGTATGCTGAATTTAGGTGGTCAGGACAAGATTGCACACCCTATGCTCTGCAGAGACAAACTTTGTTTGTGCCATTCACCAAGTTCTGTTCTCTCTGTCTCTGTCTCTGTCTCTGTCTCTCTCTCTCTCTCTCTCTTTCTCTCTCTCACCCTCTGTGTTTTGGAATGTGTGCTGTTGGGGTCTCATTGTATTCGCCCATATGACTACATTGTGGGGTGCCGTCACCAGGCAACTACATGCTCATTGTGGTTGCCATAACGATGGTTCCTTAATGACGTTGCGTCTGCCCCTGTGTGCCTCTGTTTGCCATGAAATGAGGGTCCTTAAACAACACTCATCCCTTCCCCCAGCCCAGCCTCACTACACATCTCAGCCTAAACACACCCACTACTCTGCTTTATAACCTTGTCTGCCTTACCATGGTGGCTGGAACTAACAGTTAGACAATGGAAGCTGAAAAAGATCCTAGAACATTGAGATAGGCCTCCTTGTGCCAAAAACTACAGTGGCAAGTTGAACAGGGATGCTAAGATGCCAATGGCCCCATAAAATACAACAAGTTCATTACCAATCAGGAACAAGTTTCCATCTTACTTGTTATTTCTCTTTTTATAGATATAAGTCAGCAAGTCCAGAGACAATCTAACTTTTACTTAGAAAGTGTTACTTGGTCAATACATTTTTGTCCACAACCTTGCTTCCTTATCTACTAGTGACTGAATTTCAAATCGAACAATTGGCCATATGTCACTGCACATCTTTTCAGCAAGGTTCTTAACTCTCAACTGGTCAGGTACTGTATTTGCTTAGACTGTTTTTTTTTGCCTTGTATATACTGACACAGAAATCAAATGGTTGTTTACGTACTTAATTAACATTTACAATCAGCTTATCTAAATGTTATAATTGGTTTCAACTGTAGTGAGTAGATGCTATACGAGGTCAAGACAATGGAGTCAGAAAGGGCAATAGCATGAGGAACTGAAATGTGTGTACTTGCAGAACTGCGTGTACAGTCAGGCTGTTCAAGTTGTTTTGCAGAAGTAAGAACTCTGAAAACGGAATGTTTGGGATGTTTTGTGAAGGAATGTCTAGGTTTGCAACAAGAGGACTGTGTCAAGACGACCTAGAGCAGGGGTCGATGTATGTAGGCTGCTGTAAGCTAACTGACTAAATGTAGTTAACAAGCAACTGATGCTTACATTGGGGCAAAAAAGTATTTAGTCAGCCACTGACTGTGCAAGTTCTCCTACTTAGAAAGATGAGAGAGGTCTGTAATTTTCATCATAGGTACACTTCATCTATGAGAGAGAAAATGAGAAAAAAAAATCCAGGAAATCACATTGTAGGATTTTTAAAGAATGTGGGGTCAAAATGATCATGAGAAGGGTGAGCAAAAATCCCAGAACTACACGGAGGGACCTGATGAATGACCTGCAGAGAGCTGGGACCAACGTAACAAGGCTACCATCAGTAACACACTACGCCAAGAGAGACTCAGATCCTGCAGTGCCAGGTGTGCCCCCTTGCTTAAGCCAGTACATGTCCAGATCCTGAAGTTTGCCAGAGAGCATATGGATGATCCAGAAGAGGATTTGGAGAATATCATGTGGTCAAATGAAACCAAAATAGAACTTTTTGGGAAAAACTCAACTGTAGGAAAAAGGATGTGGGGTTGCATCCTAAGAACACCATACCTACTGTGAAGCATGGGGGTGAAAACATCATGATTTGGGGCTGTTTTTCTGCAAGAGGGGACAGGACGACTGATCCATGTTAAGGGAAGAATGAACAGGGCCAGGTATCATGAGATTTTAAGTCAAAACCTCCTTCCATCAGTGAGAGCATTGAAGATGGAACATGGCTGGGTCTTCCAGCATGACAATGATCCCAAACACAATGCTCGGGAAATGAAGAAGTGACTGTAAAAAGCATTTCAAGGTCCTGGAGTGGCCTAGCCAGTCTCCAGACCTCAGCCCTATAGAAAATTTGTGGAGGGAGTTGAAAGTCCGTTTTGCACCAAAACATCACTGCTCTAGAGGAGATCTGCATGTAGGAATGGGCCAAAATACCAGCGACAGTTTGTGCAAACCTGGTGAAGACTTACAGGAAACGTTTGACCTCTGTCATTGCCAACAAAGGTTATGTTACAAAGTATTGAGTTGAACGTTTGTTATTGACCAGATACTTATTTTCCACCATGGTTTACAATTAAATTCTTTAAAAATCCTACAATGTGATTTTCCTGGATTTATTTTCTCATTTTGTCTCTCATAGTTGAAGTGTACCTGTGATGAAAATTACAGACCTCTCTCATCTTTCTAAGTAGGAAAACTTGCACAATCAGTGACTGACTAAATACTATTTTGCCCCACTGTATTAGCCAGCTGAATGCTAAAATCCTTATGTACATACCTCAGATATGTAAGTCTATGAAATACCATTTGCACATAAACAATTTCATAGTAAAATAAATACATCTGTATGAAATACATTTATTCATCTCCAAAATGTACTCTTACTTTATTTTTATTTTATATACAGAAGCATTCCACAGCAGAAGCACAGTCGGAAGCAATGTACCAGGTTTCAATGCTCAGCTCCAGTTACTGTCTGAGTGATGTTTGCATGTTCTCTCTCTGTTCAAGAGTGTTTCGTCCAGGTACACTGCTTTCCTTAGGCCTCCAAGAAAATACCATTAGTTGGACTGGCTACCGTAAATTTTCTCTCTGTGACAACCTAAATTGTCTACAGTGGTGCTTGAAACTTTGTGAACCCTTTAGAATTTTCTAGATTTCTGCATAAATATGACCTAAAACATCATCAGATTTTCACACAACTCCTAAAATTAAAGAGAACACAAATAAACACATGAGACAAACATATTATACTTGGTCATTTATTTATTACGGAAAATGATCCAATATTACATATTAGTGAGTGGCATAAGTATGTGAACCTCTAGGATTAGCAGTTAATTTGGAGGTGAACTGAGAGTCAGGTGTTTTCAATCAGTGGGATGACAATCAGGTGTGAGTGGGCACCCTGTTTTATTTAGAGAACAACGATATATCAAAGTCTGTGTCATGTTTGTGGAAGTGTATCATGGCACGAACAAAGGAGATTTCTGAGGTCCTCAGAAAAAGTTGTTGATGCTCATCAGGCTGGAAAAGGTTACAAAACCATTTCTAAAGAGTTTGGACTCCACCAATCCACAGTCAGACAGATTGTGTACAAATGGAGGAAATTCATAAACATTGTTACCAATCCCCAGGAGTGGTCAACCAACAAAGATCACTCCAAGAGCAAGGCGTGTAATAGTTGGTGAGGTCACAAAGGACTCCAGGGTAACTTCTAAGCAACTGAAGGCCTCTCTCAGATTGACTAATGTTAATGTTCATGAGTCCACCATCAGAAAAACACTGAACATCAATGGTGTGCATGGCATGGTTGCAAGGAGAAAGCCACTGCTTTTCAAAAAGACATTTCTGCTCGTCTGCAGTTTGTGAAAGATCGCGTGGACAAGCCAGAAGGCTATTGGAAGAATGTTTTGTGGATGGATGAGACCAAATAGAAGTTGTTGGTTTAAAAGAAAGGCGTTATGTTTGGAGAAAAAACACTGCATTCCAGTATAAGAACCTTATCCCATCTGTGAAACATGGTGGTGGTAGCATCAAGGTTTGGGCCTGTTTTGCTGCATCTGGACCAGCACGGCTTGCCATCATTGATGGAAGAATGAATTCTGAATTATATCACAGAATTGTAAAGGAAAATGTCAGGACATCTGCCCATGAACTGAATCTCAAGAGAAGGTGGGTCATGAAGCAAGACAACGACCCTAAGCACACAAGTCATTCTACCAAAGAATGGTTAAAGAAGAATAAAGGTAATGTTTTGGAATGGCCAAGTCAAAGTCCTGACCTTAATCCAATAGAAATGTTGTGGAAGGACCTGAAGTGAGCAGTTAATGTGAGGAAACAAACCAACATCCCAGAGTTGAAGCTGTTCTGTAAGGAGGAATTGGCTAAAATTCCTCCAAGCCGGTGTGCAGGACTGATCAACAGTTACAGGAAATGTTTAGCTCAGTTATTGCTGCACAGGGGGGTCACACCAGATACTGAAAGCAAAGGTTCACACACTTTTGCCACTCAGTAATCATTTCTATCATTTTCCTCAATAAATAAATGACCAAGTATAATATTTTTGTCTCATTTGTTTACCTGGGTTCTCTTTATCTACTTTTAGGACTTGTGTGAAAATCTGATGATGTTTTAGGTCATATTTCTGCAGAAATATAGAAAATTCTAAAGGGTTCACAAACTTTCAAGCACCACTGTATGTGTATCTTGTGATGCCCTGTTATGCAGTGGCATCCTATCCTGTGTGTGGTCACCTTATGTCCAGGATTTCTGGTTCACTGTGACCCAGCCAGTAGCTAATGAAGATGAACATTTTATAAGAAATTGCCTAGCACATTGATTAGTCTACTGAGATGAGATTAAAAAAAAGTGATCTGAAGCAGGTGTGGAAGTTTGGATAGCCCTACTTGTTGATCATAAGAATTATTTAATTAACTATTACTCATTACAGTTCAGAAAAAAACTGTAATAATAAAAATAACCATAATGTGGACACCAAAGATGTCATGGTTAATTGAGTCCATTTGAGGTGGAAAGTTTCCTCAAATGGTTCATTTCAAATGTACACAGGATTAATATATTCCAAGACTTATTAAAAAACAATAGATTGTCTTTTCATCTTTTTAGGCAGTTAGTTGTTAGCTGTTATGAGTTAGCTGTTTTAGTGACTGAATGAGCAGAGAGTAAATACCTAAATGTAATATTATTACAAAGTGAAATACAGCATACAGCAAATATAGCCTAAACTGTTAGAGTGAGAGAAGGCATAGCAGTCAGAGGTTTTTTTTTGTATGCAGAGCTGAATTAACATTCCGCAAAGTCATTAAATTATAAAAACAATTTTTGATTATCGCCTCCACTGAAAAAAAACCCTAAAACCTGCCCTTTGTCAAGGTCCCTGGGCCTAATTCTATAATTTTGTAAGATATGATTCAGCAGATCTTATTCTCCAAGCTAATATAGTTTCACATTAATTTAGTCTTCGGTAATTTAGAATTGTATCCAGATGTACACTATTAGAGCATTAAATCAGGTGAAAAGCATGTTTTAATTAAACATGTGACATAAGATCGGTAGACAATTGGTAGGAGCAGGAATGGTTGTTTTGTGTGTGTGTGTGTGTGTGTGTGTGTGTGTGTGCGTGTGCGTGTGCGTGTGCGTGTGCGTGTGCGTGTGCATGTGCATGTGCCTGTGTGTGTGTTGCTCAGTCCAGAGGCAGAGTACTAGAAACTGCTTTTACAAACAGGCCACCCAAATTTCTGTCCTAGGTAAAATATCCTTGTATAACATTCACAGCATCCTGGAAAGCATTCCTGCTTTCAGTTGCTAATTTACAGCCAAATAAATGATCACATTTGTAAAATAACAACAGCTGTTTATTAAAAAACTAAGAATCAGAAACACCATAAAAAGCATTTTGAAAGTTTAAAAAATAAACCAGACATAGACCCCCAGTCTGTGGACAAAGTTTGAGCTTAGCATTGATTTGAATAATATGAGAAACCACATTATTAATATGTACAAATAACACATCCAGCACATTAATTCCAGTAGGGGAGCACACTGATTTGTCCTTTAATTTGTCCGTTTCTTGGACAGCTATTATAAAAAGTCCACATATTAAAAGAGCTTCTGCACTATCCAGTTGTGTCCATAGTGGCAGTTCATGTCCAAAAAGTCTCTGAATTTTTACATTTGACCATGCGCTGTCAGGACTCCCAACAGTCAACACTTTAAAACAATTAACATGAGCATAATCAACATCAACAATTCAGTTCCTGGCCTGGAGTCTGCCTGTGTGGAGTTTACATGTTCTCTTTATGTTTGCATGGGTTTCCTCCAGATTCTCCTGTTTCCTCCCACATTCCCAAGACTAGTGTTAGGTCAAGTGGTGTCTCTAGCAGTGTCCCTGTGTGTGTGTGTGTGTGTGTGTGTGCGCGCGCACCCTGCTATGGATTTGCACACTGTCTAGGGTTGGTTCCTGCCTTGTGCCCTGTGCTGCCAGTTAAACTCCGGCTCTGTGCGACCCTAAATTGGATTAAGCAAGTATGAAAATGAAAGAATGAATGAGGATAAACAATAATAATAGTAATAATAATATTATTAATGGCATTCAACTGTGGTCAAATAGCTAAAAGATCTACACTGTTTATTTTGGCCTAAGCTGAACAAGCTTTTGACTGTTTTATCTCAAAATGCATTGCCTCTGCCTAAAAAGGCTGGAACAAAAAGGTCTGTGAGTACAAAAAAAAGAGTAGAAAAAAATGCAACCTCAGCAAAAAACCTCAGGAGTGTTTGGGACACTTAAAGCAAGACAAATCATTTTACAGTGAGGTTTAGAATAAAATATTTGCTGGTGCAAAGAACATTGCAGTCCACATCCATCTCCAAAACGGAACAGTTTGTCATACCAATAATATAGCAAAAAATAGCCTACATCACTGTATCTTCCCACTGTAAGTTGGAACAATGGAGAATTTGCTCAGTGTGCTGATTACAATATAATTAGTTGCCTATCTGAAATTAGTTTAGGTACGTCCTTATGTACCACTTTTCACACTGGCATGTTTTAATGGTCATCATCTTAAAATGAATTACAGTAGTATACATCATGAAAATATAGTAGGCCTGCTCAAACGGATGTTGACGTTATATCAGACCATTACTATTTGATGTTGAAGGATACTACCATAATAAATAATATTACAAAATATTGGCTACACCTCCATATTTATAGGGGTATTCAAAACTACACTCATAAAAACATCTATGTAATACCTTAAATGCTGGTTGACTTTTGCCCTATTAAGTTTATGTAGAACCCATATCAAGGACTATTAAGGGCTTTAGCAGAGCCTTCAGTTTCTATACTTAAAGGTAGAAACTTTGAGGAAATTTTCTAAGCTTAGGCTACATCAATCTAAATCTAAAGAGTGATCATTGTATGTATAATTGCCGACGCAGATTAATTGCTTAGGGTTCAGTCATCACCTTCTGACTCCTAAGTAAAGGTAAGATGAAAACCTTCTGGATCTGGTCCAAGATTACTGAGATTTAGACTTGAGTACCCCTGCTCTATGCGGTACGGGCAGCATATAGTGAGGGATGCACAGACGTGTCTCAGTTTCTGTACATTTCAGATTTATACGTAGTTCCGCTTGTCGTATTCTCCGTTCGTCGTGGCTCTTTTGGTGGCCGCGTAGTTGACTGAGTAGCCGGCTCCGGCCGGGGATGATGTAGGACACGAGCAGCAAAGCACAGCGCCACCGAGCAGCAGGAGCGCCGACGCCGCCCAGCCGATGTAGAGCGCGGCGCCCATCTCGCGCTTCTTTGCTGTGGGTACGTGCGGGTCGTAGAAGTCGGCGATGATGTTGCTGGCCATCCAGCAGAGTGGAACGAGAACGAGAAGGGCGCTGATAAGGTAAAGCCCGCCGCCGATGTTCACCACCCGCGCCTTCACGCGCTCGGCGCGGATACAGTTAGTGCACTGCGCCCCGGCGATCACTGCCAACAGCGCCACCACACACAGAACGGAGGAGACCACGGTGAGTGCCCGCGCCACCTGCAGGTCTCGGCCGAGAGCCAGCATCGAGTCATGCACCTTGCACTGCATCTGGCCCGTACTCTGCACCGCACAGGACATCCACAGTCCGTCCCAGATGGTCTGCGAAACCACGATGTTGGCCTCGATGTACGCCGTTACCTTCCACGTGGGCAGACCGCACGCGATCATTTCCAGCAAGGTCCCGAGCACTCCAAGTGTCAGTCCAAGCAGCTCCAACGCAGCTGAAGCCATCTTTTCTTCCAACTTTGTCCTTATTAATTATGAATCTCAATTCAACTGAGAACTCTCGCCAAGTCCAGCTTGCAGGCGTGATTTAATTCTGAAGCAAGCAAACAGGTGTAAGAGACCAGGTATACATCACCGCATAGAATAAAGGAGTGAGCGCGCAGTAGAAGCGGAGCGGAGAAGAAAAGCTGTGAGCAGAAGGTACGCTGAGAGGAGGGGGTGAATGAGTCTTCAAGAGGGTTCGAGTAAAAAAAGAAAAACTTTCGTCCAATCGCGCCGCACCGCATCTACCAACAACCAATAGTAAAAGAGGGAAGCTGGGCAGTGAGACAATAGGATAGAGGGAGGAGGGAGAGAAGGGAACCTACTATTTTGAGATTTAGCACTAGACTAGATGAGTTAGCCTATAGAGAGGGAAAGAAAGGAGCGAGAGAGACCAGAAGTCTACAGAAAAATCAAACAACACTCTACACTAAAAACATCTAAAGTATTTATATATATAGGTTTATAGAGAAAACTCATTCTGATGAAGCTTCACGGTGATATGGTAATGCTGGAACCTCTTGCACCAACACACCATGGAACCATTCAGGATGCTAGCTGGAATCTATAATAAGGTGTCATAAAATCTAACATTTTTTACAGCCATGAAAAATATTTATTTATTTATTTATTTATTTTTAATTAAACACAAGCAGGTAAACATCTTGAGTTATTTGTTTTGTTTAACGCTTTACTTTGAATTGAGTGTGCCAGTCCCTCCAGATAATTACTCAGTGTAAAGTCTCGACTAGGCTAATTACATCTTATGTTGAGCCTCATCTTAATGTGTCATTGGTGGAAAAAAAACAGCCCTGTCATGTGAAAGCAAATGTGGGACCTCTACTGCAGCTGGATGTTTCTCCTTTTGTTCTCCTATTATTTAAAGATAAATAATACAGAAAACTAATATAACAAAGTATTAATACTCCATATACATATACCAGTATACTAAAGATTTTTCAGATCTACTGAAAGCAACACAAAAGTCCCATTAATTTAACACTGACTGCTAGAAAGAAGTGAACAAGATTTCTGTATACGTGCTAAATCTCCAATCGACTGAAGAGTCATTTACTCACACTCACACTCTCAATATAGTAGATTATAGTGACTTTTAAATTAGCAAAAAATTTTGCTTATTTTAATATCATACCCCAGTAAATGTAATGCCTTGTAATTTTAGAGTGAGAAACATAATGTGATACAATAAATATAACTGTCTGCTTACACCTTTAGTGAATGTATAAAATACTTTTTTGGACTAACATTTCAATATATGCTCATCGGCCACTTTATTAAGTACACCTGTTGAATGCTTGATAACTCAAATGTCTAATCAGCCAATCACATGGCAGCAACTCAGTGCATTTAGACAAGACATGATCAAGACGACCTGCTGAAAAAGAGAAAATATCCAGTGAGCAGAAATTCACTGGGCAAAAGTGCCTTGTTTATGCCAGAGGTCAGAGGACAATGACCAGACTGGTTCAAGCTGATAGAAAAGCAACAGTAACTCAAATAACCACTCATTACAACCAAGGTATGGAGAAGAGTATAATAACACACCATGTGACAAAGCTCAAATCATCTTAAACTAGTTTCTTGACCATGACAATGAGTTCACTGTACTGAAATGGCCCCCACAGTCATCAGATCTCAATCCAATAGCTCTACAGCAACTGCATGATGCTACCATGTGAATATGGACCAAAATCTCTGAGGTTTTCTCCAGCACCTTCTTGAATTTATGCTACAAAGAAATAATTGAGGTTCTGAATTCAAAAGTGGGTCCAACCCAGTATTAGCAAAGTGTACCTAATAAAGTGGCCAGTGAGAGTATAGTTTACAGTGGTGCTTGAGAATTTGTGAACCCATTAATTTTGACTATGTTTCTGTGTAAATATGACATCAAACATCATCAGATTTCCACAGAAGATCTAAAAGGAGATGTGGAGAACCCAATTAAACAAATAAGAAAATTATTATATTTTTCTTATATTATTATATTTCTTATATTATTATAATATTAGATATTAGCTCATCAGGCTGGAAAACATTACAACACAATCTGTAAAATAGTTTGGACTCCACCAGTCCATAGTCAGACGAACTTTGTACAAATGGAAAAATTCAAGACCTGGAGTAGTTGACAAAACATCTACAGCATGGGTGAGAATGTGGGTCATGCAGCAAGACAAGAAAATGTTTTTGAATGTTCAAGTCAATGTCCTGTTTTTTATCCATTAAACAAGTTGGGGAAGAAGTTAATGAAAGGAAACCCACCAACATCCCAGAGTTGAAGCTGTTCTGTATAGAGGAATGGGCAAAAAAATCCTCCAAGCCGGTGTGCAGGACTGATCAACAGTTATGGTTGCATGTGTGGGCGCAGTTTTGCTGCACAAAGGGGTCACACCACATACTGCAAGCAAAGGTTCACATACTTTTGTCTCTCAAAAATATATAATGTTGAATTGTTTCTTAAATAAATAAATCACAAAGTATATATTTTGATTCATGTGATTAACTGGGTTGTCTTTATGTACAGTAGCAAATCCGATGTTTTAGGCCATTTTATGCAGATCATTCAAAAGAATTCACAAACATACAAGCACCACTGTATATGTGATGCTTTTAAGTCTTCCTCCACTATGGAAATAGGAACTGTACAATAAGTCATTTAACAAATAAAACTGGTTGAGTTAAACAGGCTGTGGTAAAAGGCCAATGAAATCTAGTTTTTTTAAAATAAATTCAACTCACTGAGTCATTGTCTCAACATTTTACTCAGGTATACCCAATGGTATTACTATTTTATGGTATCATAATGCTACACAATGTTTAAATTGTCAACCATTCTTCAACTAGAAATTACAGAACATAGTTTATAGATCTGAAGGTATTTTTGTCCATTTAGAAATAGGATATGATTAACTTGCTATTTGCATTTAATCAGCTAATTTGGCTGCAATTAGTATCCGATAAAAATAATTAAAGTGACAAAAGTACAGACTGAGTTCATTTTTAATGCAGGTAAAACTAAGCCATTAGAATACATATTTTGAACATATGACCTGATCTAAAACTTGATCGAAATTGTAATTCACAGTTTAAGAGAAATAACCTATACCTCGTTAATAATTACAGTATAAGGATATGCTTCTATGCAAAATAAACGATTCATTTAGCTCTAAATACTGTGGTGTGGGGATTTATACTGAAGATTTTAATCAGTATACCAGATAAATGCGACAATTATATTAAAAACAACTTCCTTAATCTAAACTATTTTTATTTCGTGCAACAGCACGCCCAGTCCCGTTAGGAGCGCCCTAATCTGCGCGGAATTCTTGACTGCAACTGTGCCCTTTACCCACCATTTTGGCTCTGAGACTGCCCTTTCACTCATTGTCTACAGATCCTGCTATGAGCCGCAATGGCGCCATTTAGCCCGGTTTCAGAAACTCAGCGGTATTCCGCGGCGGAGGCGGAATTGCAGCTGTTTCCGGATCCCCTGGACTGATCTGGGAAAACTGAGAATTTAAGGGAAGAGGAAAATCAATCTTTTGTGTTTAAGTCAGATATTTACACAGAGGTAAGCGCATCCCCTGCAATGCAAAATGTTCGCGATCTCGTCTTTATCGAGTATCCGAGCGGAGTCATTTGAAACATAATAGCCTCAATACAGTGTTGCGTGCGGAAGTTGGAAGTTCCTATAAGAAGCCCAAACTCTCCAAAAACGTTAAAGTTGCCGAAATAATATTTTCTTGGTTGTTTTTAATTTGTGACGCTCTTTGTTTGGAATGATTTTACCCCACACAGGTTTTTTAATGTATTTTTCAGCATGCAACGTTCTGCTAGCATTATCCTTTAAAAGGGTGTGGACTCGAGGCGGTCGGACAAAAGTTTTGAAGAGCGCAGGCGAACAGAATTGCTGTAGATCTCACGTTTCTATTACCCTCTTTTGTAATTCGTTTATTTAGACTTCGGCTTATACATTTGGCCAAAAAATATGCAAACCCACTGCCCATTAATGAAGTAGGCCTATGCTCAGGGCTGTCAGTGTTTACCGCTTTTTTTTTACCTTAAGGGCATACTGTAATTAAAAAAAAAACCTTCAAAAAATTTGGTACCAGTGAGTTATGAAGTGAATCTGCCATCCGTCTTCATCACCACCTGCAAACGAATTCCATGTTTATCAAACAGCAGGGAAGCTCAGGCATTTCTAGGTAAGATGTGTACTCTCTTTTGGCCGAGCTTTGGCCCTGGATTCCTGGAATCACTGGTGTTTCACTGTGGTCTTTACACTATGGAACCAGGAGAAACCAGGCTCTGAATCATTTGGAAGTATAATACTCATCCATCACAAACTCAGTCTTTATCACTCTTTCTTCATCAAATAATCCACTTCAAGCTTTCAGCTTGGTATATATACACTGTTTGTGTAGTTTAACCCATTCCTAAACATTGATATCATGCCTTTTATAATATTTGTCAACTTATTGTGTGTTTAGAGATTAAAGAGGACATATGTAGAACTCACTTTTGTGCATATACACTTTGATATCTTGAGTGACTGCCAACCCACAAACAGGGATATCTAACAACTGAGCTTTTTTTTTTTTTTTGTGGACAGCTTGGGTTCAAAAACATGGGCTTCAACTAGGGGTGTGAATCTCTCCCTTTGAGATGATCTGCATCTCAAAAAATAGCTTATGGTACAAAAAAAAAATCAATAACAGCTAATAATTACATGCGCTTAGTAGGGCTGCAACTAACGATTATTTTAAGAATCGATTAATCAGTCGATTATTTTTTTCGGGTTAAAAAAACAAACAAAAACTTTCCATGTCTTTATTCAGAAATATAACATTAAATAACAGAGCAAATAAGTGCTTACAATAAATGAATAATAAAAAATTTAATTTATTCATAAATTAAAATAACAAATTAAATAATAAAGAATAATAAATGCATCTCTAATGCCAACACTACATACAAACCCCTTCACTCCCTTTCTTTAGGAACTTTGCATTGCAATCCAAAAATGTTAGCATGTCAACATGCTCCTGGCTAAAGTTGGCTCTCTTTTTTAGAGACTGTGGCCCTGTCCACACGAACAGGGTTTTTTTTTTTTTTAACGTAGCTTTTTCTATGCGGTTTGACCGTTCGTCCACACGAAAACGGCGTTTTAGGTCACTGAAAACGGACTTTTTTTGCAAAGCTCCTTCCAGGGTGAAGATTTTCTGAAATATGGACTGGGAAAACGGAGTTTCTTGCTTGTAACGTCACTTTGTGCGTCGTTATCTCCTTTGTTTACATGAGGCGATTTTGTGCAATAGCGGACATAGCCAAAATGTTGCCAGCTGTAACACTGCTGACAGAATTTGTTACAAATCTACAAATACATTTACAATTATTACTTTTTCATTACACTGAAGAACAGAGGCGTCAGAATGGAGGTCACTACTATATCCATCACACCCACGAAGCAGTTCCCGCCCCCAGAGTCGTCGGTTTTGGACGAGACCCGGTCGGACCTCTCGTTGGTGGGACAGCTTTCAAAACGAAGTGGTTGTTGAAGAAGAATGGCAAGAAAATGTTTGTATGCATAGGACATCGCTGTTGTTGCTGAGTGAGCTGCTGGATGTTTTTTATAAACGAATTTGAAAACCCCCATTTTAGAAAATACCCATGTACATGTGGACATGGCCTTAACGCTAACTTATTTTGAAGATTCCGCGTCCACGCCGGCTCCGCCTCGCTTCGTTCAATCGCTCGTGTTTTTTTTTCCAGTGCTGACCGCAAGTGCCGCAAGTAACGTAAGCGGATATGATAAGGCGGGGGACACATAAATCATGCGACACAACGAATCGATAATGAAATTCGTTGTCGACACTTTTAATAATCGATTATTATCGATTTTATCGATTCGTTGTTGCAGCCCTAGCGCTTAGACCCATTAATGATCCGATGTTAATCGGTTCAGCATTGTAATGATTCAGGTTTTATCCAGTATGTTTCAGTTAAGTTAAATTCAACATTATGTCCCAGTTTCAGTTCAGTAAGGAACAATGATTTCAAAACATTCCTTCACTGATTTTTGTCTGTTTACTGGTACATTAGTTCTATGCCCATTCTCTGTGCATCTTGATTTCGGCGTAGACACCAGGTGTCTGAATCCAACATTATCTGTAATGTTATAGATTCACACACAAAGTAACTGACAGATTAAGTTGTTGCCATTAACTGGATAGAATTCATTGATGGCAAGCTCTGAAAGAAACAGCTAATGCTAGCTTTAGCTCTCTCTGTCGCTCTCTCAGTCACTCAAACAATCATTCACACACACCAGAGAAGTGATTGTCGCATTAATTGTTTCTGTATAACCTGGATATGTCTGCATTGATTTTTTTTATTTTATTTTTTTTGGACCGATTTATCGATTCAAATCATATGTGTGAATGAATGAATGAGGTATTATGACTGATTCCGATGTAATCTTGCGCTTATGAATAACCATGTTCCTTTCGTGTATGGCCATTGAAGATGATGCAACTTTAGATAACAACCAAGCAAACAGTTTCTTAAATCACAAACTGACTCCTGAGAATTATACTGCCCCCATCTGAGTAACTTCACTCATGGGTTAAAAACTATTTGGTTGTATTTGTTGAAGCTGCAGGGATAAAGTTGGTTTTGATGGTAGTGTTCCAGCAACAGTCGGAAAAATCCTGAAGTTGTGTCCAATCTGAGCTAAGGAAACTTACTTCTTAAGTCAAGTAGCTTGTAAGGAGTTGCACTAATCTATGAACATGTAAGTAAAAAGCATTGTTAATGCTACATTGTTTATATTTTAGCGTCAACAATTTCTATATTTTTATTCAAGTCATAATTTGCTAAATGAATTCACATAAAATTGAATGTGTATGAGTCAATCTCAAGAATAGTTGACTGTTATTTAGAGCCCTAAGAACTAGGGGCAATCCTTAAAAAAGATTTCTCTCACAGAAACTGAATCGTGTCACATTCAGGGCATACAGTGAATTTAGCAGAGTTAGCTCTATAAACCACCAATTACTTTGATGTGAATGTTCAAATTTATCTTAACAGAATACATTAATTAAGCTTGTGTTATGATTTAATGGAACAAATTACCATGTAAAGGAAAAGGCATTCAGAACCAAATGTTCTGAAAAAGGCAATTTGGATTGGTTGCCAGGGTGACTGTGCTGCCTGATCGATGTGGGATTTTGATCTAAGCTTGTCACATACGTTTAATTACGACCCCAGGGAACTGTGTTAACTTGTGGGAAAGAGGTGCAATATGTCACCATTAAGTAGTAGTACAATCATTCTGGCATATGTGTTAGTGGAGATTTGCAAATGCAACCTGTCAGCCAGTGGAACTGGTCCCCATTCCATACTTTGCAGACAATGGTGTTAATTCCAGTAATGAGCTTACTGTATGCGTATCCAGTCACATGCCTCTGGAGAGCTACCCCAGCAATGTTTAAGGTTTGATTGAAATGGAAAATCTCTTAAGTCAACACTGGTAATTATGTGGAAATGTTGTAGGTGAGATGAGGTGTTTTTTACAAATACACACAGAGTACTTGCACCTTTTCACACTCTTTGAACAGGTTACATTTCTGTCAGTTAGGCTGTGAAATATTTTGCATAGAGAAATAAAAGTTGAAACCCACAGGAATACATTTAAACAAATGTGAATATTAGTATGAAAATATTAGTGCGGAATTGGTTTAAACAGTTGTAGTTCTAAGCCTCCTTTAAAGCTGCTTAGTATAATTATCCAGGCAATAATGTAGCCACTTTAATATATAGTAGTACCAAATTCCTTTTCTAACCACTGGCAGCTGAGTATTAACTGGACCTCTGTATGTGTGTGTACTCGTGTATGTGTTAGTGAGTGTGTGTGTGTGAGAGAAAACAACTCTGTGCCTTTGTGTGTTTGCTTGGAGACTTCAAGTCTGGTTTCTGATTTTGAGGCCTTTTTTATTACCAGAGCGAGGCAGGTTGAAAAAGTCACTTTTTTGAAATAGTAGCTTAAAAACACCAATTACTTCTTGAGTGTTTGACTAGTAAATATGAGTGAGCACATATTTGTAATAAATGACATTAAGTATTTTTGATTGGAGGCATGTTTATTTTTTATGGCATCCAGAGGGGCTGTATCTATTGTAGTCAGTGGTTGTATATTTGTAGAGTAAATAAGAGTAATATTTTAGAACTACCTCAGCCTTTTCTAAGAGTGCATCAGCATTGTAACTTGCTCTATTTGACATACAGCTAAAAACCTACTGTTATGATCAACAAACTATTAAATAACTTGTGAGATAAGGTAGGTGTTTTTAGCATGGAAAACACCACATTGTGCTGAATTGTCCTGACTTCCAGGAGTTTTGCAGATTGGTAATTAACCTTGAACACTTCTGACATTCGTTTATTTCCGGCTGCTCTCTAAAGCACTTCTGCTTGAACAATCTCTTGGCCTTAAACATTTTTTAAACTGAGTTAAAACTTTTAAAATGTATTATCTCAAGCATAGCCCCAGCCAAATATGTGGCATAAGCCATTGTTCAGATGAGCTTCCTGTTTCAACAAATCAAAGCTTGGATATCCATGGACAAGGTTTACTGGCTGACCTCTCTGTAGGTTTGTAGGGAGGAGTATATGTGTAGGAAGAAAATGAAAGGTAAACAGAACTGTTCTCTTCCTCTGTTCACTTTATCACACACTCCCAAAATGAAGTCGTGGCACCAAATTAACATCAAGATGACTGGCCACTCAACGACATTCACCTTCAAATTAGGGGTGGGAGATGTGAGCTAAAATTCATATCATGATATTTTCCATTTGATAACGATGATATATCACAAAAAATATGAGATCTTATTTATTTATTAATTACTTCTACATGCCATTCAAAGTAGTCATAATAAACAGTAACTTTATTATAATAAACGTTCCATGTCATGGGGACATAAGTCATCAGTAAAATTTAAAGCTAAGTTTTGTTCATTTAAAATGTGGGATCCTTGTTGCTTTAATTCTTGCTCACTTATTTACCTTGAAATAGTTTGTTACCCTAAATAGTTTAATGTGAATTGTAGACATACGTTTAAGAAGTGCTCTTTTTTTCCAACTCTAGTTTTTACCAGGTAGCTACAGACATGTCACAATCTGGAGAAAAAGGGAAGGTAGGATACTAACAGACACTACCAAACAAGACTACAAAACAAGTCAACTGAGCTTGTATTAGTAACCACTTTTTAATGCATATTGTATGTTATAGTTTCCAGAGGCTGCTGGGTATGTGGGCTTTGCCAACCTTCCCAACCAGGTACACAGGAAGTCAGTGAAGAAGGGTTTTGAGTTTACACTGATGGTAGTAGGTGAGTTATACACATGTACACACACAATTATATTTGTATGAGGGTTTTTTTTGTCTGACCAGCTTGTGTTTCCTAGGAGAGTCTGGACTGGGTAAATCCACCCTAATCAACAGCCTATTTCTCACTGACCTCTACCCAGAACGCTACATACCTGGAGCAGCAGGTAATACACGCACACGCACAATATGTCTGCGGTGAAAATGTCACCAAGTAAATAAATCTGAGAACTAATGACTTAGCATTCTTAGCCTTCTTGAGAACACAGGGCATGCATATGCCAGTCCTTTGTAGGGCTTAGTGGGGGTCGATGTTGCAGCACCAGCCAAAAAGCACTGCCAGCACTTAAACCTGGTCCTTGCAGCGGTGGCCTAGTGTGTTAGACTGCTCTTCCCTCTGACTGCCATTTTTCTGTTTTCTTTTTTTAAACTACAGGTAGTCCCCCGGTTTACGATGTCCCAATACTTATGATATTTCGACTGTACAGTGGGAATCCAATAGTACACACGAATACACATACACCAGAAACTGTACTTTAAATTTAAAATTTCCATATGTAGTATATGCAGTACTCTCCCGCAATCGGATGAGGAAGTCATGTCGTAGTCACTTGGAGGGAGTGATGTGCGCTGGGAAATGTAATGAGAAAAAGTAGTGGTCACGCAATAAGAGTTTTGATTTTAACTTCTATATGTTATGAAATAAATTACAAGATATTTTATAATAAACTGTATGTTAATGACTTTGCCCAACTGTAGTTTAATGTACACACATGGACAAAATTGTTGGTACCCCTCAGTTAATGAAAGAAAAATCCACAATGGTAACAGAAATAGCTTTAATCTGACAAAAGTAATAATAAATACAAAGCCTATGAAAATGAACAAATGAAAGTCAGACATTGCTTTTCAATTATGCTTCAACAGAATTATTAAAAAAAATAAACTCATCAAACAGGCCTGGACAGAAATGATGGTACCCTTAACTTAATATTTTGTTGCACCATCTTTTGAGGCAGTCACTGAAATAAAACGATTCCTGTATCTGTCAGTGAGGCTTCTGCACCTCTCAGAAGGTATTTTGGCCCACTCCTCATGAGCAGACTGCTCCAGTTGAGTCAGGTTTGAAGGGTGCCTCTTCCAGACGGCATGATTCAGCTCCTTCCAAAGATGCTCAATAGGATTTAGGTCAGGGCTCATAGAAGGCCACTTCAGAATAGTCCAGTGTTTTCCTCTTAGTCATTCTTGGGTGTTTTTAGATGTGTGTTTTGGGTCATTATCCTGTTGCAAGACCCATGACCTGCGACTGAGACCAAGCTTTCTGACACTGGGCAGCACATTTCTCTCTAGAATTCCTTGATAGTCTTGAGACTTCATTGTACCCTGCACAGATTCCAGGACCCCTGTGCCAGATTGCAGCAAAGCAGCCCAGACCCCCCCATAACAGAGCCTCCTCCATGTTCCACAGTAGGGACAGTGTTCTTTTCTTGATATGCTTCCGTCCGACATAAAGCTGATGTGTCTTGCCAAAAAGTTACATTTTTGTCTCATCTGTCCATAGGACATTCAGAAGCTTTGTGGCTTGTCAACATGTAGTTTGGCAAATTCCAGTCTGGATTTATGTTTTGTTTTCAACAATGGTGTCCTCCTTTGTCGTTTCCCGTTAAGTCCACTTTGGCTCAAACATCGACGGATGGTGCGATCTGACACTGATGTTCCTTGAGCTTGAAGTTCACCTTTAATCTCTTTAGAAGTTTTTCTTGGCTCTTTTGTTACCATTCGTATGATCTGTCTCTTTGATTTGTCATCAATTTTCCTCCTGCGTCCACGTCCAGGGAGGTTGGCTACAGTCCCATGGGTCTTACATTTCTGAATAATATATGCAACTGTATTCCAGGGAACATCAAGCTGCTTGGAGATGGTCTTATAACCTTTACCTTTAACATGCTTGTCTATGATTTTCTTTGTAATGTTCTGAGACAACTCTTTCCTTTGCTTCCTCTGGTCCATGTTGAGTGTCAAGTCAAGTCAGATCTATTTATATAGCGCTTTTTACAATGGAGCATTGTCTCAAAGCAACTTTACAAGTTTAGATTATCTCCTAATAAATACGTCCATTCCCAAATTGAGCAAGCCTAGGGCGACAGAGGCAAGGAAAACTCCCTGAGTGTTGTAGGAAGAAACCTTGGGAGGACCAAGACTCAAAAAGGGACCCAAATTCCTTGGGCGGCGTAGATGATAAATCTAAGAGCGAAACTAAAGTCATGGAGTCAAAGTTCGAATAAAATGGGGAAGTAAATGCACATCGTATATTAACCAAGTGGCCCGGGTGTTGTTGGTATAGTGGGGCTGGAGCTGATGACGAAAGCAGCTTGCGTGGAGCTTGCAGCCGATGAACATCATGTGTGGGGGGGGGGGCTGGAAACCGGCACCGGAACACAGCTCGGAGAGAAAACAGCAAATGAAAGTAGTTAGTTGATTAAGAGCACAGTGTCTATTAAACAATCACTGATGCCATGTTCAATCACTGATACCATGTGTAGCATGAGACCCCGGCAGCATTTAGCCTATAGCAGCATAGCTAGAAAGAGGAGAACTGGTAGGAAACAC
Organism: Ancistrus triradiatus; assembly: GCA_025084515.1. NCBI lineage: Eukaryota > Metazoa > Chordata > Actinopteri > Siluriformes > Loricariidae > Ancistrus > Ancistrus triradiatus. Next base: position 242,467 of record JAJAGP010000424.1, on the reverse strand, counting down.
ACAGCCAAGAGGGATCACATGAGACATTGGCAACCCCACGGGAAGGCAGGAGAAGGACAGCAACCCCAACTTCTCTGATCACCATAAAGACTCTTTGACGTGAACCCCAAGCTCTGCCCTTATTCTAAGGCCAAGGATGCACGAGTTCAAGATCACGAGGACCGAAGCCCCAGTTCAGCCAGACCGCCCACTCGACACTCCCGGCTAGCGGACAAAACAGGCAGGCCAGACATGACTAGACTCTGGCCCCAGTGACCCAAGCCATGCATCCTGGTCTATCTTAGTCAAAAGCCTGTGTAAAATAGGTATGTCCTTTAGCAACACTTAAAACTTTGGAGAGTGTCTGAATCTCGAACGAAAAGTGGGAAGTTTACTTCCATAGTTGGGGGGCCATGTATGAGAGAGCCTTTCCCCCGGCTGTGACTTTTTTAATTCTAGGAACTAAAAGAAGTCCTGCACCCTGCGAACGAAGTAGACGAGTTTGGATTGTAAAAACTCTAGGAGGTCACTCAGATAAATGTGGGGCCAGGCATGTAGGAGCTTTATAAGTTATAAGAAGTATTTTGTAATCAATGCGGAATTTGACTGGTAACCAGTGCAGTGATGATAGAACAGGAGTGATATGATCAAATTTTCTAGTTCGAGTTAGCACTCGGGCAGCTGCATTCTGAACTAACTGAAGTTTATTTAATAGATTTACTAGAGCATTCCAGTAAGAAAAGGCGCTTATTACAGTAATCCAAACCTTGAGGTTATAAACGCATGAAACAAGTTTTCTGGCATCATTAAAAGAGAGGATATGTCTAAGTTGTAGCGTATTACGTAATTGAAAGAAAGCAATTCGAGTGATGCTGCGAATGTGTGGATCAAAGGAGAAGATCTGAATCAAATGTGGACCCCTGAGTTTTTTACAGACGGGACTGGGAAACAAACTGACAGACCCATCTAATTTAGAATAGATCTTAGCCAACATGTCTCTCACAGCCTTGGGTCCCACTAATACAACAACCTCAGTTACGTAAGAGAAAATTAAATAACATCCAATCTTTTATTTCCTTTACACAGTCCTCAATTTTGTTGATTGTAAGGCTGTCATTAGGTTTGGCTGATATGTACAGCTGTGTATCATCTGCATAGCAGTGGAAACTAATGCCATGTTTACGAATAACTGAGCCTAGTGGCAGCATGTACAGAGAGAATAAAAGCGGGCCAAGCACTGACCTCTGAGGCATGCCATACTTCACTTTTGAGATCTTAGACCTTAGATTATTTATATGAACAAACTGGTACCGGTCGGTTAAGTAGGATTTAAACCAAGAAAGTGCTGATCCCTTAATACCTACAGTATTTTCTAGTCTGTTTAGTAAAACATCATGATCTATAGTGTCAAATGCTGCACTTAAATTTAACAGAACAAGAAAAGAAACACATCCCTTATCTGAGGACATTAACAAGTCATTTAGTACCCTAATTAATGCTGTTTCAGTACTATGATGGGGCCTGAAGCCAGACTGAAATGTTTCATAAATTTCATTTGCTTTTTCTAAGATTTTGGACAGAAACGGTAGATTTGAAATTGGTCCATAATTAGATATCACACAAGGGTCAAGATTGGCTTTTTTAATCGGTGGTTTGATAACGGCAGACAAAGGATTTGGGCACATAACCAAAGGTAAGGGATGTATTTAAAATAGCTAACACTGGCTATATAATACTAGGTATTACTTGTTTGAGTAAATGTGTAGGAATTGGATCTAATAAACATGTTGATGACCAGTGCGGATAGTTCAGTGTTAGTAATTGGGGTAAAAGATTCTAATCTTGATTTACAGCTCATTAAACAGATGTCTTCACTAGTGCTGCACCTGGAAGGTGGCTGAATAGTTTGGTGATGTGATGAGCATTGAGTTTTATGCTTAATGTTTTCTATCTTATCATTAAAGAAAGTCATGAAATCATTACTGTTAAGTCAAGTCAAGTCAGATTTATTTATATAGCGCTTTTTACAATGGAGCATTGTCTCAAAGCAACTTTACAAGTTTAGATTATCTCCTAATAACTACGTCCAATCCCAAATTGAGCAAATTACACAGAACGGGAGAATCACTTTCTGTTGGGTTTTTTGTGAATTTGGAGACTGTATTAAAAAGAAATCTTGAATTATTCTTATTTTTCTCTATGATTGAGGAGAAGTATGCAGCCTTAGCTTTAGTGAGGGCATGCTTATACTCTGCCATGCTGTCCCTCCAAGCAATCTTAAACACCTCCAATTTTCACTTGCGCTCTAAATGCCGTGTTTTTTGCTTCAAGGTACGGGTGTGGTCATTATACCTCGGTGCTAGCCTTTTCTCCCCTAATGCGTTTGACCCTAGCAGGAGCAGTCGTGTCCTGGGTTGAGCGAAGCACACATTCTAATTGGTCATTTACACACTCAAGTCAAATTTCAAGTCTGGTAGGTTTTTAATAAACGCAGCTGGAGTAGCAGATGTGATAGTGCACTTGGTGTGACAACAAGGCAGAAGGATTTTATTTATTAGAGATAGCTCAAATACTAAAAGATAGCGATCTGAAATCGAATCACTTTGCGGGAAAACATCAATGTTATCTATATTGATACTAAATGTTAATATTAGATCTAAAGTATGATTACAGCGGTGGGTTGGTCCCATCACATTCTGAGTGATACCCATGGATTCTAAGATGGACTCGAAAGCAATTCTAAGTGGATCCTGCTCATTGTCAAAGTGAATATTGAAATCACCTACAATTAAAGCCTTATCTGTTGACAGTAGTAGCAGGAAAGAAAGTTAGCAAATTCCTGAAGAAATTCTGAATAGGGACCAGGAGGGAGGTAAATAGTGATAAGCTGAAAGAGTGTGGTTTTGACTGCCATAACGATGGGTTCAGTCACATTTAAGAAATCAAGTATTTCAAAAGAATTAGCCTTTGTAATGGGATTTAGTTGTAACACTTAGCTCTTTGTCAAAAATTGTGGCTATGCCTCCCCCCCGACCATTAGGACGAGGGCGATTAGCATGACTGTATCCAGGAGGTGAGGCTTCATTTAAGGCTAAATATTCATCAGGTCTAATCCAAGTCTCAGTGAGACAGAGAGCGTGTAAACGTTTATCAGTGATTATTTCATTTACAATTACTGCTTTGTTTGTAAGTGATCTAATGTTAAGTAATCCTAGCTTTAGTCTAAGGTTGTTATTTCTTTGGGAGCTATCTGTGTTTATACTAATGAGGTTATTAAAACAGACTTTTTGAGAGCGTTTAGGACAGCTGCAGGTAACAGACACAGTTTCAATAATGTGGGTTCTGGGTGACGGTGCATGGCTACCAGCAGACAGTTGGTTAAGCCGGTCTGTCTGCTGCCTGACCCCTGCTCTGGATAGTCAGCCCCTAACAAACCGGGCCATAAGACTATGGGCAATGTTGCAGGAGATTAGAGCAACACCGTCCCATCCTAAAAAGCCAGGCTTACCCTCAAAGGCTGTCCAGTTGTCTATATAGCCCACGTTGTTTTCAGAGCACCACTTGGGCAGCCAGCAGTTCAGCGACCATAACCTGCTGTAGGCTTGGTCACCTCGCTGCATTGGGATGGGGTCAGAGCACACTACAGCATCGGACATCGCCTTCGCCACACTAACCATCTCTACAGAATTAGCCTTAGTAACCTCTGACTGATGAAGGCGTACATCATTAGCCCCTACATGAATAACTATCCTAGAGAATCTGTGGCTCTCGAGTTCACTAAGACTCGTTACAATGTCCGGCGCAATGGCTCCAGGGATACAGATAACTCTAGCTGCTGGTGTCCCTAAAGGGGTAGCAAGTTTCACGTGTCGTAAAATAGTCACCTATGACCAGAGCTCTTTCAACGTGCTGCTCAGTGGGTGTATCACTGAGGAGGGCAAACCTGTTGGACACGTGAACAGGTAAAGAGAGGTGCTCTCGTGGACGAGCCTTACGACTACGTCGCCGAACCGTCACCCACTTGCCCTGCTGCGAGGGCTCTGCCGGGGCTGGGGCTCTAACTTCACCTGTGGCATCCAGATCTGCTAAGCTAGGAGCTGAACTAGCCTTCTCTAATGTCTGGATGCACGCCTCTAAAACTACAATCTTCTCCGTCAGACTAGCTACAAGCCTACACCTATCACAAGTAAAATTTACACTAATGATGGAGGAAGAATAGCTAAACATGCCACACTCGGTACAGGGATCAAGCGCAGCAGAAGCCATGTTAGTACAATTAATGAATTAAAGGTACTTCGCTTCGGGTGGTGTTGTGAGGTGCCGAGTGAAGATCTGGTTCAGCTGCAGCCAATGGTCCATTGCAATGCTCGATTAAAGCGTTAATACAAGTTAATACAAAACGTCACACAAAACTAAGTCTCAGAAAGAAGGTGGGGAAAAGACTGTAAAAAAGTTATAAAAACACAGACTACTGCAAAAGAAGACGCAACTCTGGTAATTAGCTAATGGCTACAAACACAAGCTGGTATACCTGTAAAGTTACTAAACGATTAGCGGCAAAAAAATATAATCCGCCGGTACGAGAATAAAATGATTAAGATGTTGTAAAAACCTACCATATATACGATTATATACGATACAGATGCGATCGGGAATTAAAATAGTTCAAAGGTAATAAACTGCTAACAGCTACAAAACAGCGTGTGTCCTGTATGCAATTGGGGAGAACGAGTCTGGGTTGCCAGATCCTCGCAATCCTCGCGTCAGTGGTCAGCGTTCTCTCAGCGTCAGTTCGTGGTAAAAGTGTGGTACACACAGTGTCCGCAAACAGCACAGTGACTACCTGAAGCCCTATATATAGGTCCACTGACTGATTACAAGATTGTAGACACTTGTGATGCTAATTGGCGAACACACCATGATTTAACATGTCCCTTTGGTCACATTTTTCAGGGGTACCATCATTTCTGTCCAGGCCTGTTTCATGAGTTTATTTTTTTAAATAATTCTGTTGAAGCATGGTTGAAAAGCAATGTCTGGCTTTCATTTGTTCATTTTCATAGACTTTGTATTTATTATTACTTTTGTCAGATTAAAGGTATTTTCTGTTACCATTGTGGGTTTTTCTTTCATTAACTGATTGGTACCAACAAATTTTGTCCACGTGTGTAAGTTAAACATGTTTAGGGTACGCTACGCACTACAATACCTCCAGCATTTGGCAGTGCGTGACATAGGTAGTCGTGCGATGGGAGTGGTGAGCGCTGGGAAATGTATTGAGGAAAAGCCATGGTCGTGTTTTAAACATGATTAATACAGGCTGTGCTATGATATATACAGTATATATTAAACTCCTCCATTTATGATAAATTCCACATGCGATGCATTTGTCAGAATTTTTCCCCATCATAAATCGTGGAGTATCTGACATCATTTTAGTCATTTTTTTTTTGTTACTGTTCTTTTTTTGTCATCCTCTTTCATTTTTGCATTATTTTTCTTATTCCTTTGTTCATAGTTTTGTTTTGTTTTGTTCTTCATCTTTATCCATCTTAATTCCTTTTAGTCATTTCTCCCCAGTTTCTTACATTCCTTTGTTCTGTCTCAGTCTTCTGTCTGTCCTCTTCCTAATGTTGGCCGTGTGTTTGATTCGTTCATGGCCCCCTACAGGTAATTCAGTAAGTCTGAATAGATGAGTTTGTTAAGGCTCTGAAAACAGAAGTACTTGGAGCAGAGGGAAAAGAGTTTTTCATGTTGATCTCTCCAATGAAAAATTGACCTTTGAAGTCAAATGTATATTAAAAGTTAAGACAATGGCTCACATTTAATCACCATAATCCTCATGTGACTCTGTTTTTGTAGAGACACATAGATGAAACGGCTCTTGACTTTGTAATGCTTATGCTTTTTCAAAAGTTTGTGGGCACATACTTTATATGGCTTTAACACGCAATTGGGAGGGAGGGGTATATATATGCCTAGTATTAGTGCAAAATAGTGAAATTTCCATTCATGTGTATTTTGAGTTCCATTTATGTGTACTTGGATTTTTTTTGTACATATACTTGAAATGTAGTAATTTGAGAGGGAGAGGACAGGTTTGTACATCTAGCTGACTCAGTTTGGCAGATAAAGTATGACCCTGGTTTGTCATTTTTAATAATTAATTTCTCAAAATATGGACATTTCTAAATGATTGCCTTGATATGGATGCATTTGTTAATTCCTTAGATTCCTCTGTGTGAAGTGACTTTCTCAGATTTCACTTTCTTAAAATTGAGTGGGTCTTGTTTGTCATCGTAATTATAGAGAAGATCGAACGGACAGTGCAGATTGAAGCTTCAACTGTGGAAATCGAGGAGAAGGGAGTGAAACTCCGCCTTACCGTGGTAGACACTCCTGGCTACGGAGATGCCATCAACAGTCAAGACTGGTTAGTGTGTGAATGTCTGTCTGTAAGACTGCTTAAAAACAGGATACAGTATGACTAATTTCTATAAGCAGTAAACAGTACTTCAGAGTATGTAATGTTTCTGTTATGGCTGTTTTGCAGTGACTGCAATATCATAGAAGTGTTATGAGTAGTTATTTGGTGATATTTAATTTTTTTTTTATCAATTGTGTTGATTTCTAAATCTTATTTTCCTGTGATCTCCATTTTAAAAAATCATAAAAAGAGTAGGGGTCAATACAAGCACCTAACATACAATGAGGGGAGAAAATACATACGAAGTACTGTCATAGTTGTTTCAGACAGAAAATCGCCACTTCATGCCCTTAATTAATACGATTTCTGAAGAGCTGCAGGCTCCTGAAGCATATAATGCACTTTTGAACCCAGTGTGATGCACCACATGCACATACAGTGGCACTTGAAAGTTTGTGAACCCTTTAGAATTTTCTATATTTTTGCATAAATATGACCTAAAACAACATCAGATTTTCACACAGGTCTGAAAAATAGATAAAGAGAACCCAGTTAAACAAATGAGACAAAAATATTATACTTGGTCATTTATTTATTGAGGAAAATGATCCAATATTACATATTAATGAGTGGCAAAAGTATGTGAACCTTTGCTTTCAGTATCTGGTGTGACCCCCTTGTGCAGCAATAACTGCAACTAAACGTTTCCTGTAGCTGTTGATCAGTCCTGCACACCGGCTTGGAGGAATTTTAACCCATTCCTCCGTACAGAAGAGCTTCGACTCTGGGATGTTTGTGGGTTTCCTCACATTAACTGCTCACTTCAGGTCCTTCCACAACATTTCTGTTGGATTAAGTGGTGTTTGACTTTGGCCATTCCAAAGCATTAACTTTATTCTTCTTTAACCATTCTTTGGTAGAACGACTTGTGTGCTTAGGGTCGTTGTCTTGCTGCATGACCCACCTTCTCTTGAGATTCAGTTCATGGACAGATGTCTTGACATTTTTCTTTAGAATTCTCTGATATAATTCATTGTTCCATCAATGATGGCCAGCCGTCCTGGCCCAGATGCAGCAAAACAGGCCCAAACCATGATACTACCACCACCATGTTTCACAGATGGAATAAGGGTTTTATGTTGGAATGCAGTGTTTTCCTTTCTTCAAACATAATGCTTTTCTTTTAAACCAAAAAGCTCTATTTTGGTCTCATCCATCCACAAAGCGTTCTTCCAAAAGCCTTCCTGGCTTGTCCACGTGATCTTTAGCAAACTGCAGACGAGCAGCAATGTTCTTTTTGAAGAGCAGTGGCTTTTTCCTTGCATCTCTTCCATGCACACCATAGGCTCTATGCACGCTTGTCTTCCGGGTTCTCGTATACTGGCAGACTTAACTTCCGGTTTTAAACGCCGGACACTGAACACGTATCGTTGGGACACGATTCATAATGAATAATTATTATTTTTAATAATCTTAATAATAAAGTCAAAGTGAACCTTATTGTCATTCAGACTATACAACAGGGAGTGTAAATCTGAACGAAATTGCGTTTCTCCAGTCTACGATGTGCAAGAATAACAAGGGTGTAGAGACGTGAGACATACACATACGCTCATATATTCATATATACACATAAATAGAGGAAAAACAAAAAATAATAATAAAGATACAAAAATGTACACAACACATATAGACATATATACACGTGCATAAGCACATACACATGATTAAAATGTTGAGGTGTATGTGTGTGTGTGTGTGTGTATATATATATATATATATATATACTATATATATATATCTATAGATATATATATATCTATATATATATAGTGTGTGTGTGTGTGTGTGTATGTATCTATATCTATATATATATATTATACTATATATATATATTCTCCTATCTCCTATATCTCTCCTGTGTGGTGTGTGTGTGTTGTATATATCTATATATATATATATATTATATATATCACACACCCCACACCCACACACACACACCCACACCACCCCCACACACCACACACCCCCACACACACCAGGTCCTTCTCAAAAAATTAGCATATTGTGATAACGTTAATTCTTTTCCGTAATGTTAATGATAAAAATTTAAACTTTCATATATTTTTAGATTCATTGCACACCACCAACTGAAATATTTCAAGTCTTTTATTGTTTTAATACTGATGATTTTTGGCATACATCTCATGAAAACCCAAATTCTCACAAAATTAGCATATTTCATTCATCCGCCCCCCCAACAATACACCATATACATACATACATACATACATACCACACACCACACACACACACACACACACACACACCCACACACACACACACACACATTATAATATATATATATATATGATATATATATATATATGTGTGTGTGTGTGTGTGTGTGGTGTATGTATGTAGGTATATGTACACACACACACACACACACACACACATTATATATAATATATATATATATATATATATATATATAGATATATATATATATATATCTATATATATATATATTATATATGTGTGTGTATGTATGTAGGTATGTATATGTGTGTATTGTTGGTCGGATGAAATATGCTAATTTTTGTGAGAATTTTGGGTTTTCATGAGCTGTATGCCAAATCATCAGTATTAAAACAATAAAAGACTTGAAATATTTCAGTTGGTGTGCAATGAATCTAAAATATATGAAAGTTTAATTTTTATCATTACATTACGGAAAAGAATTAACTTTATCACAATATGCTAATTTTTTTGAGAAGGACCTGTGTGTGTGTGGGTGTGTGTGTGGTGTGTGTGTGTGTGTGTGTGTTTGTGTGTGTGTATATTATATATATACACACACACACACATTTTTTATATATATATATATATATATATATATATATATATATATATATATATATATATATATATATATATATATATATATATACACACAATTTTCACAGTATGTATTACTTATGTATTATAATGTATTACTTAATGATTTAGAGGGACATATGATGTTTTAATATGAAGTCTCCTTAGTCATGTCACAATGACTGTTCAGGCTGTGGAGTGTCATACCCTTGCAACTAAGCTCACGTCATTTTCATTCTCAGTTCATGTCCATACCAGTGAAATGGACACTACAGACCTTTGTGTGTTTGGTGATTTGAATGTTAACCCTCTTTATGTTGACAAGAAATTTCTTTCTGATTTCCTCGTCCAGCGGAAACGAATGAAAACTCACAAGAGTTATACCTTGCTGACACCGAACACAACGAGACAGAACAATGTTCTGATGCCCCTCGTTCTTGTTTTCCCAGCACTTCAGAACTTTGTTTACAGTCGCCTAAGCTGACCGGAAGCTGGAATGCCGGTATAAAGACTAATGGAAACGAGTCTCAGTCCTAGCGTGTATAGAGCCTATTGTAGTTCAGTGTTCGTCTGATGGTGGACTCCTGAACATTAACATTAGCAAATGTGAGAGATCCCTTCAGTTGCTTAGTTACCTTGGGGTCCTTTGGGACCTCACCAACTATTACACGCCTTGCTCTTGGGAGTGATCTTTGTTGCTCGACCACTCCTGGGGAGGGTAACAATGGCCTTGAATTTCCTCCATTTGTACACAATCTGTCTGACTGTGGATTGGTGGAGTCCAAACTCCCTGATCGTTAAATAAAACGGGGTGCCCACTCACGCCTGATTGTCAATCCATTGATTGGAAACACCTGAGTTTCACATACTTTTGCCACTCACTAATATGTAATATTGGATCATTTTCCTCAATAATTAAATGACCAAGTATAATATTTTTGTCTCATTTGTTTAACTGGGTTCTTTTTATCTACTTTTAGGACTTGTGTGAAAATCTTATGATGTTTCAGATCATATTTATGCAGAAATATAGAAAATTCTAAAGGGTTCACAAACTTTACGATTTGTGTATGCTCACCACACGCATGCGCGCGCGCACGCACACACACACATTCCCTTCTTCTCCATTCGGCTGCTGCCACTAGGGTTCGCCACAGCGGATCATCCATCACTGTCTCACCCTGTCTAATACATCTTCCTCTGTCACACCCACCACCTGCATGTCCTCCCTCACGTTCCAAATCTCTCCAACACACCTCTTCTCAAACATCAACCAATATATCCTCTTCAAATGGCAAGAAGAATGGGGAAAAAGAACAGACAACAAACAAAATCCAGCCTAAAATACAAAATCAAAACCAATCCTCAATTGATAGATTAAATTGATAGATTAAAAACAATCCTCTCAAAATGCTGCATCAGACACACCAGGCTCACGCATGGATACCTAGTTACAGCGAACGACCAGCCAAGATGCTCGCCATTGTCAAGACCTGTTAACAATTCTACCTATCTTCATCAACTATCTGACCCTGACCATAAAAAGGGAAAACTTTTTCAATGAGACCATCCTCAAAGACTTGTTCAGGAACACAAGCACAAGGAAGATATTAAACTTCTTATCAAAGCTCAATATAAAACGCTTATTATAGTTCTGTCACACTCCAAACCAGTAAAGATTTAAACTTGCCCAGCCGTTAATAGCAGAATTGTTCTGGTACAGCTTAAAATCATAACAAACAAACTAGGGCTGCAACAACGAATCGATAAAATCGATAATAATCGATTATTAAAAGCGTCGACAATGAATTTCATTATCGATCCATTGTGTCACATGATTTGTGTGTCCCCCGCGTTATCATATCCGCTTACGTTACATGCGGCACTTCACGCTGGAAAAAACAATACGAGCGGTTGAACGGAGCGAGGCGGAGCCGGTGCGGGCGCGGAATCTTCAAAATAAATTAGCGTTATTATTATGACCGACGCAGAGAAAAAAGTTCGGATTAAGTCCTCAAAAGTGTAGGAACATGTGTAACATGCAAGCTTTGCCAAAGTGATCTGACCGGTGCTGATACAGCCCTCGAAACGAAACGAAAACATTAGTGATGGGAATTTCGGCTCTTTTCAGAGAGCCGGCTCTTTTGGCTCCCAAGTGGCTCTTTAGATTTTTTGTAGCTTAATTTATTACCAAATTATGTGTAAAATAAATTACTAATGTAAAAACACATAATATCCAATGTTTGTTATTATTAATATGTTTTTTATTTATATACTCAATGGAACACAGTAAAATAAAATACAAAAACTAAGACCCATCTCAATTACAGGTCCAATCTGGTCTCAGGTCTCTGACTATGTGTATTATTTGTAAATTTGCAACTATATACAGGGAGAAAAGACATCAACCAAACATCACTCAACAAACTCAAAATAAAAATGTGCAAAAAAAAGAAAAAGCAACATCCAGGTTACAGTTTTTAATAAAGATTGGCATAAGAAAACCCCCCAAGGATATCATCTCTGAGGGGTTGATCCTGCTCCCCCTTTATGATCTGACTTGTTTTAGAAAAGATTCTCTCTGAGGGGATTTTATATATATATATATATGTGTGTGTGTGTGTGTGTGTGTGTGTGTGTGTGTGTGTGTGTGTGTGTGTGTGTATGTATGTAATGTATGTATGTATGTATGTATGTATGTATGTATGTGTGTGTGTGTGTGTGTGTGTGTGTGTGTATATATATATATATATATATATATATATCTATATATATATATATATTAGATATATTAGATTCAACTTTATTGTCATCTTTCTTGTCATTACACGTGTACAAGTACAACGCAACGACATGTAGTTTAGCATCTAACACAGAAGTGCAATAAGCAGCAATGTGTCGGAATGTAACACTAAATTAAAAAATATATAAACCGGCTCACAATCAGGAACCGGCTCCCTGTCGTTTCATTTCAAAGAGCCGGCTTCTTAGAGCCGGAACGGTCGCGACCGACACATCACTAGAAAACATGTTGCAGTCAGCGATGAGGATGATCGGAGCTCAGCAACAGCGCAAGTCACAACAATATCCCGAGTTTGTTCCGTTGTGAAGTGAGGAAACGTAACGTAATTTTCTGCGGCAGGAAATATAGTCTCTAAAAAGAGAGCCAGCTTTAGCCAGGAGCATGTTGACATAACATTTTTGCCTTGCAATGCAAAGTTCCTAAAGAAAGAGCGTGAATGAGTTGTATGTAGTGTTTGCATCAAAGGTGCACTTATTTTTCTTTATTGTTTAATTTGTTATTTTAATTTATTAATAAATTTAATTTATTATTATTCATTTATTGTAAGCACTTATTTGCTCTGTTATTTAATGTTATATTTCTGAATAAAGACATGGAAAGGTGGTTGTTTTTTTTTTTTTGTTCTTTTTAACCCGATTAAACCTGATTTTCATCGATTCATCGAAAAAATAATCGACCGATTAATCGATTATTAAAATAATCGTTAGTTGCAGCCCTAAAACAAACCTCCCTCAACATGTCCACAGACCTCCTCTACTCCGCCTGCATGGAATCCCCATCCTCAGCATCCTCCTCCCGATATATAACCTGAAAACTTTCTCTGTAAATGACCAAATCATTTTGGTATTGGCTCGCTCACTTTGTCTCCAAACTGTCCTACCTGTGGTGTCTTTCAAATACATTCTGTCCATCCTCATCACTCCCAATCCCAATCGTCATACAAGCCATACAACATAGCTCGTGTCAATCCCCTCATGTAAACAACCTTTTGCTTTTGCAGATGCACTTTCATCAAAAGTCAGTCCTGCCACCCTTCGCCACCCATTACACCCTGCTTGCACCTCTCTGCCACACACTCCATTTTGACAACTTTGGACACTCCTCCCCATTCTACTGCCACACCGTTCTACCGCCCTTCCTCTCATTCACACACATACTGACTTGCTTCTGCTGACTTTCATTCTTTTCTCCAAGAACACCTCAACCTGCTTCTTACACTTATGAAAGATCAGTGTCATCCACGAACATTGTAGTCTGTTGATACTCCTGTCTGATCTTGTCTGTCAGCCTGTTCATCACCATAGCAGACAAGAAAGGGCTCAGAGCCAATTCTTGATGCAATCCCAACTCTACCTTGAACCTGTCCATTCCTGCTACACGCCTTACTGCTGTCATATTTTGCGTCATCCTCACGTACTTCTCTGTCAGTCCTGACTTACAATGCAGCAATGCCTCTCTTCCATAACAAGCCTTAACGTAGAAATAGCTTTTGTTGAAAACTGTATCACTTTTGAGTTGCTCTTTGTAAGTGTGTCTCCTAAATGCCTCTTGGCACCCTGTCATAAGGTTTATAAACACTGAGTGCAACTCCTTATGGCCATCTCTATACTACACCCTCAACATTCTCAAAGGAAATGTTGCATTGGTAGTGTTCCTTGCTGCCATGAAACCATGTTGGTGCTCACAGATCACCTCATCTTCCGTTCCACATTTCTGTCTGACACCATACCTACCAATCACTTCTACATCACCTCTATTCCCTTTACCAATATGCCCATTAAAGTTCACTCCAATCACCACTCTTCTTCCGTGAGTACCTTCTATATCACTTTACTCAGTTCACTCCAAATATGTTTTTTTTTTTCTTTTTTCTTTTTTTTCCCAATTCACAGCCCACTTGTGGGGCATGTGCATTGATGACATTTCATCATTAGCACTTCAATTTCTGAAGTTACACTAGAGATGGCCATTTTCAGCATAATCGGCTCATGATATTCTTATAACCGATTCCGTTCCGGTCACATTTAGCTGACACTTGTGCACTTCTGATGTCGACAGTGGCACAAACACTGCCAAACGTACAGCACGGTGCTTTGGCTAACATTCAGTATTCAGTTCATGTATATAAGGAGCTTTAAACTTAAACAGTTAATGCTCTGCCGCTCCGTGTTTGTTTCCCAGTTCCAACGTTTAGCACGCAGCTCTTGTCTGTTTATTTTTGGTTTTGTGTGTGCCTGTGATCCGAGTTGCGTATGTGTTTTATTAGTTTATAAAAGCTCACAGTCGGTTTTTTTAAATTGTGTTGTACCATTTATGCCTGGGATTTAGTGCAAGAGAGTGTTTTTACTGCATTCAGATGCTTACAGTAAAAGAGAATCAGCCGGTCATATATTTAAAAAATCAGAATCGGCCAAGAAAATTGCAATCCGTGCATCTTTACACTCATCACTTTCTCGGACACTCCTTTCAACTTCAGTGAACTCTTAAAACTCGTTCTTCAAGAATTATCTCTACACTATCTCTTCCCATCCATACCATGGTGGTATGTACGATACCACATCTGATACTCTTGACCTTACCACCCTTCCATTTGGTCTCCTGTACAGATAGTATATCTACCTTTCTCCTCTTCATGACATCAACCAGCTGTCTTTTTTTTATTAGTCAGTGCAAACAATCATAGTTCTGGTTCTCACCTTCACACTTCTACCCTAACATGCCTTCTACATTTTTTTTCCTCCTTGGCATGCAATGGTGCTTGAAAGTTTGTGAACCCTTCAGAATTTTCTATATTTCTGCACAAATATAACCTAAACCATCATCAGGGTTTTTTTTTAAAGTAGGGGGGGCGCTGTGGTGTTCGTAGGATGTAGACATGCTTTGGCGCTGCTATGAGAGAAAATGGACTAAATTCATTTTTATCAGTGTTGCCAACTTAGCGACTTTGTCGCTATATTTTTATATTTTCAGACCCTCTAGCGACTATTTGTGGTGCTATTGGAGACTTTTGGAGACTCTGAGATGGACACATGCTCTTCAGTTACTGTCCTCAGCGAGCAGCGGCTGCTGCCGTGAGCCCCGCCCCACAACACTCACAGTGCAGTCTCACAGTCAGAGCAGACCCACACACCGCTCCACATCCACACTGCAAATGAACTGCGCATGCCCAAAGCTGCCGCTGACTGATGTAAATATAAATATGTCTTCAGTGTGATACGAAAAGAAATCACTGTATTTAAATCACACAGTCTGTCAGTCACTCACCTCATTCACCGCGTAGCCTGTCACTCACCTCGTCCACAGTGTGTGCCTCTTTGTGAAAAGCTAAACATCTAGCTAGCTAGATAATAGGGTCCACAAAGTGCTGAAGGAGGAATGTGGCTGAACTCAAATGCTGAAGTTGAGAGACTATTTAGAGTGTGGTAAAAACCAAACTAAGAAATCGAATGTCCTTGGAGACACTTATCTCAATCCTGTATGTCCGATATGGTCTCAGGTTGCCAGGTGAGGCTTGCTATGAGCACAAGCTGCCTAATAATGTTTTGCAGCTTTTTGGCACATCAGCTGCTTATTCATTTAAGTCGGCTCCATCAGCTGAGCCTGTCATAGAAGACCAAAATGAAGATGACCTACTCTTTCTGTGAGCCAGAACAATTTGTTTATAATAGGTTTGAAACTAAAGAAAACTTAAGAAAACATAAATATAAATAACAAAATAAACCATAAAAAAACCCGAAAAAACTAAGTAACTCTGCCAAAGTGACTCTCTTAAGGTCACTTTGCTGGGCCCAAGCCCAGATAAACGAGGAGGGTTGAACGTAGAATAGCAATTTCTACTAACTGCTACTCTTATGCTAACATTTAACAACACAGCAAAAAACTGATTCATGTAGTTTTATGTAAAAATAATTTATATAAAGCATTAAAGTCATGAAGTTATTTTGAGAAGTGACGGCCTATTTCAAAGACAGCAGTAGTTGTTCATTTGTTCAGAGTTCATTTGTAGTTCTAACGTATTTAGGGTGTTTTTACTCACTTTTTTCATTCCCACAACGGCATTCCTTTACAGCTTCAAAAACATGTATTATTAAAATTTGGCGATGACGTCATTTAGCGACTTATAGCGACTTTTAGGACAGCCAATAGCTACTTTGCTTACTGAGGAGTTGGCAACACTACTTTTTGTACTTGACACAACAATTATTTTTTCTATAAAACAGCTTTTGAATACACCCCAGATATATATTATCTCATTGCCTGACTTTCTTATTGGACAAAATGTCAGCTACCCGCAGCAAAACGGAACTTTCAAAGTTGGGCCGCAAGCCTGCAGCACCCATGGCCGACGCTCCCGAGGGAGAAGTGAACATCTTACCCGATACCGTGGTCAGTGCTTCACTGCTGCAAACTATGATGGACACGCTAAAGTCCGACATTTGTAGCAGACTTGATTCATTCTCTTCTGGTCTTCGGATGGAAATTGCGGCTGTTAAGTTGGAACTCTCTAACTTAATTAATCCGCTACAACAAAAACTGGACTCGCATGATGAAACCCTGCGGGAGCTGGAGCATTCCGCTACTGATAACAGTACACAGCTCACTGAGTAACAAGCGACTGTTGGTAAACTCACTACCCAGTGCAAACATCTTGAAGACAGATGTGAGGACCTTGAAGCATGCTCACGAAGAAATAATTTGCGAATTACTGGGGTCCCAGAAGGATCGGAGGGAGCTCAGGCTTCGGATTTTGTAGCAGGGCTGCTTCAAGACGTGCTCGGACTGGAAGAGAAACCGCTGCTGGATCTTGCACATAGAACCCTCCGTGCAAAACCCAAAGAAACTGAGATGCCTAGACTTTTCATTGCCAGTGTCCACTTCTTTCATGTTCGGAACAAGATCTTGCAGTGGGCCGGAAGGGCTTCTCCATTGTACTACGGAGGCAAGAAAATCTTTATTTTTCCGGACTATACTTCATCTGTTGCGCGGAAACGGAACTGCTTTTGGTGATGTGAAACGTCGTTTAAGGTCTTATGCAGACATAAAATTTGGCCTGCTGTACCCAGCAACATTAATTACCCTTCTTAATTACTCTTCCAGACGGTACGGTACACAGATTTGAGGATGCAAAAGAAGCGGCGGATTTTGCCGATAAACTTCCTTAGTAATCACACCCGTTATAGGGACACGTGAGTTATGTAATGACTGTTATTACTAATGTTCTTTATTTGAACAGTTGTTGTGATTTGATGGCTGTTGATGTTAGATTATCATTAATAATAATGTTGTGTATTTTTTTTTATTAAAATACGTCCATTTTTCTCTCATATAGCATTTCAGGTTTAGCAAATTGCTATGGAGTGGCTTGTGCTAGGTATGGTTGGGAGCAGTTGTTTTTGCATCTCAGGTGGGGAGGTGCTAGTTGGGAGGTGGGTGGGGACTTTTGGCTTTACCTTGTATTTTATTAGTTCAATTTTTATGTATGTTTGGTTTTCTATTTCCTTTTTTATGTTTTCTCTTTGTTTTAAGGGCCAGTAAATGTCAGATTCAAGTCCTCTGCAGGCTTTGCACTTTCTGTTTGTTATTATGTCTTTACTAATGTCCTATTAGGATACAGTCTGTAATACATTCTCGCCATGGGGGTGGTGAACTCAGATTTATCAGCTGGAACTGTAAGGGCCTTTATTCCTCTAAGAAACGTACTAAAGTGTTCCAGCACTTATTACATCTGGGTGCTCAAGTTATTTTCCTTCAAGAAACACACCTAGACAAATCAGACAGGTACAAACTTAAGGCTGGTTGGGTTGGTCAGTTTTATGATTACTCTTTTTCTGGTAAAGCAAGGGGAGTGGCAGTCTTGTTTCACAAATCGGTCTCTTTCACTTGCTCAAATGTAATATCAGATCCAAATGGGCGGTATATTATACTTACAGGCAAATTGTACAATACTCCAGTTCATTTGGTTAATGTTTACGCCCCAAACTGGGACCATGATGACTTTTTTAGGCAGCTTTTTTCAAATATTCCGGACATGTCCTCACATGTGTTTATTCTAGGTGGAAACCTTAACTGTTGGCTTGACCCGGTATTAGTTCACTCCTCCAAAAAACCTACCCCAGAGTCCAAATCAGCAACAGTGATCAAGACTTTTTTGAAAAGTTTTGCAATCTCAGATTTGTGGTGCTTTCACAATTCCAAAGGTAAAGCATATTCTTTCTTTTCCCATGTACATTATACTTTCACTCGGATAGACTATTTTCTGGTGGACAATAGAATTCTCCAAAAGGTAAAATCCTGCTCATATGAAAAAATTGTCATTTCAGATCATGCTCCAGTTTTAATGAACCTGAAACTGGCTGAGATAAATAGTAATCGGATTCCCTGGCGTTTTAACTCGTTGTTTCTCTCAAATGATTTTTTAAATTACATTTCTGATCAAATAGACTTCTTCCTTAGTACTAACAACACCCCAGGAATCTCTGCATCCATTCTGTGGGAGACATTAAAAGTGTATATACGGGGGGTTATAATTTCTTATACACAACATAAAAAACGATGTAAGAAGAGGAAAAATGGATGATTTAATTAGAAACATTTCTAAACTAGACGATCCATATGTGGTGTCTCCTTCTATGGACATTTATAAACAACGGCTTATTCTGCAAGCGGAGTTTGACATTTTGGCCTCTGATGAGGCAGCAGAGTTATTACTTAAATCTAGATCCAACTATTTTGAATTTGGGGACAAGGCTAGTAAAGTTTTGGCTCATCAGTTACGACATTCTTCTGCTTCTCACCAGATTGTTCACATTCAAACAGCTTCAGGAATCACAACTAATCTCGCCATTATTAATAATGAATTTAGACAATTTTATAGTAAACTATATACTTCTGACTTAAAGGCAAATGTGGTTGACTTTGATAATTTCTTCAAGCCATTGGAGATTCCTTTGTTGGAACCAGATGCAGCTAAAAATCTGGATGAACCATTGACAATTTTAGAACTGTCTCGTGCAGCAAAATCCATGCAAACTGGTAAGGGTTCGGGCCCGGATGGGTATCCTATTGAATTTTACATTAAGTTCTCTGATAAATTGGCACCATTATTATTAAATATGTTTAATGAATCACTAGACTCAGGGCAGCTCCCTACAACTCTTAATCAGGCCTTAAAATCACTTATTCTTAAAAAGGATAAGAATCCTCTTAGTTGTTCCTCGTATCGTCCAATTAGTTTATTAAATGCAGACTATAAACTTCTATCAAAGACTCTCGCACTTCGACTAAACAGTATTACCTACAGTTATTTCTTCGAATCAGACCGGCTTTATTAAAAACAGACAACACTTAATATACGTCGTTTGTTTAATGTAATTTATAACCCTTCTGAATCTGACGTGACAGAAGCCGTAATATCACTGGATGCAGAGAAAGCCTTTGATAGGGTGGAATGGAAATATCTCTATACCTTGGAAAAATTTGGTTTTGGAGAAACTTTTACTCGGTGGATTAAACTGCTCTGTGCTTCACCAGTAGACGCAGTGAGAACAAATATGATTCAATCGGATTTTTTTCCTCTACAACGCTGTACCAGGCAGGGGTGTCCTTTGAGTCCTTTGCTGTTCGCTCTGGCTATCGAACCCCTGTCGTTGGCTCTCTGTGGCGATGCTGGGGTTGAGGGCATGGTGAGGAGCGGTCTGGAACAAAGAGGGTCTCAGTTCCAGCTGCTTTAGCAGCATTCAATTCATTTACATTCATATCGGGTTATAAATTAAATCTGAATAAGAGTGAACCTGGGTAATGCAGCACGGGAATACTCACGTAACTCTCCATTTAAAATAGCTAATCATAGCTTCCTATATTTAGGTATCCAGGTGACAGATTGTTAGAAATCTTTACAAGGCTTATTTCACCCCACTTCTGATAAAATTAAAGAAAGATTTAAGCTGATGGTCCATATTAACTTTATCCCTAGCCGCATGAATTAACACTATTAAAATGAATGTTCTCCCTAAATTCCTTTACTTATTTCAATGTATACCACTTTTTTTACCCAAGAGTTTTTTTCACAAATTAGATTCTCTTATTTTGGAGTTTATTTGGAATAAAAAAACACCAAGATTGCGGAGGCAACTTTTACAGAGGCCCAAGGAGCTTGGTGGTATGGCCTTACCAAACTTTAGGTTCTATTTCTGGGCAGTCAATCTTAGTCATAAAGTACTGGCTGCAATATAGTCCCCATTCAGTGTCACCGGCCTGGCTTCACATGGAAGCTAACTCAGTTAAACCGGCCTCCCTTGGCGCCCTGTTCTGTTCACTGACTAAAAAGTCCTGTTCGTCTTACACAAAGAATGTGGTGGTTAGAAATTCCTTGAGAATATGGAACCAATTTAAACCTCACTTCCTGTTTAAATCAGCCTCTGTTTTGGCTCCAATAGCTGCAAATCCATACTTTTCTCCATCACTTGTGGATGGTGCATGTAATATTTGGTGCAGTGGGGGGATAAGAACATTTAAGGATCTATTTATTGATGGCTCATTTGCAACATTTCAACAATTAGCTCGTTTGTATTGCCTCAGCAACACTTTTTTAGATATTTACAAATTCGGAGTTTTACCAAAAGTATATTCCCTCAGTTTCCTCAGCTACCAGAGGGAACGGAGTTGGATACGTTTATTAAGCCCTTACCCTCAATGAGGGGTCAGATCTCACATCTTTACGAACAGATTCATTCTCTTTGTTTAGCCTCTCTTACGAGCATCAAGGCACGCTGGGAGTCTGAGTTGGGGGAGGTAATCTCGGAAGAGCTGTGGAGTATGGCATTGAAGAAGGTTCATAAATCCTCCATCTGTGCTAAACATGGCCGTATTCAATGTAAAATAATTCACAGATTTCACTTGACTAGAGATAGACTTTCTCATATACATAAGAATATAGACCCCATGGGTGACAGATGCCATCAAGCCGCAGCTGACCATGTTCATACATTCTGGTTCTGCCCTTCTCTATTTACGTTTTGGTCAGAGATCTTTAAATCTTTATCAGCGGTGTTGAAAAAACCTCTAGAGCCCAATGCTCTTACGGCTTTGTTTGGGGTACCCCCTATATCAGCCCCGGTTTCATTTACAGAGGCCGATTTGATATCTTTTGTCACTGTCTTTGCCAGGAGACTGTTATTGCTTAAATGGAAATCACAAATACCTCCTTCACATACTATGTGGATTAGAGAGATTGTGTATGTCATGAAGCTGGAAAAAATTAGGCATCTTAGGAATGACTCAGTATATAAATTTTACAAAGTTTGGGACCCTTTCTTAGACCATATTAGAAATTTATCTTCATTAGACTGTCCTTAATTAACTGATCTGGTTGTTCGTTCACCCCCTCCCTACTTTTTTTTTTTTTTGTAATCTCTCTGTAATTAGTAAGATTCCAACTGTGAAGTTTGTATTTGTAATACATGTTTTGCTCTGTTTTAGATGTGACTGTCCCACTTTTTTTTTTCTTTCATATATTTGGTTTATTTATGTTTATTTTTGTTTTTATTACTTTACCATTTTATTGTCTGTATTTTTTCTCTGGGTATTGCTTTGTGTCTTGACTATGTATGTCCTTGATATACATAGTCGAATCAAATGTTTTGCTGTGTTGTTTGTAAGTTTAAAATAAATATATATATATATTAATATATGGGTTCTAGTTGTCTACTTTTAGAACTTTTTATATATATATAAGTTCTAAAAGTAGACAACTAGTACCCAGTTGAACAAATGACACAAAAACGTCAGACTTGGTCATTTATTTATTGAGGAAAATGATCCAATATTACATATTAGTGAGTGGCAAAAGTATGTGAACCTTTGCTTTCAGTATCTGGTGTGACCCCCTCCCTTTGCAAAAATAACTGCAATTAAACATTTCCGGTAACTGTTGATCACACCGGCTTGGAGTAATTCCGCCATACAGAACAGCTTCAACTCTGGGATGTTGGTGGGTTTCCTCACATTAACCTCACATGTTCCACAACATTTTGGTTGGATTAAGGTCAGGACTTTGACTTGGCCATTCCAAAACATTCACTAAATTCTTCTTTAACCATTCTTTGGTGGACCGACATGTGTGCTTAGGGTCGTTGTCTTGCTGCATGACCCACCTTCTCTTGAGATTCAGTTTATGGACAGATGTCCTGACATTTTCCTTTAGAATTCTCTGATATAATTCAGAATTCATTGTTGCATCAATGATGGCAAGCCGTCCTGGCCCAGATGCATTAAAACAGGCCCAATCATGATACTACCATCACCATGTTTCACAGATGGGATAATGCTGGAATGCAGTGTTTTCCTTTCTTCAAACATAACGCTTTTCTTTTAAACCAAAGTTCCGTTTCGGTCTCATCCGTCCACAAAACATTCTTCCAATAGCCTTCTGGCTTGTCCACGTGATCTTTAGCAAACTGCAGACGAGCAGCAATGTTCTTTTTGGAGAGCAGTGGCTTTCTCCATGCAACCCTGCCATTCACAGCATTGTAGTTCAGTGTTGTTCTGATGGTGGACTCATGAACATTAACATTAGTCAATCTGAGAGAGGCCTTCAGTTGCTTAGAAGTTACTCTGGAGTCCTTTGTGACCTCACCAACTATTACACGGCTGGCTCTTGGAGTGATTTTTGTTGGTCGACCACTCCTGGGGAGGGTAACAATGTTTTTGAATTTCCTCCATTTGTACACAATCTGTCTGACTGTGGATTGGTGGAGTCCAAACTCTTTAGAGATGGTTTTGTAACCTTTTCCTGATTGATGAGTATCAATAACTCTTTTTGAGGTCCTCAGAAATCTCATTTGTTCCTGCCATGATAAACTTCCACAAACATGTGTTGTGAAGAGCAGACATTGATAGATCCCTGTTCTTTAAATAAAACCGGTTGCCCACTCACACCTGATTATCATCCCATTGATGTGTTATTTGAGTGTTCCCTTTATTTTTTTTGAGCAGTGTATATGTTTTCAACTACAATATACTTTATGACTCTAAATGTTTTGGATGGGTACTTTTAAGTAAAATATGTATATATTTTACTTGCTACTCCCACCTCTGGTTACAAGAGTTTTCTTAAAAGCAATGGATAATTTTCTTCTAATTTTGAATGTTTAGTTTATTTTTATGAAGAGTTAAGTGTATGTGTTTTCTCTAGATTTGCTATTTGTGATTAAATTGAGATAAGGTCTTGCTGTGGTAACCCAATAAGTTATATTCAGTTAAACACCGACTTGTCAGACTGTAGGGAGGAAAAAAATCGTACGTTGTTTCCTGCGACTTTCATGGTGCTGCATATCAATAGGACATGTTTCCCTTGATGATGTAGATTTAGCTTGGCCTACCTTGTACACACATTACATGGACAGAATTACTGGGCCACATCTCTTTATTATTTTTTACATTTTATTTAGTCCCATTGCCTCAGGTGTATAAAATAGACACCTGGCCATGCAGTCTGCCTTCATAAACATCTGTGAAGGAATGTGCTGTTCTAAAGAGCTCACTGTATTTGAGTGTGGTACTCTAATAGAATGCTACAATTGCAAAAAGTCAATTTATGAAATTTCTTCATTGTAGTAGTATTGAAAAGTGGAAGTGTTTATGAATCACAGCCACTTGGACACAGATGGCAGACTATGTACAGTTACAGGTGCTTATTAGTGCATAAAAGTTCTGTCTGTCGACACTGCATTCCAAGCACAATCCCACAAAAATGTCATAGTGACGGAGTGGTATAAAGCCCCCCCGACACTGGACTCTGGAGCAACGAAAACCTGTTCTGTAGCCTGACAAGCCACGCTTCACTATCTGGCTGTCTGATTAGACCAGTCTAGGTCTGGTGAATGCCAGGGTAACACGACGTGCCTAACTGCATTGTTCCAACTGTAAAGTTTGGTGGAGGGGGAATAATGCTATCATTGTATTTTTGGGGTTGGCCTAGGTCCCTTAGTTCCAGTGAAGGGAAATCATAATGCTTCAGTATACCAATACATTTTGGACAATTGTATACATCCAATTTTGTGGGAACAGTTTGTCTGTTGGCTGTGCCCTAATGCCCTAAAGCAAGGTCCATGAAGGCATGGTTGGGTGAGTTTGGTGTGGAAGAATTTGACTCGCTCACACGGAGCCCTGACCTCAACCTCTTTGAACACCTTTGGGATGCACTAGAATGGAGATTGCAAGCTGAATCCTCTCGTCCAACATCAATATCTGACTTTACAAATGCTCTTCTGGATGAATGCTCAAAAAAGTCCCAGAAGAGTGGAAGTTGTTATAGCTGCAGTGGAGGGACCAACTCCATATTAATGTCTATGGGCTTTCATAAAAGCTCCTGTAGGTTTAATGTGTATGTGTACCAATGTATTTGTCTATACAGTGCATCTTACCAAATGCTGTCCTATCATTATCTTTGTGATCTCGAGGTAGTGTCTAGTGTCCCTGTGTAGGGCTGCAACAACGAATCGATATAATCGATTATTAAAAGTGGAAGGAGTTTTGCAAAAAAAGTCCGTTTTCAGTGACCTAAAACGCCGTTTTCGTGTGGACGAACGGTCAAAACGCATAGAAAAAGCTGCGTTAAAAAAAAAAAAACCCCCGTGTTCGTGTGGACAGGGCCATAGTCTCTAAAAAAGAGAGCCAGCTTTAGCCAGGAGCATGTTGACATGCTAACATTTTTGGATTGCAATGCAAAGTTCCTAAAGAAAGGGAGTGAATGAGTTTGTTTGTAGTGTTTGCATCAGAGATGCAGTTATTTTTCTTTATTATTTAATTTATTTTAATTTTTTTTTTTTTTGGTCATTAAACTTATATTCTGTGACTAATCTGTTTCTCCCTCAGTTTTAAGACCATCATCCAGTACATTGACAATCAGTTTGAACGCTACCTGCATGATGAGAGTGGACTAAATCGAAGACACATTGTGGACAACAGAGTTCATTGCTGCTTTTACTTCATATCTCCATTTGGACATGGGTAAATACTTCTACACATTGCTGTTTTTCAGAGTGAAGTCATTTAAAAATAACAATCAAACAGTTGTTGATATACGTGGATTAAATGTGCATTTTTAGATTGAAGCCGCTGGATGTTGAGTTCATGAAAGCCATACACAGCAAAGTGAACATTGTCCCTGTCATTGCTAAAGCTGACACACTAACACTCAGAGAGAGGGACCGTCTGAAGCGGAGAGTGAGTATTTATTTTGCTCCCACGCAAACACACTCAATCAAGGAGTATGCACATGAGCATACTTTCACATGTGTGTGATTTGTTTTAGTTTATCAAGCACCTGCTTTTGGGACAAATTTGGAAGTGGACGTTTATTCATATTGAGTATGGGTGCTAGAGGTTGTTCCACCATTTCTCACCAGTCAGTAGTAAACTCTATTTTAAGCTTGCAGGTTCTTTCCTTTGCCCTCTGAACACGCATAGCTTTTGTTTTGGGACATGGCTATTATCATGCTGGTAGTGACGATTATATAGTGTAATGTGCACTAATTTATCTTCAACTCTTTATACAGTGTAGTTAATTATGATGTTGATGTTCTGTTTATACACTCCCCGGACACTTTATGTACACCTGTTCGACTGCTTATTAATGCAAATATCTAGGCAATCTGCTGAAGTTCAAACTGAGAATCAGAATGGGGAGGAAAGGTGATTTAAGTGACTTTGAACATGGCTTTGGCATGGTTGTTGGTGCTAGATTGGCTGGTCTGAGTATTTCAGAAACTGCAGCTCTACTGGGATTTTCATGCTCAGAAAAATAGAAAATATCCAGTAAGTGACAGTTCTCTGGGTGAAAATGCCTTGTTGATGGCTGAGGTCAGAGGAGAATGGCTGATAGAAAGGCAACAGTAACTCAAATAACTACTTCTTACAACTGAGTATAACAGAAGAGCATATCTAAAGAAGATGGGCAGTAGCAACAGAAGACCACACCAGGTGCCATTCCTGTTCAGGCAACTGAACCTACAATTTGCACGGGCTCACCAAAGCTGGATAATGGAAGATTGGAAAAATGTTGTCTGGTCTGATGAGTCTCGAGCCTGCCTTCTGTCAACGCTTTAGGTTGTTGTTGGTGATGTAATGGTGTGTGGGATATTTTCTTGCCTTTATTTCTCTTACTGGTTGAGCATCTTTTAAATGCCACAGCATACCTGAGTATTGTTTCTGACCATGTAAATTCTTTTATGACCACAGTGTACCCATATTCTAATGGTTACTTCCAGCAGGTTAATGCTCCTTTTCAGTCCAATAGAGCACCTGTCAGAGATGGTGGAACAGGAGATGCTGCCAACAAATCTGCATCAACTGCTATCATGTAAATATGGTCCAAAATCTCTGAGGAATGTTTCCATCATTTTGTTTAATTTGTGCCATGAAGAATTAAAGCAGTTCTGAAGGCAAAAGGGTGTCCAACCCAATACTAGCAAGGTGTACCTAAATGGATGGGAATGGACGTAGTTATTAGGAGATAATCTAAACTTGTAAAGTTGCTTTGAGACAATGCTCCATTGTAAAAAGCGCTATATAAATAGATCTGACTTGACTTAACCTAATAAAGTGGCCAGTGAGTGTATAGTTTATAGTTAGTCTTTTATATTGGATTATTTGTTCATTCACCTTCTTATCCACAACCCTAGACAGGGCGGCAATCCAACACAGGGCTCTCTCTCTCTCTCACACACACACACACACACACACACACACACACACACACACACACACACACACAACTACTACTGATTTTAGCATAATCAGTTAACCTACTGCATGTCTTTGTACTGTGGGAAGAAACCGGAGTACCTGGAGAATACCCACACAGACACTGGGGGGACATGCAAAATCCACACAGAATGGACCAAGACCACTCCCTCTGGGATTGAACCTAGGACCTTCTTGCTGTGGTGTTGCTCTGCTGTTTTTGTTGGCATTTACAGCTAAAGTAGAAGAAATTGATTATATATCTGGCTGACCTGATTGAAGCATTATGGAGGTCTAATACTACATTTGCGTTTACTTGAGATGAAAGTTCCTGTTCAGTTTGAGTAGGATTGTTACAGCGTTGTCAGGGAGCAGTGATAAAGATATATCAGGTGATATATTGGTTAAACATAGACAAGCCTCCTTTTAACTGTTACTTTCTTGTGAATGTGCTGTGTGACTCTATCTCACCCTTCTTGTGTCATGAACTGGGAAGCAGCTTGTACAGAACAATAAAGCTTTCCTGAAATGTCCATGCAATTGGTGGAGAGGGCATGGGCAGCACTGTGTTGAATTCTTATCAGAGTTTGGCCAAACATAGCCAGTGTTTTCCTAACTAAGGCCAGAGCAACTCATAAAGCACTCTGGGGATGTTTCAAAACACTTGGCACTCACTTGCATCCTGCTTTAAGAGTATGTGGAAAGCGCAATGTAGCGAGGTATATACAGTGACACAGTATAGGCATTTGCTGTGGGACACATGTTTAAAGAGCTTTGCTGTGTATTCATCATTGTTATGGAGTAAAATGCATTCGCTTGAACAATGTGCATCTGTATAATAATAATATACCCTTTAGGGAGTTATGAAGAATGAAGACCTGTTGAGTGCTTTAAGGCCTGTGCACTCTAGAAGGAATTAATTTTATTTGTTTACTGGATGGTGAAATACACAAGATTTGAGGTAGAAAGTTCTAGTCTAGATTAGTTGTCCTACAATGTCTTTTACTAATTTAGATTTTATAGTTCACCTAGTCAGAGAATTAACAATTAAGAATTTGCCCTCTGGCTAAACTGGATTATGATTACTGTGATTATTTATGATGATGAAGATTTACATTTTAATGCTTAGTCCTAGTCCATATTTATCTACACATCACATCTCGAATGCAGTTTTTGTAGGGCTGTCACAATATCTGAATTTTCACCTTGATACCAAGTTTGGTCAAAACACGGTACCAAACGTGGCTTCCGTTTTCTTTGTCAGTTTATGGAATGCTAGCCAGAACAAACTGTTGTGAATCTACTACCATGTGAATTGTTTTAAAATGTTTTCTACATCAACATGGACATGTTTAGATTTCTTTCTATCTATCTATATTTGTGTGTGTATGTGTGTATATACATATATGACATGACGTGTGTATGTTAGTGATGTCAAAATTAGCGTATTTGTTGTTTGACATATTTAACAAGATATTACTGCAGCAGCGTTTTGTTTACTTTCTGTGGCCTACAATTGCACCATTTCTGCTTAAAAGCTTAGCACTTTTCTGTAATATAGCAGGTATATGTACTTCCAAACGTTTAATGCCTTGAACAAGCACCACTAAAGTGTGAATAGCTTGTAGTTGTTTCTGTTGATCCATGACTTGTGACGAGGTGTGCTCAAGGGAATCGCCAGGTCAATTTAACAGGGCTGAAGCCCTGAATGTCCTGAAAGCCCTGGATATATTTTTTAACATGTAAAGTGTTTATTTTATTTTTAACATAACTAAAATCAGTGTAGGTCTCGTCTCATGTCTGTGTGCGTTTGTGTGCGTGGGTGTGGCAGTTAGATAGCAGGAGAAATTCATAAGCAGCGATGCAAAACTTTATGAAATTATGGAGGCCACTGTGCTGTTGCGAACTTTGAGTGCAGAAGAATTTTTTTGTAGCCTTCAACATCTGTGCTGCCACACATTCCTGTTTGAGCTTTACAGGCAGTTCTTTCCTCCTCATGGCTTTGTTTATGCTCTGATATGCATGTGTTAGTTGTGAGACCTTTAGACAGATTTGTCTTCTAAATCATGTCCAGTCAACTGAATTTACCACAGGTCGACCATCTAAAAGATGGTCACCAGAAATGGGAGGACACCAGAGCTAAATATAGCAATCACTTATGTCAATGCATTATTTTAGTTTTTCCTTTTTAATAAATTTTAAAAAAATTCTGTTACACTCTGGATTGTGAGAAGCAGTTTCCTAGCGTTTTAAGTTTTGTTTCTGCTGTTATTCTTTGCAGAGTTGTTAAGGCTTTCTTCTCGTCATCTTTGACCTGAATACAGCACCACGTCAGTCCTAAAAGTCCTCAAATGTGTATATATGTTTGTGAAATCTAGGTGCTGTTGTTTTGGCTGCTCTGCTTATGAGATCATTGTCTGTGGAACAGAAGTATGGCTCTTGAGATGGAGACTGACTTGTGGTATGAATGTTTGCATGAGTAACCTTACTACATTGTCGCACCTTTAGGAACTTGATCCTGGTGAGGTTACATCCTATATATAGAAAAAGCATCTCTTCTCACTCACCTACATTTATCATCATCTTGCCGTCAAAACGAGGGCCTATTCCTGTATGTGCCCAAGAGTGTTTTCTGTGTTTTTTTTTTTTTGTTTTTTTCTCTCAGACTGATTGCATCTTGGAATGTAGCCACTTTCTCACTGAACTTGCTTGTGTTGTATTCTTTGTAGAAGTGCCCAATTTACAGAGCAATGTCTTGAAGTGTTAAAGATGTGCTTTCTGGAGCTCCAGATGTTTTTATTAATTCATCACAGTAACTTATAAATTTGTTTGGGCCCATTAAAATCCATAACATATTATAAATAATAATAAAATAAAAGTTTGTGTGGCTGATTTGTAAAAATGATTACAGTCCGTTTTGACTATAACAAACTTGAAATGGAACATGCAAATTAAAAAAAAAAAAGTTCAGAGTGCCTTACATTGACTTTTATTTAATTGCAGACAGCATGGGCCAAATAAATTTCATGTTTTGTTGGGTTAGCTTCATTTCATTTGTTAATATACACCCATTCCTGTATTTCAGGCCTGCAACACATTCCAAAAAAGGGAGAAGGACAATTTAGGTTAGTAATGAGGTAAAAAAATAATAATGATGACGTGATTTCAAACAGTTGATGTCAACGGATGATTGTAGTCATGATTTGGTGCAAAAGCAGTATCTTAAAAAGTATAAGTCACTGAGGAGCATAGATGGATCAGTCCGTGTTGTGGTCAAATGAGTCAGTACAAATAGTCTCCGAATTGCGATGGGAATATGTTCAGACAAATCCCTCGTAAGTTGAATTTATCGTAAATTGAAGAGTTTAATATATACTGCATATATCCTAACGCAGCCTGTGCTAATCACGATTAAAACACGACCGCAACCATGACTTTTCCTCACTACATTTCCCAGCGTTCATCACTCCCGCCACGTGACTGCTTATGTCATGCACTGCTTTTCCTCATCTGAGTGCGGGAGAGTACTTTTTATACTATGTATCGTTTGCCTAGGATAATTAAAAATTGAGAGTGCAGTTTCTGCTGAATGTGTATTTGTTTATTATCGTATTCCCATTGTAAAATTTAAATATCCCAAGTCGGCCATCGTAAAGAAATGGATGATAGGGGCTCAGGACCAAAGACAAAAAACATCATCCAGATTGTTATCAACAACAAGTTCAAAAGCCAGGGTCTCTCATATTATGAAATTGTTTCAGTTCCAGTTGGCAAAGGTGGTTTAAACCTCTGTGATTGCAGCATTAATGCAGAAAAATACATTAAGATTTTAGAGCAACTTATGCTGCCTCCAAGATGGCATCTTTTCCAGGGATGTCCATGAATTTTTCAACAAGACAATGCATAACCATTTGCTGCACACATGACAAGGGTTTCTGTGGAGAATTTTGAAGAGAAAATAGTGTTGTACACCTTAAAATGTGTTTGCAGGAAGAATGGGACAAAATAACACCTTAAACACTTCATTAGTTGGTGATGACAAAACATATTTTAAGTGTTGTGAGAAGGAATGGCAACATTACAAAGTGGTGAATGCTCTACTGTTGCAATATTTTTTTGGAATGTGTTGGAAACATGAAATGCAGGAATGATTGTATATTAACACCTGAAATATATCTTTGGTTCATACTGTCTGTAATGAAATAAACACTACATTTTGTTTCAATTCCTATTGTCCCAACTTTTCTGATTTGTGATTGTAGAATTCCAATAAAAAGCACAAAGCATTTTGAATTTGGTCAGGACATCTTGATGAATTAGTGAAAAAATGATTTTGCTTTTTTTTGTCACAAATAATGTTTAGAGCCCACTTGGTTGCTTGTATGCAGTGTTAAAGTATATAAAAAATTCGTAATCATCATCTCCTAATGACTGCGTACACACACACAGACACACACCTAAAATTGTGAGTGTCTCCTACACCCTGCTGTCTGGAAGGCGCCGGATTAACACAGCCCTAATACATGCTTTTGCGCACACACACGTTGGGCAGTAGTTGGTCAGTTCTGTATCGTTTCCCATGAAAGACCCCTAGGTGTTTTTGTGCGAATGTAGCTCACTTTAGAATGCTGAAGGAATTCCGTGACCAAATCCAGACCTCGAGGATCAAAGCCAGAGAGAGTGAAGTTGTTACAGTTAGCTTTTGAACAGAGGGGTCTGGTCCTCAGCCTTACTGGATACTTACTGAGGTCTTTCTCTTGGGTGGTTTCAGTTACCTACTACAGCAAATCTAAGATGCCTTTTCACACTCATTCTTATTTTGCTCTTTCTTTAATATTGACTTGTTTGGAGAGTATTTGTACTTCCATGTATTGTTGTACAATACTGGCAGTGCCTTCTCAAACAGAGGTTGTACATTTCATCTTTCTGATAAAACAGTGTGTGCTAGAGAGAGAGAGATTTTTGAGTCAGTGACTGAATGACTGCTCTGAGGCTGTAGGGTGTGTATGTGTGTGGCAGTAAGCACATGATGAAACTTGCCAGTGTGAAATGGCTATTTTGCACGTCATGGCGAAATCCCTGTTTGTACAGTAATAATGGGGTTGTGGTAATAGACCTGTATTTATGTTGTTTTTGTGTGGACGAAAGTAAAATATAGCCCCTCCGTCCATAGCTGGAAGCGCCTGTTTTGGTGTGCTAAAAATAGGGCTTTGTTCATCATTAATGTTAGTTTTGAATCTGAATTAACAGTACAGCACAAACACAAAGGCTTTGTTTCATGGTGAGGTAATCAGTCAGGGGAATAAGATCTTGGGTTAAGACTTCTGTTGTGTCCTAGAGATGCATTTTCAGTTTGGTGATGCAGGAACCTTCTAGTCTGTAGTCTGGTACCATAACCACTGAGCCACTACTACCTTGATGTTGATTCCAGTAGTGGTTTGTAATAGTTTATAATGACAATGGCAACTAAGGATGGATCATTTTACGTGCTGCTCACGTGAGCACTTTGTGAGCCCATTGCTTTGTGGCTGACCTGCTATTGCACCTAAATGTTTCCACTTCACAACAACAGTTGTTTGATAGGGGGAAGCCTGTAGGTGTCACACTGATAATTGCTGAGCTCTTTCGTACAACCCAGTTTACCGATTGTTTGTCAACAAAACTTGTGTGTTTCATTTCGTGAAAGACTGATTTTGTACCAAATCATGATTATAATCACCTGTTGACATTACCTGTTTGAAATCTCATTAGTATTTCAGGTTTTTTTTTTTTTTTGTTGCCTCATTACTAGCCCTAAATTGTCCCTGTCTTGGGGTTGTAGTTTTTTTTTATCTAATTCAGTCAGATAATTCTAATAAGTTCACAAAATGAAACCAGTTTTGTTGACAAACAATCAGTAAATTGGGTTGTACGAAAGAGCTCAGCAATGTCAAAGCAATTACAAAGTCTTTGAGGAGTAAAGATGGGAAGAAGTTTGTCAACAAATGTGCAAGAAAATGATTGAAATGTTTAAAAATTTTCCTCAAACGACTAGAAGGGATTTACATATTTCAGTATTAACTGTTTTTCTTTGTCTTTCTTTCCTTTTTTTTTTTTTTTTTTTTTTGCATTGTCTTGTTGAAAAAATGCGCCGACGTCTCTGGAAAAAATGTCGTCTTGAAGGCAACTTGTGTTGCTCTAAAATCTTTGTACTTTGTTACATTAATGCTTCTATCCCAAGGTTTCCCTTTTGCCAAGGTCACTGACACAACCTCATACCATGATAGAGCCTGGCTTTTGGACTTGTTGCTGATAACATTCTGGATGGTCATTTTTGTCTTTGGTCCAGAGTCCGGTGTCCATTTCTTCCAAAAAAAGATCTGAAATACTGATTGGTCTGACCACAATGCGAGTTTACACTGGGTGATGGTCCATCCTAGATGTCTGTGAGCTTGGATAAGTCGACTCCTCTTCTGCTGATCGGAGATTACGCCTCTTCAGTTTAGGCTTGTGCCCTTGCTCTTTACGCACTGAAATTCCTCCTGAATCCTTGAATTGTTTAATGATATTATACACTGTAGACAGAGGAATATGTAAATTCCTTCCAGTCGTTCTTTGAGGAACATAATTTTTGAAATGTGTAAAAGCATTCTTACACGTTTATTGATGAACTGGAGATCCTCTAACAATCTTTACTCTTCAAAGACTCAGCCTTTCGTGGATACTATTTTTGTAACAAAATAATGACTATAATCACCGGTTGACATTACCTGTTTGAAATCACATAATTGTTTTTTTTTTTTTTAAACCTCATTACTAGCCCTAAATTGTCCTCATCTCAACTTTTTTTGGAATGAGTTGCAGTCCTGAAATGCAGAAATGGATGTTTATTAAAGTTAAAGTTTGTTTAGTAACAAAAGAAATGACGTTGACCAGAAAAAAACTGAAATATTTTGGGTTCAGACTGTCTGCAATAAAATAACAGTCAAAGGAAATGTTACTGATGGTAGCCTTTGTTACTTTGGTCCCAGCTCTCTGCAGGTCATTCATCAGGTCCCTCCGTGCAGTTCTGGGATTTTTGCTCACCGTTCTCATGATCATGACCCCACGGGATGAGATCTTGCGTGGAGCCCCAGATCGAGGGAGATTATCAATGGTCTTGTATGGCACCCATTTTCTTACAATTGCTGCCACAGTTGATTTATTCACACCAACCTGCTTGATTATTGTAGATTCACTCTTCTCAGCCTGCTGCAGGTCTACAATTTTCTTCCTGGTGTCCTTCGACAGCTCTTTGTTCTTGGTCATGGTTGAGTTTGGTGTCTGACTGTTTGAGGCTGTGGGCAGGTTTCTATTATACAGATAACGAGGTCAAACAGGTGCCATTAATACAGGTAACGAGTGGAGGACAGAAGAGCTTCTTAAAGAAGTTGTTACTTGTTGTTAAGTTGTTGTCTGTGAGAGCCAGAAATCTTGCTTGTTTGTGGGTGACCAAATACTTATTTTCCACCATAATTTACAATTAAATTCTATAAAAATACTACAATATGATTTCCTGGATTTTTTTTCCCCCTCATTTTGTCTCTCATAGTTGAAGTGTACCTATGATGAAAATTACAGACCCCCTCATCTTTCTGAGTAGGAGAACTTGCACAATCAGTGGTTTGCTAAAAACGTTTTTGCCCCACTGTATTTTTTTATTTGAACTTTCCATACCATTTCAGCTTTTGCTGACTTGGGGTTGTAATTAGAAATGATGTACACATACATTTGGACAGGTATCCAAAGCCCCTGGTGAGAGGAGTAAGGCCAGGTTGATGCCAGAGTATGATTTCTGATGGAGTGTTATTTCTTAGAATTTCCATTTATGTTGGATAGAGTGTGTCTCAGGTTTAGCTGCAGGCCTTTGTCTCTGCATTCCAGACTGGTTCAGCACTATTGCTTTCCCCTCTGTTGCATTTTTCCTCTCTCACAATAGCTAGTTCACTCGTTCTGTTTTTCTTTGCTTTTTCATTTGCTTCCTACATTCTCCCAACCTTGTCCTTCCCTTTCTTTATTGTTTTATTTGTGCTTTATTTTTCCTTCTTTATCTTTCATTCCCCCTAGGCCTCTCCACCTACATGAGCCACAGAGTCATGTCCATAGTCACGCTTTCCAGCCAGATGCCGCGTTTTGTTTATTTGAAGTTAAACTATACAACAATGACAACCACCCACTCAGTTGTTCACACTCTGTCTTGTTGAGTTTATCTCCACACTATGAAAATAAGCCTAGTCATAACAGGAGCTTATTTGTCCACAGAACATGAGGGAGTGGGGGGCTTCTGCCCTTTTGAAACTGTGTCCCTGCTGAGAGAACATGAAAGTGCTTATAATGTCAGGAAAACTGCTGGTGGTGTTTTTGCTGCCATGATCTAATTGCATTGTGAACATGCCTCTGTTTTAGCTTTGATGTTTGGGGAAAATAAATCATTGTGTATGTTTTCTGAAGTAGGACCATTGGTCTGAAGTGAGTGTTTGATGATAAACAAATTTATCATAAGAAACGTATTGCCCTTTTACACCATGATACAGTATGTAGTCAAAACCCATTATCTGATGTACCTTGTTATAAAACATGGTCTGGGTAGCAAATAATCAGATAACAAGAATCCATTGTCCATTATTTTCTATATGCAGGTTTGTACCTGGTTCTTATTTTCTTATATTCAGAAGCCTATACTTTCGATGATGTCAATGTAATGTAGGCACAAGAGACTTCTATTGGTACATGGGAACACTTGTGTGGTTATTACATATTCATTAAGAAGGGCTTGCTTGTCACGGTCATCAACTATTTGTGCATGTTCTCTATTGTTTCACAGCTGTTTCTTCTAGAGCTTAATATTACATTGTATAATAAACTAATAATACTTCACAATTCATTAAATGAAAACGAATTAAATGAAAGTGTTGGAAGAGATAAAAGGTATGAAGACATTCATAATGGCAATTATCATAAACTCCCTTTCACCATTTCTAATATCAGGTTAGTGGTTCTGATTAGGGTGTTGGAGGATTAAGACATCCCATATACACTGTGTGCAGAATTATTAGGCAAGTGTGTATTTTGATCACATCATTTTTATACATGTTGTCCTACTCCAAGCTAAATAGGCTTGAAGCCAACTACCAGTTAAGTAAATCAGGTGATGTGCATCTCTGTAATGAGAAGGTGTGTGGTCCAATGACATTAACACCCTATATAAGGTGTGCTTAATTATTAGGCAACTTCCTTTCCTTTGGCAAAATGGGTCAGAAGAGAGATTTGACAGACTCTGAAAAGTAAAAAATTGTGAGATGTCTTGCAGAGGGATGCAGCAGTCGTGAAATTGCCAAACGTTTGAAGCGTGATCACCGAACAATCAAGCGTTTCATTGCAAAATAGACAACAGGGTCACAAGAAGCGTGTTGCAAAAAAAAAAGGCGCAAAATAACTGTCCATGAATTGAGGAAAATCAAGCGTGAAGCTGCCAAGATGCCATTTGCAACCAGTTTTGCCATATTTCAGAGCTGCAACGTTACTGGAGTATCAAAAAGCACAAGGTGTGCGATACTCAGGGACATGGCCAAGGTAAGGAAGGCTGAAAAACGACCACCTTTGAACAAGAAACATAAGATAAAACGTCAAGACTGGGCCAAGAAATATCTTAAGACTGATTTTTCTAAGGTTTTATGGACTGATGAAATGAGTGACTCTTGATGGGCCAGATGGATGGGCCCGAGGCTGGATCAGTAAAGGGCAGAGAGCTCTACTCCGACTCAGACGCCAGCAAGGTGGAGGTGGGGTACTGGTATGGGCTGGTATCATCAAAGATGAAGTTGTGGGACCTTTTCGAGTTGAGGATGGAGTGAAGCTAAACTCCCAGACCTACTGCCAGTTTCTGGAAGACACCTTCTTCAAGCAGTGGTACAGGAAGAAGTCGGTATCGTTCAAGAAAAACATGATTTTCATGCAGGACAATGCTCCATCACATGCATCGTAATACTCCACAGCGTGGCTGTCCAGTAAAGGTCTAAAAGAAGAAAAAATAATGACATGGCCCCCTTGTTCACCTGATCTGAACCCCATAGAGAACCTGTGGTCCCTCATGAAATGTGAGATCTACAGGGAGAGAAAACAGTACACCTCTCTGAACAGTGTCTGGGAGGCTGTTGTGGCTGCTGCACGCAATGTTGATCATAAACAGATCAATCAACTGACAGAATCTATGGATGGAAGGCTTTTGAGTGTCATCGTAAAGAAAGGTGCCTATATTGGTCACTGATTTGGTTTTGATTTTGATTGTCAGAAATGTTTATTTCTAAATTTTGTGGTGTTATATTGGTTTACCTGGTGAAAATAAAGAAGTGAGATGGGTATATATTTGGTTTTTATTAAGTTGCCTAATAATTCTGCACAGTAATAGTTACCTGCACAAACAAATATCCTCGAAAGATAGCCAAATCTAAAAAAAAAAACCCACTCCAACTTCCAAAAATATTAAGCATTGATATTTGAGTCTTTTGGGTTGATTGAGAACATAGTTGTTGTTCAATAATGAAAAGAATCCTCTCAAATACAACTTGCCCAATAATTCTGCACACACTGTAGAAATGCTTGAAAGTTTATGAACCCTTTAGAGTTGTCTGTATTTCAGCGCATGCACGCATGCATATTTATATATATATATATATATATATATACATACACCGTATTTGTCGGAACATAAAGCGCACCGGATTATAAGACGCAATATCAACGATCGGCTGCTAACGGATCTATTTTCATACATAAAGCACACCGGGTTATAAGACGCATGAAATGAAACAAAACTCTTAAGTTCCGTCTGAAACTCAGTTTGGTTTTCTTTACCTGGCGAGTTTCCGGCAATCGGCCATCTTTAGAAGGGCATTCATTCCAGTAACACGTTGCAAGGTCTCGTTGGTTTCACTGCGGTTCCGAGCGTTTGTTTGTGTATTTCTAATATAGTCTTCTACGGTATCGACCCCATTGTTTTCGGCAACGACTCCGGTTTTGTTCACCCCTATTTGATTGACGCACGGTTTTGATTGGATATTCTGGTTTTCGACTTTGGCGTGTTTCTGGACTTCGAGTTTGTGTAAATCTGGAAATAAACCTGCACCTGATTCCTGCATCCTTGAGTGAGTGTCGTTACAATACCGTATTACTCCGCGATGCTGCGCAGTAAGTGGCCGTAAGCTCTGTAACTTACCAAGGCTGTGCTAAAACATTTTGACAGATTTATGAGCGCCGTGTACCATCTACAATCGGTTCTTGGTCAGGAAGCACAACCAGAATTAATTCATACATTAGATGCACCGCATTTTAAGGTGCACTGTCGATTTTTGAGAAAGTTAAAGGATTTTAAGTGCGCCTTATGGTCCGAAAAATACGGTGTGTGTGTGTGTGTGTGTATATATGTATATGTATATGTATATGTGTGTGTGTGTGTATGTGTATGTATATATATATATATATATATATATTATATAAGTATATATTAATATATATATTATATATCTATATATACACCATTTCAACCTTTGCCACGTTTTCATCAGGCTTTAACTAAAGATATGAAATTGTAATTTCTTGTGAAGAATCAACAACAGTGGGGGGGACAACCGTGAAGTGGAACGAATTTATTGGATATTTAAAAAATTTTTAGAATAAAAAACTTAAGTGAGGCCGTGGCAAAATTAATTCGTCCCCTGTGTTACACTTGGTAGCGCCATCTTTTGCTACTACTACAGCTGCAAGTCGCTTGGGGTATGTCTCTATCAGTTTTGCACATCGAGAGAATGAAATTTTTGCCCATTCTTCCTTGCAGAACGGCTCGAGCTCAGTGAGGTTGGGTGGAGAGCCTTTGGGAACAGCAGTTTTCAGCTCTTTCCTCAGATTCCCGATTGGATTCAGGTCTGGACTTTGACTTGGCCATTCTAACACCTGAATATGTTTATTTGTGAACCACTCCATTGTAGATTTTGCTTTATGTTTTGGATCATTGTCTTGTTGGAAGATAAATCTCCATCCCAGTCTCAGGTCTTTTGCAGATTCCAACAGGTTTTCTTCCAGAATGGTCTTGTATTTGGCTCCATCCATCTTCCCATCAATTTTAACCATCTTCCCTGTCCCTGCTGAAGAAAAGCAGGCCCAAAGCATGATGCAGCCACCACAATGTTTGACAGAGGGGATGGTGGGTTCAGGGTGATGAGCTGTGTTGATTTTATTCCAAACATAACGTTTTGCATTGTGGCCAAAAAGTTCGTCTGACCAGAGCACCTTCTTCCACATGTTTGGTGTGTCTCCCAAGTGGCTTGTGGCAAACTCTTTATATCTTTGAGAAATGTCTTTCTTCTTGCCACTCTTCCATAAAGGCCAGATTTGTGCAGTGTACGACTGATTGTTGTCCTATGGACAGAGTCTCCCACCTCAGCTGTAGATCTTTGCAGTTCATCCAGAGTGATCATGGGCCTGTTGTTTGTGCTGGAAGTTTAGAGGGACAGCCGGGTCTTGGTAGATTTGCAGTAGTCTGATACTCCTTCCATTTCAATATGATTGCTTGCACAGTGCTCCTTGAGATGTTTAAAGCTTGGGAAACCTTTTTGTATCCAAATCTGGCTTTAAACTTCTCCACAACAGTATCTCAGACCTGCCTGGTGTATTCCTTGGTCTTCATGATGCTCTCTGCGCTTTACACAGAACTCTGAGACTATCACAGAGCATGCGCATTTATACGGAGACTTGATTACACACAGGTGGATTCTATTTATCATCATCAATCATTTAGGTCAACATTAGATCATTCAGAATCCTCACTGAACTTCTGGAGTGAGTTTGCTGCACTGAAAGTAAAGGGGCCGAATAATTTTGC
>JAJAGP010000424.1:115241-197741 GCA_025084515.1 Ancistrus triradiatus | reverse complement strand
CTCTGGAGCAGGTTTTTCCATCCAGGATGTTCTCTGTACATTTGCTGCATTCATCTTTCCCTCTATCCTGACTAGTCTGCCAGTTCCTGCTGCTGAAAAACAATCCCCATAGCATGATGCTGCCACCCACCATGCTTGACTGTAGGGATGGTATATTGGCCTCATGAATGAGCAGTGCCTGGTTTTTCCCAAACATGGACGCCTGGCAATTCACCACCAAAGAGTTTCAATCTTTGTCTCATCAGACCAGAGAATTTTGTTTCTCATGGTCTGAGAGTCCTTCAGGTGCCTTTTGGCAAATTCCAGACGGGCTGCCTTGTGCCTTTTACTAAGGAGTGGCTTTCGCCTGGCCACTCTGCCATACAGGCCTGATTGGTGGATTGCTGCAGAGATGGTTGTCCTTCTGCAAGGTTCTCCTCTCTCCACAGAGGAATGCTGGAGCTCTGACAGAGTGACCATCGGGTTCTTGGTCACCTCCCTGACCAAGGCCCTTCTCACTCACTCCTCTCGCTCAATTTAGACGGCCGGCCAGCTCTAGGAAGAGTCCTGGTGGTTTCAAACTTCTTCCATTTACGAATGATAGAGGCCACTGTGCTCATTGGGACCTTCAAAGCAGCAGAAATGTTTTTGTATCCTTCCCCAGATTTGTGCCTCGAGACAATTTTGTCTACAGACAATTCCTTTGACTTCATGCCTCGTGTTTGCGCTCTGACATGCAGTCAACTGTGGGACCTTATATAGACAGGTGTGTGCCTATCCAAATCATTCCAATCAACTGGATTTACCACAGGTGGACTCCATTTAAGCTGTAGAAACATCTCAAGGATGTTCAGTGGGATGATCAACAGGATGCTGTGAATACTTACGTAAATGTGATTTCTTAGTTTTTTATTTTTAATACATTTTCAGAACTCTCAAGAAAACTTTTTTCACATGGTCATAATGGGGTATTTTGTGTAGAATTTTGAGGAAAGAGATTAATTTAATAAAATTTGGAATAAGGCTGTAACGTAACAAAATGTGGAAAAAGTGAAGCGCTGTGAATACTTTCCGGATGCACTGTATCTAATTTACTTACTACAACAGCTAGGTGAACATCGTCCCAGTGTTGTTTCCATAATTCCATAAAGCCAGGGGCAGTAGTAACTGTACAATATTGCCCCTATATGCCTAGTTGCTGAAAACAGGATTAAGGTTTAACCAATGCGAAGTAAGACATAGCAAAATACTTTTTGTTGTCTGTCCACCAGGGCGTTTCTAGACTACTTGATATACTGGGGCAAACACAATATTTGGAGTAGCACAGTTGTACCCATCTGCATGCCAATCAGTCATAGGGGGCACACCTGTGCATAAAAAAATGAGATGAACACTAAATAGATTAAGTGATTTAACATTAAAGTGGGTGGTACTCTGCTATGGATGCAGAATGAAGAACAAATTACCACTAAAGAGTTGTTTATTAATTGCATTTTGTTTATACTAACGTAACTTGTGCCTTTGCTAGTTTAATGTTTTTAGTGGTCTAAAATATACTTTTGGCAGGTTATAGCGTTGTAAGTCTCTAGCCAAAACATATAGCTATGAGCTATCATTAACTTAAATATTTGCTGATGGGCCTTACTAAATGTGCAAAACTGAAATAAACTGGCTCTGACTGATTTGTTAGTCTGAGTGTTAGTCGCTCAAGCTTTTGGAAAGATGATGGGCATCATGGAAAGTGTAGTGATTGTAGTGAAGTTGCAAGCCAGGTAGTTCTGCTCAGCAATGGAGGATAAAATTGACTTTTCACTGTCCTGATTTTAGCGGGACACATACCTCAGTAAAGTAAGTCTGACGCCCGTCTGACCATATTTTGATTTGTCCACTCGACTAACTCGGTCACTTGATTCTGAAAAAAAACTAAGTGGTCTAAACTATTCAACACTGCAAAGCCATATAAATAGAAACTTCAGCTAAAGTTAAATATGCAGTAATATCTTATGTGTTTTTCTTTCCTATCTAGATTCTTGATGAGATTAGTGAGCATGGTATTCGTATTTATCAGCTCCCCGATGCTGACTCTGATGAAGACGAAGAGTTCAAAGAGCAGACTCGTGTCCTAAAGGTCAGTGTTTATGCATTGACTGTTAAAATGGAAGTTAGTTTAAGATATTGAACGTTGGTTAATTGTTTTCCAGGCCAGCATTCCCTTTGCAGTGATTGGCTCCAATCAGCTGATTGAGGTGAAAGGGAAAAAGATTCGAGGACGTCTGTACCCATGGGGTGTGGTTGAGGTGGAGAACCCAGAACACAATGATTTCCTCAAACTGCGCACCATGCTGGTGTAAGTACACTACATTTATGTTTTTTCTCTTTTCAAATGTCACTTTTTGTGTTTTGTCTTTAAGACACTCATGCACTGATGCTGTGGTGCCCTCTGCTGGATGTACAATTGCATAAAATTCAGTAGCCGTAGTAAAACATAAGGGTAAACTATGTAGCCAAACGTTTGTGAACACCCAAAAAATGTTCAAAAGCATCGGTATTCGTGTTTCTCTTCCCTTTGCTCCCCTCTTCTGAGAATGCTTTCTACTAGATTTTGGAACTTCATTATGAGGCACTGATGTTGGACAGTACACCCTGGCTCACAGTTTTGCATTACAGTTCGTTGGAAAGGAGTCTGATGGAGTTGAGATCAGGGTTATTTGCAAACCAGCCAAGTTCTACATCAAAGTTGTCAATCCATTTTTATGGATTTTGTTTTAGGAGGGCAGAGCATAAAGTTGATGAACTGACATGTTTGGTAGGTGGAAACCTGAGTATCATACAGAGAGAGACAGATATTCAGTACAACTCATTCTATTGCCACTGTATGCTTCATGCCCGTGTGCTTCAGTCTGTAAGTTGTGGCTGAAATAAGGGCTAAGTAATTAAGAGGGGTGACCATAATCCTTTGGCACTATGGTGTATTACTGTGGGATTTTTGGAATGCACAATTAAATAAAAGGGCCATAATGCAGTTGTATGTGTTTGCAGGACCCACATGCAAGACCTGCAGGAGGTGACCCAGGACCTGCACTACGAGAACTTCCGCTCTGAGAGACTAAAGAGAGCCGGCAGGTGAGATATTAGCAGATTAAACCATATCTAAAAACAAGATGCAGGTTACATCGTGCACTGATTTAATCTCTGAAATCCTCATCCACTGTAAACTGTTTCCTGAAATCTTAAACTCATTACAGCTTAAATAAACAGAAAACAGAATACATAAAGCCATGACAAAGAATGACTTGTACTGAGTGTTGTATGTGTTTGTAAGGGTGAGTAGAAGCTGAAAAGCTTTTTTGGATTTTACAGAACTGTGGAGGATGAAGTGCTGGACAAAGATCAGATCTTGATGGAGAAGGAAGCTGAGGTAAGACTTGCATAGATATTTATCATATTATAATGCTCTTTTTGTTTAAGAAATGTGTCTTTCCATGAGTAGATTTCACCCCTCCAGATAATAGAATGTCAGAAAAGGCTCTGTATCCTCTAGTAGTTATCAGTATGTTGTTCTTTGGTTTAGAAGGACATGTACAGTTTAGCGCCGTGTAACGTCCATCTGATCAACGTCCGTCGGCTATGACAACCAAATTCTTAAAATTATACGAAATTCTAATAGGAAATAAAAATCTATCTTTAATCGAGGATGTTGCAGCCGTAATGAGCTGGTCACTTGAACACCTACTCAACACTACAGATCCATGTGCAGAGGCAGGAGTTAAAAGTTTAAGAGCAGAAGTCCATCATTCACACGAAATTTCACACCATGTTTCACAGATGGGATATGGTTCTTATGCTGGAATACAGTGATTTCATTTCACCAGTGATAACGCTTTTCTTTCCACGTGATCTTTATCAAACTTCAGATGAGCAGCAATGTTCTTTTTGGAGAGCAGTGGCTTTCTCCTTGCAACCCTGCCATGCACACCAGTGTTCTTCTGATGGTGGACTCATGAACATTAACATTAGCCAATGTGAGAGAGGCCTTCAGTTGCTTAGATCACACCTTGCTCTTGGAGTGATCTTTGTTGGTCAACCACTCCTGGGGAGGGTAACAGTGTTCTTGAGTTTCCTCCATTTGTACACAATCTGTCTGGCTGTGGATTGGTGGAGTCCAAACTCTTCAGAGATGGTTTTGTAACCTTTTCCAGCCTGATGAGCATCAACAACTCTTTTGAGTTTCT
Organism: Ancistrus triradiatus; assembly: GCA_025084515.1. Classification (NCBI taxonomy): domain Eukaryota; kingdom Metazoa; phylum Chordata; class Actinopteri; order Siluriformes; family Loricariidae; genus Ancistrus; species Ancistrus triradiatus. The sequence continues at coordinate 193,530 of JAJAGP010000424.1, read as the reverse complement.
CAAAAATCTCCTTTGTTTGTGCCATGATACACTCTGAAGGTTTCTTTTTCATTACATTTAAGGATTTTTTTTCCCATGCAACTATCACCCTACGCTTGCTCAATTTTTGTGATTATTTTTGAAGTCATATCCAAGTTTTCATAAAGGAATGACACATGCAACTATATTTCTTTTTGTCTAGAGAGTATGGGTGAGCGATTATGGTAAAAATATTATATCACAACACTTGAAGACAATTTCACAATACACGATATTTATGACAATAAATGATCACAGAAAAAAATGCATCAGTAGTTGCAGATTCTTAAAAAGACCTATTCAAATATTACCCCATACTTAAGGTGATTTTTAGCAGTTGGTCAGCGTTCTTTAAGCACTGATAATATCCGCAATATGCTCAGTGACGATAGCAAAATTTATCATGATAGGATTAAATATTGTCATATTGCCTAGCCCTGCTGGGAGCTTATGTTTCAGTGGAAACTGTACTTAGGAAAATGGTCACTCATGGTCATTGGACTGTGGTAGCCTAGCGGTTAAGGTATGGACCAAAAGGTCCAGTGTTCAAATCCCACCTCTGCCAAGCTGCCACTGTTGGGTCCTTGAGCAAGGCCCTTAACCCACAATTGCTTTTATTGCAAGATTGGATCGATTGTAAGTTGCTCTGGATAAGGGCGTCTGCTAAATGCTGCAAATGTAAATGATCAGGCTACCTACATGGCACCCCTTTGTTTTCCTGAAAAGTTAGCTTTGTGTAGTGTGACTCTGATAGCCCAAGTGTGACAGATTTTAATTTGATGTAAAAATAAATAAATAAATAAACTGGAGATAAATATGCAGCAGATTGTGTTAGTATACTTTACTTCTTCTAAAATGACCACAATCCAGAAGTATTTTCATCTGTAATGTTAAGCAGTACCATAGTAGTTTCTGAGTCTTCTGTTAACTTATGGAAAATATGAAACCTGTAATCAAAACTAGACATGTCATTTCACTCTCTCTGTTTCTCTATCTGCAGCTAAGGCGTATGCAGCAGATGATTGCTCAAATGCAGGCTCAAATGAAGATGAAACCAGGAGATGATTGAAATGGATGTGTGTGTGTATGTCCATCTGTATGTATGTTGTAATCGGAGTAGGAAGCCAGAGCTCCATCAGTCTGACTTATCATTTCAATCTTTCCTACAGCTAATTAAACACCCTACATACTTTAATCTTATTTTGTGTATCCCAAAAAGTATGAAGTCGCCCCGGCATCTTCCCGTATTGACTGATGTGGCAAGCTAAACTGTACTATTTGATCAATATGTTACTTCATTTCATCAGAAGAATTAAAATTTGTATTATGGTTTCATAGCAAACCTGCTTTTGTGCTGGCAGTAAGAAGCTCATGCTGTACCAGTCACCTGTCACATTCTTAATGCTTATTTGTGCCGTCTCCTTTTAATAGGCATTGAAAAATAGTGGCCTCTATCTCAAAATAGTGTATGCCTGCACTACACTTACATGGAGAATTAACAAATCTACAGTCAGTTGAACTAAAATGTGAATTTTGCATTGTACTTTAGAATAGCAAGAGATATCAGAATTCTATTGTAAGTGGACATGTGGGTTTGTTTTAATGTGCCTTAGTTGATGTGCCTTTGGTGAAATATTATTGTGCATTTTCCTTCTATTTTGCATGATATGGTGCCAATTGTAGACAAGGTGTTGACGAATTAGCAGTAATAATCACCAACACCAAAGTGGCATAGCTTTAAGCCATACTTAGAAACGGATGCTACATTTATATGCATGTATCCGAAGTGTGCCATTGCCACTAGGGGGCAGTGTACTACAATATTATTGGTACTTCATATTTCAAGTGCATTGACAGACTTATTGAAATCTGACCTTATTACTTGGATTTAATTATTCTGAAATTATACTAGATGTGAGAGAAATTACTTGGTGGAATTTGTTATGCATTTATTAAAGACAATAATGTGGATCTTTTTTTGAGAATGAAGTTTTTCAAGTGATACTGAATGAAAAGGCTAGGGTAGATTCTAATGCATTATATTTTTCTGTATTTCCAAAAGCAAATATCACCGTCCAAACATGTTAGTCAACTCTTAATAGATCAGTAGGTCTGTAATATGAAATGTCTCACTTCAATAGGTTACAAGCAGCAAGACACACACTTATTCATTCCTGAAGCAACTATCTATACCCCAAACATATTTATTTTACAAGAAAACACTAAGTTTATTTATATATATATATATATATATATATATATATATATATATATATATATATATATATATATATATATATATATATATATATATATATAGCTTTCATCACTTTCTGTTCAGTATGGGATTTGTTAATTCCAGAAGATCATCTTTATGCCATCCAATAATTGTATTCTAGTTGCTGGACTAATATTCCACTGTAATGCATTCTTGCAGTAGCAGTGTAACTCAGTTTTGACTAATGTAACTCTAGTTTCTTGGTAGCTTTTGGTTGTTGGTTTGTTTATCTACTTTCTAGACCTCAACGTTCCACTGAGTATTCAGAGTTACATAAAGTTGTAACATGCATGAAAGCTACGCATGCCCACGTGTTTTTCCAACTCTATACAGAATCCTCCCCTTCACTGTATTGATATGTCAACACACTGATTATGTTTTGTAAATGTTATGTCCCATTTTTAATTAGTTTTGGCTGGTGATATCTTGTTTACAGACGAGTGGCTAATGAATTTTGTTAATGGTACAGTAGTTCACTACCCGGTTTTAAAATGTTCATGCCTTTTTGTACTTACTTTCAGAAATAAATGTTGAGAACTTCCCTGTATCACTGTAGATTTATTGGCTTGTGTGTTGAATAACAGAAGGCTTTTTGTGTTAAATATCTTAAGATGTTTGCTTACATGTATTTAACTATAACACATGTTTACAAAAGGTTATTAAGATTAAAATGTTCTGTTTTTTATTGTTTATTAACAAAATAAACATAAGCTGGAATAAGTGCTATCAATCATCAAGTCTCTTCAGGGATGACTGCATAATTAGTGTATTGGTATTTGTTTAATGAATGACTTTGCGTCAGTGCACTAATAGGTACTTTAGTTATATGGTTATAAGTGACTAGCCAAATCTGTGAGCTGTCATTACCTTGTCTGCAGCATGGCTGACTTTCTTTTAAATATTTGTGGATGTCCATTACTTCATGTTAAAACATGAAAAAACTGGCTATGGCTGGAAGCATTAGCCACTCAAGCTTTAGCCACTCAAACTATCCTTCTGCCATAGGGTAAACAGCTGCCATGATGGGATTAACTGGATTGGCAACAATGCTTACTTAAGCCCTACTGTCCAAATGTCCATCCACAGGTATCAGAAGTCGTAGAGTGTGAGAAGGAAACATCCCCCCACAGCATGAACTCCACCTGGCTGAACTGTTGACACCTGACAGGAAGGGTTCATCGATCCAGGCTGTTTGTGCTGAATTCTGACTATCCCATCAGCATTGTGCAACAGAAATCTGTATTTATCTGACCAGGAAAGGTTTTTCCTCTGTTCAGTGATCCGATTTTTTCACTGTTTTGCCCACTGGAATCTTGCCTTTCTGCTTCACTTGCACAGCAATGGCATTCAAACTGGTCATCTGCAATTATAGTCCATCCATGCTAAGGGACAATGACTTGCACCAGCATTGTATGTGGCTGAAATATGCTTAACTGTGCACCACCTTTTCAGCCTCTTCACCTCAGGATCCCCTTCCCAAGGATGTTGTTCCTCAAGCACACTGTTCTTGTGATACGCTTGAAACTGTTACTCTAATAAAGTGGCCACTCATTGTATATGCTAGGAAAGCAGTCTTGTTAACCATTTGGTTGTGTTTTGTTGGTTTTGGTTTTGGTATTGGTATTTTCCTCTGTCATAAGTGGTTGTGGTCATCTGACTGACCTACAGCTTTTGGTTTTATCCAGACAATCTATATAAATATACAAAATGAATAATAACTTGACTTTTACACTATTTGTTCAAGTTTGTAACACTCTTGGTGTTGCAGTCAAATTTTACTAGCTAAACATGATGAAAGATCTTAAGAACAAGTGCAAATATTGTGATTTTGTAGGCAAGAGGTTATTCATAACAAATGTTTTAAAAATATTTCATAAATGTTTTTAGGGAGCCAGCCACATTTGACCACGAACATGAAGCTAGAACATTGATTTCTACACAATAGAGGGTTGAAAGACTAATTGTTTAGGTATTAAAGTTGATGGTGCCACCATGTTCAGTGTTGCTTGAAAGTGAGTGGACCCTTTAGAAGTTTCTATGTCTGCATATATATGAGCTAAACATAATCAGATCCTAAAGTGCTAAAAGTGGGTAAAGATAACCCAATTAAACAATTCAGACAAACATATTGTACATTGTAATTCATTTACTGAGGAAATGATCCTGTGTTTAATATCCATGAGAGAAAAAAGTATGTGAGCCTCCATAATTAGCAGTTAAGTGAAGGTGAAATTTGTCAGGTGTTTTCAATCAGTAGGATGACACAAGTGGGTAGTCTGTTTATTTAAAGGGATCTTTCAAAGCCTGATCATCACAAAACCTCTGTGGAAGTGTATCATGGCATGAAGCAAGTAGCTTTCTGAGGATTTCAGAAAAGGAGTTGTTGATGCACATCAGGCTAGGAAATGTTACAAACTACCTCGAAAGAATTTGCACCCTACTAATCCACAGTCAGACAGACTGTATATAAACTGAAGAAATTCCTGCCATTGCTACCTGGTCGACCAACAAAGATCACTCCATGTACAAGATGTGTAATAGCCTGTGAGGTCACAAAAGGAAACCAGGGTGACTTCTAAGCAACTAAACACCTCTCACATTGGTTAATGTTAATGTCCATGGGTCCACCGTCAGGAGAACACTAAACAACAATGGTGCGCATGGGGTTGAACAAAACAGTTGTCCATTACATGGCAAACAGATCCAGAGGACTATTGGAAAAACATTTTCTTGAGACCAAAATAGAACTTTTTGGTTTAAATGGGAAGTGTTATGCCTAGAGAAAGAAACACACTGCATTCCAGGATTTATCCCATCTGTGAAATATGGTTGTGGTAGTATCATTGTTTCGGCCTGTTTTGTCACATGAACAGCTTGCCATCATTGTTAAAATAGGGAATTATGAAAAACAAAGTGTCAGGACATCCATCAGTGAACTGAATCTCAAGAGAATGTGGGTCATGCAGCAAGACAATGACCCTAAGCACACAAAGTTGTACCAAAAAATGGTTAAAGAAAAAAGTTTTGGAATGGTCAAGTCAAAGATCTGACCTTAATAGAAGCAGTGCATGTGAGGAAACACCAACATCCCAGAGTTAAAGTTGTTCTGTATGCAGGAATACGCTAAAATTCATCCAAGCCAGTGTGAAGGACTGATCTACAGTTATCAGAAACATTTAGTTGTCGTTATTGCTTTATGAGGGTGTTACTCCAGGTACCAAATGCAAAGGTTCACATACTTTTACCATTCACAGATATGTAATATTGGATTGCTTTCTACAAATAAATGGCCAAGTACATATTTTTTGTCTTGTTTGTTTAACTGGGTTCTCTTTCTTTACATTTAGGACTTGTGTTGAAATCTGATAATAGTTCAGGTCATATTTATACAGAAATATTTAAAATTTCACAACCTTTTAAGCACCATTTACTTTAACCCCTTGGGGCCAAACCTCTCACCCTCCTACTGACCACAACTGCCTGTCTGCCCTGTGAAACATAGTCACCCTAGTTTTGATAGCTTTAAGCTGTTGTGAAGATAGAGCTATGGTTTGAACTAAAACAATTAGATCCAGTGAAAGTCTTAAAGTCTTAAAGGCTTTTGTTCTTTCAGCAAGGCAATACCTCACATGCACACAGGAAAGCTTCATAAAGGATCAATGTGCCGAGCTTGGTGTGCAAGAGACTAAGTGGTTTGCACAGAACACTTTCATAAACCCCATCCAGCACATTTGGTATGAACTGAAATGCTGAATGTCTTATCGCCCAACACTAGTGTCTGCCATTTTGGAATGAGATGTACTCTCACCAGCCACTTCGCAAGGACTGGGTTGGACCCCATTTTGTTGTCAGAACTACCTTATTTCTTTGTGGCATTAATTCAACAATACCCTGGCAACATTCCTCAGAGATGTTGATCCATATTGGCATGATAGCATCACGCAGTTGCTGCAGATTTGTCAGCTGCACATCCATGATGTCAGTCTACCATTCCACCTCATCTATGATTTATTGGTGCTCTATTGGATTGGGATCTGGTGGTTGTGGAGGCCATTTGAGTACAGTGAACTTATTGTCATGTTCAAGAAACCAGTTTGAGATGACTTGAGCATGTTGGGCATGATGCCCAATTGTTGTCCAATTTTGGTAAGCCTTTGCGAATTGTAGCCTCATTTGCCTGTTCTTACCTAACAGGAGTGACACCTGGGGTGGTCTTCTGCTACAGTACCCCATCTGCTTCAAGGTTCAAAGTGCTGTGGATTCTTCTGTATACCTCAGTTGTAACGATTGGTTATTTGACTTACTATTGCCTTTCTATCAGTTCAAACCTGTCTGGCCATTCTCTTCTGGCTACAACTATGTATTTTCAATCAGAGAACTGCTGCTCACTGGATGTTTTTTTCCTGATCATTCCCTGTAAAGCCTAGAGATGGCCGTGAATGAAAATCCGAGTAGATCAGCAGTTTATGAAATACTCAGACCACTCTGTCTAGCTCCAACAACCCTATCATGCTCAAAGTCACACAAATCACTTTTTATCCTCATTCTGATGCTCAGTTCCAACTTCAGCAGGTCATCTTGATCATTTCCACATGACTAAATGCATTGAGTTGCTGCTACCTGATTGGAGTTTTGCATTAATCAGCAGTCGTACATAATGAAGGGGCCGGTGATTGTATAACCGTGCTTCAATTCCCTATATTGGCCTTGACTATTTAGGGCTAGTGTGGCTCTGTCCCTGTTGGCAAGAGAGCCAGCGGGTGGGGTTTGTTCAATGACGCGATACCGCCGCCCCCATTTGGGTTTCCCGTAGAGGAGAGAGTGCGGCCGCCTGCGTGAGCGATGGAGGGATTTGAACGGGCACATAGCAAGATGACAACACGATACAAGAGCAGGTCTATTAAATCCGGTAATTATTAATGTGTGCTTTTACAATGGAGCTTATTGTGTTATATATTCGGTTTGTTTCATTGGTGTAACTGCTCTCTATCCCTTGGTATTCTGGGGCATTGCTGTGCGTCTCTGCACCTGCTGCTACTCCTGCTGCCGCCGATGATGCTGCATCGCTCTCTCAGAGGATAGCGAGGTAACGTCATATCTTTTTAAAGACCAATACAATGAAACATCCGTGCTACTTTATGTGTCATCATTGCTTTGAATGGGCATTTTTGTCTGAGGTTCGAGTTCCAGGTCACCTATACGTCTTTATTCATTTTCTGGCAGTACATTAACGTGGCCTTGTGTGGGTTGTGCGATTTCTTACTCACATGAACAGCTCGATTCGCCTGATTCCGCTGCGCATTGTGTTAAGCATTTTTAGCCTTGTGCATGCATCAAATACCCCACTCATTTTACGATTTTATGTGTATTAAGCGAACCAGTTCAGAGAGAACAAAAGCATTCAGACGCTGTTCAGTGATATGTTAGTGCTATAGCTCTGTTCCACACTGTCCTACATGGTGCTGATGCTGAAGCAATCCTATATCAGGTTTCCTCTTCCTCTGAGCCGCATAGCGAAGGAAAATATGATGACCCATGTACTAGCTCCCCCCAGCTCCCGTTTCCATGGTTACATAGGAGCGAAACGACTGCAACTTCCTCCTCTAGCCAATTTCTGTCGGGCTAGCACAGTTTGCCTACTCATCTGCTCTAACCCTTCTAAAACCCTCTTTTGGCTGCTCTTGTTAGGGGTTCCCACAGCAAACATTCACATATTAGCTTTGGCCCAGTTTTACTCCGAATGCTCTTCCAGACCTTCCCAACCTTCCCCGTTTAACAGGGCTTGGGACTGGCAATAGGAGTACATCCCCAGCGGCCTGACCGTCACGTTTTAAGCCCCACCCAGGATTGAAAGGAGGCTCTCCGGTACTGCCCTATCCAGCAGCTGGCTCTACCCACTCAAAAGTGTATTTGTTCAGGGAAAGCAGACATTTGTGCACTTCACCCCTGTGCTACATTATGACTGACACAATGAGAAATACAATGAGAAATGTGAATACTCCAGGATTGTCCATCCCTCTCTGCACATGTCACATGAGTAGCTGAAATTATCATGGACATTTTCCTGTGTTTAAATTTTCTATCAGCCTGTCTAAATGGTACTTGTTATGAAAATTGTATAGCAAATATTGCAACAGCAGGAGACTGATCATTATTTCCTATGGGCAAATTCCAACTTTGTTGTATATTTCCAACATCACCTACAGTGGGGCAAAAAAGTATTTAGTCAGCCACTGATTGTGCAAGTTCTCCTACTTAGAAAGATGAGAGAGGTCTGTAATTTTCATCATAGGTACACTTCTATGACTATGAGAGACAAAATAAGAAAATAAAATCCAGGAAATCACATTGTAGGATTTTTAAAGAATGTAATTGTAAAATGATGCTGGAAAATAAGTATTTGGTCAATAACTAAAGTTCAACTCAATACTTTGTAATATAACCTTTGTTGGCAATGACAGAGGTCAAATGTTTCCTGTAAGTCTTCACCAGGTTTGCACAAACTGTAGCTGGTATTTTAGCCCATTCTTCCATGCAGATCTCCTCTAGAGCAGTGATGTTTTGAGACTGTCGCTGGGCAACACGGACTTTCAACTCCCTCCACAAATTTTCTATGAGGTTGAGGTCTGGAGACTGGCTAGGCCATTCGAGGACCTTTAAATGCTTTTTACGGAGCCACTTCTTTGTTGCCCGAGCGGTGTGTTTGGGATCATTGTCATGCTGGAAGACCCAGCCATGTTCCATCTTCAATGCTCTCACTGATGGAATGAGGTTCTTTCTTAAAATCTCACTATACATGGCCCCATTCATTCTTCCCTTAACACGGATCAGTCGTCCTGTCCCCTTTGCAGAACACCAGCCCCAAAGTATGATGTTTCCACCCCCATGCTTCACAGTAGGTATGGTGTTGTTAGGATGCAACTCAGCATTTTTCTTACATTTACATTTACAGCATTTAGCAGACGCCCTTATCCAGAGCCACTTACAATTGATACAATCTTACAATCCAAGCAATTGTGGGTTAAGAATCTTGCTCAAGGACCCAACAGTGACAGCTTGGCAGACGTGGGATTTGATCCCTGGACCTTCTGGTCCATAGTCCAGTACCTTACCTGCTAGGCTACCACAGTCCCACACAAAAGGAGTTGAGTTTTTAGCAAAAATATCTATTTTAGTTTCATCTGACCACATGATATTCTCCCAATTCTCTTCTGGATCTTGTTTCTGAATATGCTCTCTGGCAAACTTCAGATGGGCCTGGACATGTACGGGCTTAAGCAGGGGAACACGCCTGGCACTGCAGGATACGAGTCCCTCTCGGCATAGTGTGTCACTGAATGTAGCTTTTGTTACTTTGGTCCCAGCTGTCTGCAGGTCATTCATCAGGTCCCTCCATGTAGTTCTGGGATTTTTGCTCACCGTTCTCATGATCATTTTGACCCCACGGGATTAGATCTTGCGTGGAGCCCCAGATCGAGGGAGATTATCAATGGTCTTGTATGTCTTCCATTTTCTTACAATTGCTCCCACAGTTGATTTATTCAGACCAACCTGCTTGCCTATTGTAGATTCACTCTTCTCAGCCTGGTGCAGGTCTACAATTTCTTCCTGGTGTCCTTTGACAGCTCTTTGGTCTTGGTGATGGTTGAGTTTGGAGTCTGACTGTTTGAGGCTGTGGACAGGTGTCTTTTATACAGATAACGAGGCCAAACAGGTGCTATTAATACAGGTAACATGTGGAGGACAGAAGAGCTTCTTAAAGAAGTTACAGGTCTGTGAAAGCCAGAAATCTTGCTTTTTTGTGGGTGACCAAATACTTATTTTCCACCATGATTTACGATTAAATTCTTTAAAAATCTTACAATGTGATTTCCTGGATTTTTTTTCTCATTTTGTCTCTCATAGTTGAAGTGTACCTATGATGAAAATTGCAGACCTCTCTCATCTTTCTAAGTAGAAACACCTGCACAATTAGTGGCTAACTAAATACTTTTTTGCCACACTGTACCTTCAGTGATGTCAGAATTATATTGTGTCATAGGGGACTTGTCATCTGCAGACTGTGCAGGTCTCTTTAACTGTAGTTCATCACATGCACTACCATTTGCATGAATGGGTACATACACATGCTCCTGCCCTGCTGTCATACACTATTTCTTCTAGCTCAAACAATAATTGTCTCATTATAAACCACTGAATAAAAAACTATAGGTTACTCAGAGTCAGGATGGAAGTGCAATTGGAGAGAAGAGGTAAAAAGCCATTCAGAGTCAGAACACCATATACATCCGGTATTTTTCTACAAGTCATTATAGCAGGTTAGTCATTCAGATTGGGGGGTTAGGGAATTACAATACTCCAAATGTTGTAGCAAAGGATGCCACATGACAGTTGTCAAAAAGAGTCTTTTTTATTTAAAACACCAATGCTAGTTCAATACTAATGAAAAATAACATTCTTTTATTTCAGTAATTGTGGAATATCATTAAAGTCCATACCACCAATTCAAATGAAAATAGCTTTATTTCTGAGATCTTTGTTCTGCCTTTCTGACCACTGTTGAATTAGAAAAATTCTCCACACATTATCTATTAGGGACAGGTCAGGACTGCAGGCAGGCCAGTCCAGCAGCCATACCCTCTTATTCTGCAGCCATGCCTTTGTAATGTCTGCAGCATGTGGTCTTGTTTTGAAAAATGCTTGAACATCCCTGGGTAAGATGTCGACTTGAAGGCAGCATATGCTACTTTTCTACATTAATGTTGCTATCACAGAAGTGTAAATGACCTTTGCCAAGGGCACTGACCCAACCCCAAACCATAACAGACTCTAGCTTTTGGACTTGTTTCTGATAACAGTCTGGATGGTCCTTTTCATACTTGGTCCAGAGCACATGGCGTCCATTACTTCTAAAAGGATTTGTAAGACTGATTCATCTGACAACAGTGCACCTTTCCACTGTGTGATGGTCCATCCCAGATGCCTCCGAGCCACGAGAAGATGACACTGCTTCTCGACATAGTTAACATAAGATTTATGTTTTGCACTGTATAGTTTCAAGTGGCATTTGTGAATGTAACACCATAGTGTAGTGTTAGAGAAAGGTTTGCCAAAGTAATCCTTTGCCCATGTGGTTCTATCAGCTATTTATGGGGATTGGAGATCACGCCTCTTCTGCTTAGGCTTGGGCCCTTGTCCTTTACACACTGAAATTCCTCGAGATTTCTTGAGGCATTTAATGATATTATGCACAGTAGAGGGAGAAATATGCATATCCCTTCCAATTGATCTTTGAGGAACATTGTTTTTAAGCATTTCAATAATTTTCTCATACATTTGTTGATAAACTGGAGATGCTATGCCCATCTTTGCTCCTCAATTACAAAGCCTTTTGTGAATACTGCTTTTGTACCAAATCATGATTACAATCACCTGTTGACATTACCTGTTTGAAATCACATCAATATTTAATTTTTTTTACCTCACTACTAGCCCCCGTTCCAACTTTTTTCTTGTTGTTCTGACCTTGTGCTCTGTGTTGCCGGCTAGGCACCAGCTTTTACCCTGACTAGGATTAAGCGGATAAGATAGTGAATGAATGAATAAAGCAATACATGCAATACATGTGTAAACATGTGTGGATGCAGTATAGCATGATGTAAATGTGATGTCAGCGACAGACTAAGCAAATTGTATCTGTATCTCATATTCTTGTATTTAATGTAGAAAATGTAATATACTGTTTATATCACAGGCAGCGCACTTGCACAGTAGTCAGTGCTGTCATCTAATGGCTCCAGATACCCAGGGTTGTATGAAATTTGCATGTTCTTCCCATGTGTGTGTGGGTTTCTTCTGGCTACTTTGGTCTTCTCATATATTCCAAAGGCTTGTGTCAGGTTAATTGGTGTTTCTAAGGTTTCCCAGTGTGAGTGTGTGTGCATATGCCCTTTGATGGACTGGCATAATGTTTAGTGTTGCTTCTCACCTTGCTCTCTGTAGTGCCAGTTTGTACCCCCAAACACAACCTTAAATTTTATTAAGCAGGTATGCAAAGTGCGCATGTGTTTATATCGCATGTATTTAACATGATTTACATACAAAAATAGTATGTGCTGGTATACTTACTAATCTTCTAAATATGTTGTGTGTATATTGAGACACAGATCACAATTAGAAAGGATTTTTTAAGCAGTAGCAAAATCTCTATGCGCTTACACTGCTCAGCGCGATTGAGATGGAGACAAAATCAAACTGGTAGGGATGTTTGAACCCCTAACCTGCCCTCTAGTGGATTTTACCTTACATATATAGAAGCACAAAAGCTAAACCATTGATATACCGTATTCATATGATGATGTATTTGAACACAAATGCCTTTTTGTAAAAGTCTGCATTTATGTTGCAGATACAGTAGATAGAGATTATAGGTATGTGCCTTTTTAATGTCCACATTATGTTCTGTGAACCAGAAGACTCAATGAGTAAATGTGGACCAGTTTATGTTGTTATTTGTTAGAGAATATATACAAGTAGTGGAGGGACAAACAAATTAGTAATACTTACAGTAGGATAGGCACACACGAATGCCATGTACAGCTTATTACAAATAAGTAGCGAAAAGTCATCCTCTCAAACATGAGCAACAAAAAAGTCTCTAAACACATCAATAAAATAAAAGTTAGAACAGTCTCTAGTCCAAATGCGAACTAATGAGCAAGTGAGAACATCACCGAGAACTTTTGAGTGAATGACAAATGCCTACTGGGTTCTACTGGATGACAAACCACTGCAGAGAGTGATAGGAGGAGGACAGAAGAAGCAAAATGCACTACCCTAGTGTGCAATGAAACAATAATGCACTGTCACATTACATAACTAAGCAATTAACATAGGACTTTGTTATAATTATTAAGTAAAATATAGTAATTAGTTCAGTACAGTTCACTACAGTTCTGTATACTGTAACATCATACATCGGGCAGTGCTGTACCTTTTGAGTCTGTTTACAGCCGCAATGTTCGCAGATTTTTATTCCTATTATAATTTATTCTTGGCTGTTAAAGTGAACAGCCGTTGATGGAATGGACAGTAAATGTTGCTTACCTGTAGGTGGTAAACCATGTGTATAGTAAGATGCTTTACCGTCAGGTCAGCTCTGCCTCTAAAACCTTGTCACTGGTAAGATTATTTAGCTATGTTATTTAGTAAATCAGTGATCAGTAGTTCAGTGGTTTTCCAAGGCCATTTGTCATTTGTCATTTGTAACGTGTGTACGTCTGTGTGTGTGTGTGCATACATATATGTACATGATCTATAAATGCAGCCTTTGTTGCTGCAGGCATGGTTATGTAACTCCTATAGCATGTCATGCCAGCAACTCAGTTGGAGAGGGAGCGGTCAGAATTGCCCAAGTTCTTCAGTGTCAGGTCATAATGTTCATTCTGAAGTCCTTTTATTTTCTGCACTCAAGCCAAGACAATGTTCTGACACAGTAATGGATATGCATGTAACACACTCACACACACAAACCATGTTTGTCATTCCATTATTGTGAAGACTTGCTTATTGTTGTAGTTAATTAATGCTACACCTAGTACATTAACCAAAGGAAAACTTCTGGCACCTTTGGTTTCTCAGAAGGATACTGCAGTTTTTGTAAATAAGCTACTGTGTTTGTGGAGACCAGCAAAAGTTTTCCACAGGGTAAAAAAGTGGGTCCTCTTTTTATTATTTGGTCCTCACAATGGTATATAAACTCAACCCACACACAAGAGTAGATCCATGTGCGTCACACCAGCACACAAACACTTCCAACCCACATAAAATCAGAAATGCATCAGAATCCACCCACTCACCCAGTTACAAACACTCTCCATCTCTACTGTTCACGCTCATTCATTGTCACTATTTCACTCTTCTTTCTGCCTTACTGTCTGTACCTGTATTTCTCTCATCCTAGGTCTGTGTAAGAAAGGTCATCGCATGTTTGGGTGGCTGCATGACTGTAGATGGTCACAAAACAACTTGGCCAAATTATATTGTTTTGATTAAATGCTAGGATTGAAGTTAGAGACATGCGTTAAAGTTTGATTCAAGGATCGTGGAACAAATAATACCTTATTATAATACCTTATCATAACTTATACATAGTGTGCAGACAACATGATACTTTTGTTCAGATACAGTCAAAATAATATTTTCAAGATGCTGATATAGTGGTACAACAGAATATTCAGATGGGGGTTGTGTTGTACCTATTACTGATGTGTCGGTCGCGACCGATTCGGCTCTAAGAGCCGGCTCTTTGAAATGAACGACGAGAGCCGGTTCCTGATTGTGAGCCGATTCTTGATTGTGATTTATATATTTTTTAATTTATTGTACATTCCGACAGATTGCTGCTTATTGCACTTTTGGTTAGATGCTAAACTACATTTCGTTGTGTTGTATTTGTACATGTGTTATGACAATAAAGTTGAATCTAATCTAAAAAAAATATATATATATTTATTTTGCCGCACCTGATTGGTCGGGATGTGTGGTGGCGTCAGCGTGTCTACACTGAGCGGGGGGAGGGGTTACAGACAGCGCATGGAACGAGATGGGTTTGCACTTTAAATAGTCAGACTACACCTGGATAAGGTAGGAAAATGAGTGACAGGAAACGTAGTAAAGTTTGGACATATTTTAATGCAATAGACAGTTCAAATGCAGAGTGTAGACTGTGCAGAGTTGAAATTTCATACCGAGCAGGCTCCACAAACAACCTGCACAGGAATATGCGAACTGTTCATAAATCAGTTCAATTAGAAAGTAGAGAAAGGAGAAGCAGGGTCAACCCCCCCAAGATGAGATCCTTGGTTTTTCTGAATGTCAATCTTCATTAGAAACTGTAACCTGGATGCTGCTTTTTCTTTTTTTCTTGCACATTTGCATTTATATTTTGTTGAATGATGTTTTGTTGATGATGTCTTACTTCCCTGTATATAGTTGCAAATTTACAAATAATACACACAATCAGAGACCTGAGACCAAATTGGACCTGTAATTGAGATGGGTCTTCGTTTTTGTATTTGATAATTTATTTTACTATGTTCCACTGTGAGTATATTAATAAAAAAATACCATATTAATAATAACAACCATTGGATATTATGTGTTTTTACATTAGTAATTCATTTTACACATAATTTGGTAATAAATTAAGCTACAAAAAATCTAAAGAGCCACTTGGGAGCCGAAAGAGCCGGCTCTTTTTATTGAACCGAGCCAAAAGTGCCGGCTCTCTGAAAAGAGCCGGAATTCCCATCACTAGTACCTATTAGGGGTTATGCTTTGGCCACGAGTGGCCTCGGCTGACCCCTTACGGCGGCGTGAGAAACTTCACAGCACGATCGCGCGTGCGTCAGCTCTTCCCGTGCATTTAAAGGTTAAGTGGCGACACCTGTTGTTGAGCCCATATAAACACACCTTGTGGGCTCACAAAGTGTCACATCATCTGCCTGCTTGGCTTCATTTGCTTCGGCAGCCCGACGCCACACACACACTCGCTCTGCCCCAGTTCGTAACGGCGTTCCGGCCACTTTCTTATTTTTATTTGTGCTTTTGAGGGACAGCGGTACATCTGGGAGTGCCAAGACTCTCAGACAGGGGCTGTTAGGAGATACATCATAAGCATAGTAGGGAATAGGGGCGTTCTACGCTTACGACGTTCCTTCTGTCTTTTACATTTTATTAGGTTTTTTACATTTATGTTTATTTATTTGATTTATTTTATTTTGGTTTATTACTTCTATGCCACCGGTTAGGCACCGGCTCTCCTGCGACCCTGTCAAAAATTAAGTGGATAAAAAAGTGAATGAATGAATGAATGAAGTACTTGTGTGTTTAGGGTCGTTGTGTTGCTGCATGACATTATCTTGAGATTCAGGGACACGCATCCTGACATTTTCCTTTGTAATTTGCTGGTATAATTCATAATTCATTGTTCCATCAATGATGGTAAGTTCTCCTGGCCCAGACACAGAAAAACAGGCCCAAAGCATGATACTATCACCACGACATTTCACAGATGGGATAATGTTCAAATGCTGGAATGCAGTGTTTTTATTTCTCCAGACACAACACTTCCAATAAGGCTAAGAATTTCTATTCATCCAACCACAAAATGTTTTTCCAATACCGTTCTGGATAGTCCATGTGCTAGGGGATGGGCAGTAGTGTTATTTTTGGAAAGCAATGGCTTTCTCCATTCTCCATGCACATTTTTGTTTTTCGTTGTTCTCCTGATGGTAGACTCATGAACATTAACATCAACCAATGGAAGAGAGGTCTTTAGTTAGTTACAAGTTACCATCAGTTCCTTTGTGATCTCATGGACCATTACATGCCTTGATCTCAGAGTGTTTTTGTTGGTTGACCAAGTAACAATGTTGAATTTCCTTAATTTGATGCTCCAGCCTGATGAGCATCAACAACTCTTTTTCTGAGGTCCCCAGGATGCTTCGTTTTCATTGCATAATACACTTTCACAAACATATTGTGAAGATCATAATTCGATAAATCCATGTTGTTTAAATACAACAGGGTGCCCACTCACACCTCATTGTCATCCCATTGATTGAAAACATCTCATTAAGCTTCACACATTTCAGCTTCTAATTAACTGCTAATCAGAGGTTCACATACTTTTGCCACTTACAGACTGGTAACATTGGGACATTTGACCAAGTATAATGTTTTTGTCTTATTAGTGTAATTGGGTTCTCTGTTTAACAAAACAGAACTACTTGTAGGACTTGTGTTAAAATGTTTGATTTGAGTTATATACTGCTATATTTTCAAAAATACAGACAATTATAAAGGTTCATAAGTCTTCAAGCACCACTGTGTGCTATAATTATTCTCCATTTTAATTCAAACAAGACCTAGAGCAGAGGTCCTCAACATTTTCTACCTATTCCTCCCCTTGAGGGTTGACCTGGGAACCACTAGAGGGTGCTTCATGGCTCAATTGTGGTCTGCAGTCCAGTGGTTGAGAATCTCTGGTCTAGAGCTGACATCAGTAGTTGCATTGTAAACAATGTTTAAGGAGGGTGTTTGGAAGTGGAAGGAGCCTAACTTTTTCACCTTGCTATGACATAAAAACATGTTTGCTTGTTTCTTTATTAATTTAATGTGACATCAGCATCAATGACTATTCATGACGTGAGCAAGGTTATTACAATACCAGGTAGACACACTCACACTGGGACAACTTAGATCTCCCAATCAATCTAGCGTATGTTTGTGGAATGTGGGAAGAAACCTGTGTATCTGGGGTGGATGCATGCAACAGGGGGAGGTCATGCAAACACCACATGGAATCAGCACTCCAAGGTCGAATTGAAACTTCAAATTGAGTCTGCATGAGCATGTAGAAGGAGGAATTGAAGTATTCATTGTATCCAAAGTCACCTGTATTGATATAATGACATTATAAACTGAATTGGAAAGAGAATACTAGATTCACAGGATAGATATCTGAGTATGGTCATGGCATTCCCCTGTGTGAAATATAGCTATAATTAAGCGTTTTCTTTAATGTGGGTCCTATTATGTTTGACCCCCACCAATTTGCTCCAGAGTATTCAATGATCTGTGATTGTATGCATGTGTTTGAGTTTGTGATTGTGTCCCGGGTGGTGTGTGGGACTGGCAGCTGGACAGTGTGAGGGTGTGTGTGTATTTAGGAGGACTTTACCAGAGGCTATTGTGTCATTCTTGGACATCTGTTCCCCTCTTTTCAGAAGATGTACTCCTCCACTGTTTCTTCCCCATTTTCAGCACCTCTCTCTTTACATCTTCTCTAATAAAAAAATATATAAACACCCTCTAACCAGTACTCATGCATGGGGAACGGGCACACTGTGCAAATCTGAAGTGAGTGTGCATCGGTCTGTATAGATGCATATGTGAGTGGTGTTGATATAAGGACCTGTGTAACTCAAAATCCATAACATAGTTTGTTAACATGACAAAACAAAAAATCTAACCATTGGCACATGTTTTGTGAGCATGCTGTTACTGTCCCTCTACAGTAATGATCATATAGTAATCTCTTCCTGATGATCTCATCTTGGTTGATGCACAAGATGGAGGTACATATTGAATGGCCACATAATACCCAGTGGGCTACTATTATGTTTCAGACAGTACCAGAAAGTATTAATTAAAGTGTAGATGAGTTATGTGATTCTGCGATAAACGCTTGGTGGAACCGGATGCTCAGTGGTTACTATATATACAGTGTATGTTGCCTACTAATTATAGCTGTTTTCCTAACAAGCAAACATTTTTGTTTATGGCAATGACAGATAATTGTATATGTTTAAAGCAACATCCATTATGTCTTTATAGTTAAACTCTCTATTGCACCAGTTCATTTAAAGCTCCTTGCAGCAGAGTTTTTAGGCTACAGTAATTCTGCTACACTCAAAGCTTCAGCTTTTCCCCATGGGAAATATGTTACAGACCTTTAAGTAAAAGCTTATGTAGTCATCAAATTATCAGTTACTCATATGATTTTAAGATCAGATTTTGGTATTGGGAATTGACATAACTGGAAGGCAGATACATTTAATGCATTAAATTGTTTAATAAAATTATTTTAAAAAATGGTTTGTGTATTTATTCCTGCCTTAAATTGGTATCCAATTGTTATTGTGTGTGTGCATTATATTATTCGAAAAATGACTTGTATGCTGGAACATTTTGGATACCACATGTTACAGACAAGTCAATTCATGTTTATGGCAGGATGAATTTGAAAAATATATAATTACATTTATAGACCTAAATATATCTTTGACACAAGACAGAATTTAGCAAGTGCTCCATTCACCAACATTAGCTAGGAATGTTTAGTGTGAAATATAGATGGAATCATATTTTATTCTCCTTTGTTGAGTATAACTTATTACAATATGTATTACATAATTTTTTCTTAGTAACATCCTTTCCAATTAATGGTATTTATGGGAAACAATGAAAAACAACACTTTAACACTTTAAGCTTTCATCCTTTCTGTTTTATGAAAGCATTTTAATGACATTCGCCTGACACTTGACATGTATTTAAGACAAAGTATCTTCCTCCACTACAACTGGCCCATGAGTGCTATACTAATAATGATAGATTGTTCTCTCTAGTGATAGAACATTTACTTACAAATGTAATCATGGTTAATCAAACTTGTGAACTCTATCTAAAAAACAAAATTGGGAGATTCAATACTGTTCCCTCTGTCATACTTTCATTCAACTATTACTCATCACTGTACAATCAGACTAATAATAGCCCAGTGTGTGTTTTACTTGGTTAGCGCTCCTAAAACGGCTGGAATCTGGGCCACTGCTGTGACAAATGGCTTATGAGGACTGCCAAGCAGCAGGGTATTTTGATGCCGTAGTCTGTGTGTGTCGTGTTTAGAAATCATTTGAGGATGTCCCCACAAGGACAGAAAGATATTTTATAGATTGAGAGAACATTTTGCTGGTCCCCACAGTTGGAGCTGCTTTTTTACAAAAACTGCCAATTTCTTTTGAAAAACCAAAAGGACTAAAGACTTTCCTTTTCATTATTGAAGTTAGGATTATGGTTAGGTGGAAAGTGTATAAATGATAAAGGACAAACTTCTGTCTTCCATTGTAAATGTCATCCTAATTAGGGCAGTAGGAGTGGGCGATGATCAGGTAGGTGAGGGTTATATAACCAATCAGGGAGATGTGATACTGTAATGACAGTAAAGTTTATGAGTATGAAAACTAGTCCTAAATGTTGCCAAAAGTGAGTGCAGTTTACTCTAAAATCAGCTTCTATATTCTGTGTACTTATGCCAAGAGGAGCATCAAAATCACTTTTCTTTGAGGTTTGACAGTGCAGTTTTTACATCCATTCTCATGGTTACAACAGTACAATGCTTAGCTTAAATGGATATGCTGATGTTCAAATTTTTTGCAAATGTAACCGCCAATCTTTTTATCATCATTTGTACTCCAACTGTATTATATTAAGAGCAGCACAAAGGCACCAAGTGGTTAGTGCTGATGCATCACAGCTCCAGAGATCCCTGGTTTGATTTCCGGTCCAGACTCAGCCTGTGTGGAGTTTGGTCAGTTGGACTCTCTAAAGTGTCCGTGTGAGTGAGTGAGTGTATGTATGTATGTATGTATTTGGCCTGCGATGGATTGGCACCCTGTGCAGGCTTATTTTTTGTGTAGCACCCTGTACTGCCGGTTAGGCCACAGTTCCTCCCAGCCCTGACTTTGATGAAAATGGATGAACGGATGAATGAACGATTTATAGTAACTGTGAGTCTTGGCACAGTGGTGCAGTGGTCAGCACAGTCACCTCACAGCTCCGAGATCCCCAGTTCAATCCCAACCACGGACTCCGTTAGTTTGCATGTCCTCCCCGTGTCCACGTGGGTTTACTCTGGCCAGTCTGGTTTCCTCCTACATTCCAAAAACATACATTATGTTGATTGGTCACTCTATATTGGCCCATGACCCGTGTGTTGTTATAACCTTATGTCTGTCATGAACATAGCTATTGATGCTGATGCGACGGTAAAATAGAAACTATGAAAGACAAGGCTACGCGGTAATTTGTTCACTTTTACCATGTGTCCAGAGAGTTCTTTCAAGGATACAGTGTAGTCTGGTTTAACTGAACATCCGTGGTAATGACAGGCTTGCTGGGTATGACAGTGTTGACAAGTACAACAGACCTCCTTTCCTAACTACTAAATAGTATTTGATGGTACCATTGCTGTAGTAATTTGACATATTATTATACATAGTAAATAAATAATGCTGTTTAGGACATAGCTGCTACAACAATTTTCAACTTTGCTGTGAGATTCCAAACGCAATTTACTTAATTTCACACATTGTTTCTACAACTTTAATGGTTCTCCAGATGTGTTTTCTTATTGCAACCGTGTCTGACTCAGTAAGACCATGTAACTATTAGGTAGACTTCTGACTTCTTTCAAAATGAAAGACACCCCAAAATTGTTAAACTGCTAAGAAGGTTTAGGTTAAAGTGAAAAGACTGGAGTTTCTTCACTGTTGGGTGAGTATGCATATGAAAGCTGTCTGCCATAGAGCAAGATTGGCAGGAAGGGTGTGACTCCAGTTTTGCTAACTGTGGTCAGACACACACAGGCACACCACTAGGGTTCACTGAACCTCAGCTCTACTCTCTGTTTATCCATTCTGGAAAAAGAGGGGGAGGAATGAAAATTTGATGAATGAGTGTTCTTTAGTCCCTTTCACCCCTCCCCTTTCCTCACAAAAACAAAATTACTTCCTTGCTCACTACCTTTCTCTGCCCATTTCTCGTTCTCCCTTTCCTTTTCTTTCATCCTTCTGCTGTCGCTTCAGTCTGCATCAGAATTCCTGTGCCTACCTGTCTGAACAAGCAGAACGTGCTGCAAGCCAAAGAGAAAAAGACAGAAAGTGTAAAGAGAAAAATAGATGAGTGAAAGGCAGATAGTGAAAGGGAGCTGTGGAAGAGTTGTAGAGACTTTGTCACTGTTTTGTGTTTTGGGTTGGTGGTTCAACGTGCTAGACTGGGATGGATGCCATTATGCTACAGGAGAAGCTTGTGGAGAAACTGTTGTGTGCCCGAAGCAGGACCACTCGGCAGAAGGTGTGTGTACGTGTGTGTGTGTGTGCGCGAGAGAGAGAGAGAGAGAGAGAGAGAGAGAGAGAGAGAGAGAGAGAGACAGAGAGACTTCAGTATGAAGAATGAATGCATATTTTATCGTTGGCACATAATGTTTCCTATAGGTTTTACACTGAGATACATTAAACCACATTTGTGATTAAGCGTTTTTGCCTGATCACTTATCACTAATGTCAAGTGACAAATTACTACTTGCCTATGATCTCAAATTTGACTTGACTATGGTCTTTAAATTTAACTTCTGTTCATTTTAACTATTGAAATAAACTTTACATAACTTGGTTTAATTCTTTACCCAAGGTTTCTTCTTTATAACTTTTAAGGAGTTTTTCCTTACCACTGTCGCCTAAGGTTGGTCAATTATGGCTTTTGGCCTAGATATTTGTAAAGCTGCTTTGAGACAATGCTCCATTGTAAAAAGCGATATATTAATAAATTTGACTTGACTAATAAGAAAAATCCATGGATATCTATTACCTTACTGGCCTTACTTCTCCTTACCTAGCTTTTATTGTTAACTTACAAAAATAAAAAATAAAAAAGTTTTTATTTAGCCAGTTTAAGCAAACCTTGGTTTACTTTCACTGGGCACAAAAATATGCATGTTTTGGTCTATTTAAAGGTAAAGCTAGACAATGCCAAGATACAGATATTGTATATGGTTGGAAGTTTTGTAGGTCCTCCAAAAAGCCATACAATCTTGCGCTTTCACACTGATTTTTAACCTAATTTCAGGTCTTTTTCATATATTTCAAGCACATTTTGTCTCACTGGGGATTGAGTATAAGTATTTGTAAAGCCTAATGTTTTTGTTGGTGAATTTTCTTCTCATTCTCATCCTTCTCACACTACAGCATATGCTCAGAGGCCCAGAGGTGTGTGCATATGATGGAATAGAGCAAGGCCACTGTGGGAAGGTTTTCTGCAGCCCACAGAGTCAGCGGAATTCTTTATTACAAGTTATGAGGAGCGCTGGCAGACAGAGCAGTTTGACCAGTCTGAGAGTGCATTTTTAAAAGAGCTTTTCAATGGCGTTCAACGGGGCATTTTTAGTCTGTGTGTTTGTGTGTCAACAGTCAGGATTTGCAAGTCTGCTTCTTGCCAAGATGCCTAGATTCTTGACTAAATGAATCCTCTCTTTTCTTTTGACTTTATGATCTGTTATGGACATGAATGGCCGCATTGAGTTCATCTCTGTGTGACCAACTTGGACTGACAACTCTTTTTCTACACTAAGGGAGGTGGTCATAGGACCAAGCTTGACATGTCGCTGTGTTTTTGTATATGTATTTCATATGTCAATTTGGCCATTCCAAATAATCAGAATTATAGTCCAATAAGTCCTGTACTGTGTTAAGATCATTATGTTTACTGTTCTTTGTATAATCAGTCTGTACTGCCTGACTTTTTCAGGATAAACAGTACGTTGGCTTTGCGACACTCCCAAACCAGGTCCACAGGAAGTCAGTGAAGAAAGGCTTTGACTTCACCCTAATGGTAGCAGGTGGTTAAAACTCTCCCAGCATCTAATGTCAATCACTGTCAACTCGTATTCCAACCAGTAATGCAGGACAAGTATGTGCATGCTGGTGTTAATCACTAACAAATGCTATGTGTTTGTGTGTGTGTCTTAGGTGAATCTGGCTTGGGCAAGTCTACTCTAGTTAACAGTCTTTTCCTCACAGACCTGTACAAGGACAGAAAACTACTAAATGCAGAAGGTAAAAGTTTCTTGCTTTTCATATATTATAAGCTCAAAAACATATGCTAAAGACCTAGCTGACCTAGGAGATGACCTAGGAGAAATTAAACCAGAACTTCCTTGTTTGTCATGATCTCAAATGGCACACAACTGCACCAAATACTATGTCTGATTAGTTAGTGCACTACCGCTGTTGTATTTGACACACCAGTGAGTTAGCAGATTTAGTAAACTAGTTTACACTCGTCAGGGGTAGTAGTCACAAGTAAAAATGTACCATAACAACTGCATTTGTAGTTAAAGTCAGTTCCTGAATAATTCTGTGTGGGTAGTTAGCTTAATTTCACAACAGAAATTCCATTCATTAAATAACACTTAAAGGAACATATAAAAAATATTTGTATAAAACCTAAATCACAATTACTAGTACCTTTGATGACACTGTATCACTGAGCTTCTCAAAGGTTCTAGGTTCTGTCTTGTGGACTCTCCTCTTTCACCCCAAATGTTTTCAGAACTTGGACTGGAATGACTGTTCAGCTTATATGGTAAATTTGCGTGAGATATTAAGTGACAGAGACATTTTTGTATGGACGGTATGGAAATTGCTTATATAGGGTTTCTTACATTTACTATGTGCAGTATGAACCCTAGATTTTTCATGTTTTTTCTTGTCAACTATGTTTCATTTGATAATAAACATCCATTCCTGCATTTCATAAAGTAAAGCATTTTCCACTTTGTAATGTTGCCATCTTTTCTCACAAACATAAAGGATGTTATGACACTGAGGATACCAAGTGATTTAGTGTTTCAGGTGTTATTTTGTCAAATTCCTCCTGCAAACACCTCTTAAGCTGAGCAGCAGTACAGTGTTGTCATTGTCGCATTTTTCATTTCAAAATTGTCCACATATTATCTCTTGGGGACAGGCCAGTCCAGTACCTGTACTCTCTTCTTTCGCAGCCATGCCTTTGTAATGTGTACAACATGTGGTTTTACATTGCCTTGAAATTGAAAATTGAAAAATATCTGGAAAAAATGTTGTCTTGAAGGCAGCTTATGTTTCTCTAAAATGTCAATGTACTTTTTTTGCATTAATGTTTCAGTGTAAATGACCTTTGCCAAGGGCACAGACACAACCCCATACCATGATAGATACTGGCTTTTGGACTTGCTGCTGATAACAATCTTTATGATCATTTTTGTCTTTGGTCTGGAGCACATAGCAATACTGATTCATCTGACTACATTACACGTTTCCACTGTGTGATGGTCCATCCCAGATGCCTCCGAGTCCAGAGAAGTTGATGCCACTTCTGGACATGGTTAACATATGGCTTCTTTTTTGCACAGTGAAATTTGAAGTGGCATTTGTGAATGTAACTCTGTACTGTACTGCTTGATAAAGTAATCCCTTGCCCAAGTGGTTCTATCGGCTATTGTTGAATGACGGTTCTTGATGGAGTGCCGTCTGAGGGATTGGAGATGACAGGAGTTCAGCTTAGGGTTGCACCTCTGCCCTTTGTGCACAGAAATTCCTCCAGATACCACTCAGGGAGTTTTTCCTTGCCACTGTCGCCCTGGGCTTGCTCAGTTTGGGATTGGACGTAGTTATTAGGAGATGGTCTAAACTTGTAAAGTTGCTTTGAGACAATGCTCCATTGTAGAAAGCGCTATATAAATAGATCTGACTTGACTTGACTTGAATCGTTTAAAGACATTATGCACTGTATAGGGATAAATATGCCAAACCATTCCCATTTTTCCTCAAGGAACATTTTTTTAAACATTTCAATAATTTTCTCACACATTTGTTGACAAACTGGAGACGCTCCTCAAAGACTTAGCCTTTTGTGGATATACTTTATACTGCTTTGGTACCAAATCTGGATTCTAATCACATATTGACAACAACTGCTTGAAATCACATCGTTATCTCATTTTAAAACCACATTACTAGCCCTAAATTGCCCCCATCCCAATGTTTTTTGAAATGTGTTTCAGACCTGAAATGCAGGAATGTATGTACATTGACAAATGAAGTGAATCTGACCAGAAAAAACATGAAATATCTTGGGTTCATACTGTGTGCTATAAAATAAAAGACTAAGTAAAGAGAGTTTTTATTTGCATTTTGCTTACAGTCCCAACATTTTTCAGATTTGTGGTTGAAACTCATCTTTACCAAACATGTTAGTAACTCTGGAATAGACTGTTGGTGAGATTAGCACATATCTGACAGGTTTTAAGAAAGCCAGCCATCTAATTAACTGTTAAAATGTAGCTTGCATCTTTAGTAACTAGTATAACTACTGACATGTTTTTGGCAAGTGGGAGGAAACCACAATCCTTAGAGGTAGCCCATGAATTAGCACATAGCAGTTAGACTGGATAGCAGATAGCAAACCAGCTATCTGCAGTCACACCTGACAATAAATAATTTTATTGTCAGGTGTGATTGTCTAAAAAAAACCCTTTTATTGTCCGCAAACCCCTGTGGCTCAACACCCCATCATATCTTTTTTGTCATTCAAGGTTCTACATTATGCCTTTTGACTACTCTTTTGTTTTGTGAGTGTTGTATACATACCCAGCCATCACCATGTCTTAAGACACATCTTAAGATACATTGTGAAGACGTCCATAGACACGCATCTTAAGACGTCTTGACCATAAGGACGTCTCAAGATGTAGGATATAGATTTTTATACAAATCTACTTTTATTTTATAAATATTATTTAATATTAATACTTAACCGTAATATACATAATACAATTGATAATATCTAGTGACCCATTTTCATTTTTACTTCAATTTTATGGTAATGTTGTGTATTTAAATATCTTTTTAAAATCTTTTTTTGGTCATCTTTCATTTTTCAAATACCTTACTGACATTTTTTATGCAGATGGCTTACACTGTTTTACATCTACTGTACAGTCTTTATAGCTAACTTGAAACGTGCTTAAAAATACAATGAAAAAATAACTAGTAGGTTTTACTTGAAAAAATCCTTTGTAACAACTTGCACTTCCACTTTAAAATTTACTGCTATAATAACTTGGCAGTATTAATTAAAATGTACTTACCATGAAATTTAACATAAAAAAAAAAATCAGTATTTCTGCTACAATATCAAAATTATTGGCGCACTGCTTCAGAACTTTATGAAATGTCTTGAAATCGCAAAATACAATGTAAAGCCCATGGCAGAAAGGGCTTCAGGACTCCAACTGAAAAAAAATCCTACAGTAAACACTGAAGATTAAGCAAATGGTACTTAATTATATTTAATTTACAAGTTACGTTTATTTAAATTAATTCAGTCAATTTTTCATAGACAGTCATCAAAGTAATAGGCAAATTGTCATTTTTTATTAAGTAGATTTTATTATATTTTTCCTGTTTGACATTTTCAGTTAATTAGTTTGTCAAGTTATATTACTAACAATAATTAAGTAAACGTTGCGATTTCCTTTGATAAATGTTACCAAATAAAATTCTATATGCATTCAATTTTTTAAGCACAAATCACGCAACTAAAATAAAATTAAACTATTTATTATATCAATATTATAACAATCAATCACACATGTTCACATAATCTAAAAAACAGCAAAATAGTTTATCAATTTATGATAAAAATCTTTATTTGTTTATTTATTTTATTTTAGCACAAGGCTGCAACATAAAATGTGAACAAAGTGAAGACTTTCCGAATGCATTGTATATAATAAAATTAACTTTTCTCACAGTTAATTTTTATAACTGGATCTTAATCTAATTACAATGTGGACATGAGAGTTAATTTAATATTCTTTACTATATTATAATGCTCTCTTATAGAGTGTATTTAACTCAGACTAAGCATGAAGGTAAACTGAGTCGTGGTGAGCTTGACTGTCACCTTTACTGTCATCCTTCTTCACCGACATTCATTGTGAAGTGAAAACTATAAACAACAACACACACACATACATACATACATACATACATACACACACATATATATGTGTATATATATATATACACATATATATGTGTATATATATATATACACATATATATGTGTATGTATATATATATATATATATATATATGTATATATATATGTATGTGTGTGTGTGTGTTGTTGCACTTCACAATGAATGTCGCAGCTCACCATGACTCAGTTTACCTTCATGCTTATATATATATATATATGTGTGTGTGTGTGTGTGTGTGTATATAGTTTGCACATGAATAAATATTACTGTGTCTCTCTTCCTGTTCCTAAGCCCCGGTCTAACGTCCTACTTTCTTATCATAATGTTTCTGCTGTCGGTCCACCTTCCTTTACTGCTCTGCTTGACTCATTCAACATTTCATACATCAATTCACTTTTTTCTCTAGATGAAGGGGTGTTATTCTATAACAGAACATTAGCAGAAATCCTTGACACACTTACACCAGTCAAAACTATAGCTGTGCCTTCCTCCCATACCTCCCCATGGTTCTCCCCCGAGCTTCGTACCTTATGGTTATGGGCCGGTGCTTAGAGCGGTGCTACAAGAATTCTGGGCTACATGTTCATTTTCTGGCATTTACTGAACATGTATCTAATTATAAGGAAGCGCCAAGTAAGGCACTCTCCTCCTACTACATTGAGGTATTTAAAAAAGGTGGTCAGAGAATCCCAAACGCCTTTTTTCCATAACCAATAAGCTTCTTCATCCTCTCCTGACTCTACCACTGCCTCACTTGATTTATGTACTGCCTTTTTAAATTTTTTTCAGTGACAAGGTTTCAAACATTCTACAGGATGCTCCACCATTTAACCTCCTTTTCTCACATCTGTAGCTCTGTTTGGTAATCTTAACACCTTCTCTTCTGTTGATTCAACTCTCATCCCTAAAATCATTACTAATTCTAGACCCACTACCTCAACACTTGACCCAGTTCCCACCTCTGTCTTACTGTCCTGTGCATCTTCCGTATCTGTCATGTTGTCAATCTTTCACTCTCTACTGGATATGTTCCTTCCTCATGGAAGCTAGCTGCTGTTACTCCTCTTATTAAAAAGCCTGACATTAATAGTTCTGTTCTTGGTAACTTCCGTCCAATCTCAAATCTTCCTTTCATCTCCAAGGTTGTCGAAAGAGTTGTAGCCTCTCAACTCCTTGACTTTTTGTCCTCGAACCATGTTTTTGAAACTTTTCAATCTGTTTTTTGTCCCCAAGACAGTACTGAGACCGCTCTCTTATATGACCTTCTTGCTGCCGATAAAGGGCAGGTCTCTATACTTCTTTTACTTGATTTTACTGCTGCTTTTGACACTATAAACCACAACTTACTTCTGTCTAGACTTTCTAACATTGGACTTCTGGCTCAGTACTATCCTGGTTCACATCTTATCTAACTGATAGGTGCCATTTTTTTCGTATGGGGAGCCATGTATCTCACTCTGTTCCCATCCGTCAGAGTGTTCCCCAGGGTTCAGTACTCGGGCCTCTATTATTCATCATCTACATCACTCCCCTTGGTGACATTTTCCGCCATTATGACTTGAAATTGCTATGCCGATGACACTCAACTCTATGTCAATCTTAAGCTATCTATTCCTTTTCCCCCGACTGTCTCACTGAGTGTCTTAACGATCTACAATTTTGACTTCGGGCAAACTATCTTCTCTTAAATACCCATAAAATGGAACTAATCTGTACTGGCACAAAATCAGCACCATCATCTCTTTCTAACCCTGTCCTTCTTACTGGTGATGTTTCGTTCTTTACTTCTGCCTCTGTTCGTAATCTTGGTGTCCTTTTTGATCCTCTTCTGTCCTTCGAGCCTCACATACGCTCTCTCTCTCTCAGTCGGCATTTTTCCATTTACACAATATTGCACGTCTCCATCCGTTGCTCTTGGCTTGACTACTGTAACTCCCTCCTTTATAGCCTTCCATCGAAAATTCTCCGCCCGTTACAGCTTATTCAAAATGCTGCTGCTAGGATTTTAACATCCGCAAGGAAAAGTGAAGACATCACTCCTGTGCTCGAGCGACGTCTGTGGTTGCCCATTCATCGCCGCATCCAATACAAAAAACTATTGCTTACATTTAAATCACTGGCTTGAGCCCTGCCTATATGTGTGGCCTGTTTGATAACTACTCCCCCCCCCCCACTCTTTACAATCATCTGATTCCAGTTTATTGGTCACCCGCAGGTTTAGACTCTCCACAATGGGAGGAAGAGCTTTTAGTGTGTCTGCCCCCATGCTCTTGAACTCACTCCTTCTTTCTCTACGCTCTACTACCTCTATCTCTCAGTTTAAAACTCATCTTAAAACTTTTCTTTTTACTCAGCACTTTCATTCATCTTCTACTTCATCTGTATAGTTGTACTGTCAATGTGAAGCGACCTTGGGTGTTGTGAAAGGCGCTATAGAAATGTAATGTATTATTACTTCAGTGTCAAGCTGCCTCCCTGATGAACCTTCCTATCTAAGACACCAGCACTGTGTGGGGCTCCTCATTTTTCCTTATCGAGCGGTGACACTTAGCCCTTACTGTCACACGTCCAGGAACTGCATGTGCAACTGTACATAAAGGGGAGAAATTAGTTCTTTCTTGCAATCATTAACCAGCACATTTACAAACGGTTTAAGCGAAAAGCTGCCGTTGTGTGTTCATCATTCAGTAACTCATTAAACTAGCTAACTGTTTGGCTAACGTTTATAAAAATAAGAATAGCTTACCTTCGTAACCGAAGATGTATCCCTCGTAAAATAGTTTGTAGCCCTTCTCGGCTTTCGATTTTTGTGCTACCAAACCACCATCGATAACATCGGTGAAATAAATTTCTGGGAGATGATGCAAAGCTGTGGTGAACTCCATAATGGCATCGCTCTGTTTACCCTGCTAAACTAAATACGTCATTGCGCTCTGTGAAAACGGCCCATATCGTTAACTGACTTAATAAACATAAACATCAACTCACCTCAAAGGGCATTGTTGAACTGACCGAGATGAAGAACAGTGCACTCAGATTTAGTATTTAGATATTTATTTATTTAATGTAACATTGTGAATTTAACAGCCTTCTGTCTTACACAAGTTGTCTTTGTAATTCTCAAAACACTGATGTTACTGATATATAAACTCTAATTAGGTTGGCTTGAAAAAGCCAACATACTGTTATCCGAGATCTTATTATTATTATTATTATTATTATTATTATTATTCTTGGCCGAATTTTGTACCGTTTTCACAGGTCACAGTTTTTGAGCTACGGTCACGAAATTCGGCATGGACGTAGAGCCCATACGGGAATGGTGTGCTTGTGCTTTTGGGGCCGATGGGACTTTGGTCAAAGTCCAAAATTTGGCCCATAGGAAATAATGGGGTTTCAATGGTCAATGACCATAACTTGGTCAATTTTTGAGCTACAAACACGAAACTCGGCATGGTCGGGCCTGGGCTGACCGAGACCCATAATCTCAACTTTCGGACAGATAACACTCTTTGATCACTTTATATCACTCTTTAAAAATCACTCCATTCATTTAATAGGGCAGAAGTTAGATGTGGTGAATTAAATCAAAAATCTATTAATTCCTTTTTCACTGAACAACTTCTCTAAAATCCTGATACTTTCACCTAGAAACTCCATTTAAACTGCAAATGGTAGAGATACTTCCCCTTCATAATTCATCAAAAGATTGCATAGCTAAACAAATTATTTCTCGAGATATGACGATTTGTTCGGGACTAGGGACTCAAACTTCCCTCATTGACACCCATGTTAATTTTCGGAACTCCGAGGAGGCTTTTTCCAAAGTTTCATTTGTGTTCAACCTGTCATAACTTTAAGGCTTTTTCGTCAATCCACACCATCTTATACCGTAGCGATCAGCAAGGGGTCCTCTCTCACACAAACTTTTCAGATAATTGATTGGTTAAATATTTTTGGAGTTATGATCATTTCATTGAGAGGTCCAAAATCGCTTGAAACTGAGATTTTAGGGATTTTTATTAATTCACTTTTTCACTGAACAAACGTGTCTAAAATCATTATACTTTCATCTACAAACTCCATGTCAGCTTCAAAAGGTAGAGATACTTCCCCTTAATGACAACTCAAAGTATCTCGTCGTTCAACAAAATATTTTTCGAGTTATGACGATCTGTTCGGGACTAGGTATTGATTTTGCTCCCATTGACCCCCATTATAATTGCCTCAAAGCTGATTTGGCATTTTTTTAATTTTCGTGTGTTTTTAACTTGTCATAACTCTGACAACTTCTCATCAATCCACACAGTTTTTTGTCATAGCGATCAGCAAGGGATCCTCTCCCACACAAGCTTTTCAGATAAGCAATCGTTGAATTACTTTTGGAGTTATGACCGTTTGTTTGAGAGGTCTGACACAGACATTTTACATGAAACATATGGCTGTGTGGATTTGAAATGTAACTGTCATTGTCTCTCCCTCTGTCTCTCACACACACAGGCGCACATGCAGGCCACTCCCACACACACAGCAGCTGTCATTCACACAGAATGGCTTCTTCTGGCACCTAATAGGGCCATTGTTTGCATAGAAACATAGAGTGCACAGAGGCACCTGGCAGGACAGTTTTCGCCCTACAGCTATGACATTTGGCAAGCTTGGTCCTGGGTGCAATCTGAGGTTACATGTGACGCCGATGGGACCTTTGAGGACCCCGGGTGGGCACTGTGGCCCCTGGGTGGGCCAATGAGGGCCAATGACCGTAACTCATTGAGTTTTAGACCTACGGCCACGAAATTTGGCAGGCTTGGTCCCGGGGGCAATCTGAGGTGACATGTGATGCCCATGGGACCCCTGTGGACCCCAGCTGGGCACTGGGGCCCTGGGTGGGCCAATGACCGTAACTCAGTCAGTTTTCGACCTATGGCCACGAAACTTCGTCAGCCTTGTTTCCGGGTCCAATTCTGAGTTAAATGTGGCTGCCCAATGGGGCCCTGTAGACCCCCCGGGTGGGCACTGAGCCCCCTGGGTGGGCCAATGAATGTACCTCAATTTGGGTTTTCAACCCAGCGGCCACGAATTTGCAAAACGATTCCCGGGTGCTATCTGAAGTGAAATGTGATGCCATGAGACCCTGTAGACCCCGGGTGGGCACTGGGGGCCCCCGGTTGGGCAATGACTGTAACATAACGCAAAATCAGTTTTCCGACATTTACGCAAACGAAATTCGGCAGGCTTGGTCCCGGGTGCAATTTAAGGTGATCTGTAAATGCCCATGTGGCCCCTGTAGAACCTGGTGGGGCACTGGGGCCCCTTGGGGGTGGGCCAATGAGGGGCCAATGACAATAACTCAGTCAGTTTTTTGACCTATTGCCCACGAATCACGTCAGGCCTTGGTTCCGGTCGCAATCTGATGGTGAAATTTTCTGGCCCAGGTGCCCCTGTCTAACCCCCGTTGGTCACGTAGTCCCCTGGTTGTCCAATGGAATGTACCCTTCTTTTGGTTTTCCATTCAATTCCAACCCACGGCCACTGAATTAGGCCAAACCTATCCCGGGTGCTATTGGAAAGTGAAGTGAAATGTGATGCCCATGAGACCCCTGTAGACCCCGGGTGGGCACTGGGGCCCCTGGGTGGGCCAATGACTAACTCATTCGGTTTTCGACCCACGGCTCTGAAATTTGGCAGGATTGATCGCGGGTGCAATGTGAGGTAACTTGTGATGCCCATGGGGCCCCTGTACACCCCGGGTGGGCACTGGGGCCCCTGGGTGGGCCAATGAGGGCCAATAACAGTAATTCAGTCAGTTTTTTACTTACTGCCACGAAATTAGGCAGGCTTGGTCCCGGGTGCAATCTGAGGTGACATGTGATGCCCATAGGGCCCCTGTAGATCCCGGGTGGGCACTGGGGCCCCTGGGTGGGCCAATGAGGGCCAATGACAGTAACTCAGTCAGATTTTGACCGATTGCCACGAAATTCGGCAGGCTTAGTCCTGGGTGCAATCTGAGGTGACATGTGATGGCTATGGGGCCCCTGTGGACCCCGGCTGGGCACTGGGGCCCCTGGGTGGGCCAATGAGTAACTCAGTCAGTTGTCAACCTACGGCCATGAATTTTGGCAGGCTTGATCCTGTGTGCAATCTGAGGTGACATGTGACGCCCATGGGACCTTTGTGGACCCCGGGTGGGCACTGTGACCCCTGGGTGGGCCAATGAGGGCCAATGATCGTAACTCATTGAGTTTTCAACCTACGAGAACGAAATTTGGCAGGCTTGATCCTGTGTGCAATCTGAGGTGACATGTGATGCCCATTGGACCCCTCTGGACCCCGGCTGGGCACTGGGGCCCTGGGTGGGCCAATGACTGTAACTCAATCAGTTTTCGACCTACGGCCACGAAACTTGGCAGGCTTGGTCTCGGGTGCAATCTGAGGTGATATGTGATGCCCATTGGACCCCTGTGGACCCCAGCTGGGCACTGGGGCCCCTGGGTGGGCCAATGAGTAACTCAGTCAGTTTTCGACTTACGGCCACGAAATTTGGCAAAACTAACCCCGGGTGCAATCTGAACAAAAATGTGATGCCCATGGGGCCGCTGTAGACCCCGGCTGGGCACTGGGGCCCCTGGGTGGGTCAATGACCGTAACTCAGTCAGTTTTCCACCTACGGCCACAAAATTTGGCAGGCTTGGTCGCGGATGCAATCTGAGGTGACATTTAATGCATGTTGGTCCTACGGGAAAGGGCGCTTTTTCAAGCCAACCTCAAAGTTCGTTCACGAACTTTCGCCATCTAGTTTGTTATTGTTACTCGTTTTCATGATTAAAACTATTTTTAACCCACATACATGTTATAGTCTTTTTGTTATGTGTTAAAATCGATGATAATATTTACATAAACTAATACTTCTGAAAGGTTTAGAATGCAGAAATGTTTATTAATTATTATTTGCTCTAAACGGAACCATCTTAAGACGTAAGTACTCTGTGTCTCAAGACAATAAGTTTTGTCTTTATTTTTTTTTCATGTCTTTGTCTTCAAGATATACAAAACTATTATTTCCATGTTTTAAGACATTTCCGTTCATGTCTCAAGACAGAGAGGTGTCTTCATTCATTCAGTCCTAAGATGTCTTAAAACATCTTGGTTTAACAAATTAAGCCTCTCAATCACGCCGTGAGAACTGTATTTGTATGCACATTACACAAATATATCAATAAACAGCTTGAAATGAAAGGATAATAGCGCCTAGCGCCAGCATGAAACAAAAGCACTGAGCAACGTAAACAAATACCTCATTGGCTGCTTGTCATGAAAAGAGGTTCTTGAGTCTTTGAAAGTGCATCAAAAGTGTCTGATTGTCCATTTGCGTTTCGACACCAGCAAATTACCTTTTGAATAATAAACAGAGTCTTGTAGCAACCGCTAGCCTTCTCCAGTTCACAAGCACAAAAATAACTGTTAAATCTTGCCGCACGCTGCAACGCATTCTCGCGAGATACGGGACTTCACGCCTCAGTGTTTTAACTGAAATAATGAATTCAGTATATTAAAGTTTTAACCAAACAATGAACTACATATTTTAATACAGTGCATGAAATTATGAACTTCAAGATTTTAGACTTACATTTACACAGATGTTCAAACATATTTAAACAACAATCTCTGTGTCTCAAGACGTCTTGAAAACATGCCTTGTCTTCAAGACACCCAAACTTATTACTTCCATGTCTTAAGACATTAACTTTCATGTCTCAAGGCACAGAGATGTCTTCATTCAGTCCGTCTTAAGATGTCTTGAGAAGTCTTAGTATAACAAAATGTCTCAAGATGTTTTATCTAAGCCTCTCAAGACATCTTAAGACTCGGTGATGGCTGGGTATATAACACATGCCAGTACAGTGACTCACACAACACTTTATCTCATCGACCATGATTTGAAAGCTGTGTTCAAATTAGTTCAAATGAAATTAGATCAACATTTTATTGCAGAGAATCTTAATAGCAGGGGTGTGCATGCCACCAGAAGATTACTTGGGCACTTACTTTTCATCTCATCGACTGTAGACAAACACTGAACCTCTGTATAAGTAATAAAAAGACAATAAGCATATCTCATTGTCCTTATATAGGTCATCTCGCTGTCTTATGACAAAGGCTTCATTTTAGCCTGCTTAAGTGTTTTAAGATTAAGCATGACTTATACACAACGCAGGTTTGAAGTTGTTTTTTGTCAACTAAAAAAGGTTCTGTTGATTGGGAGCTGCAGTGGTCTAATATGCTAGCTCACCACCGCAGGGACCCATTTTCAAGTCCTAGCAGTGCATTCTACTCTTCACATGTAGACACAGTTGGCTTTGCTTGTGGAACAGCAGCATGATAAAGTATGATAAACTCCCAAAACATAGACCAGACACAACAACAACTTAGACACAGAACAACAACTTAGACTTGGACAAGAATATATTTGGTCTACAGACTGTCATGGACTTCTCTCCACAGTCACTTGATCTAAACCTCATTGAGCATTTATAGGGGCACTTGAAGACAGAGAAAGCCAAGCATTAAGTAACATCACAAGATCCTCTTTGGAATATTGTGAAATCAGGTTGGGATAACATGGATCATCACTTTGTGGAGTCCATGCCAGATTGAGGGCATAATTACAGCAAAAGTGAGGACAACTACTAATACATTTTGAACTTTGTGAAAAAAGCAAAATAGAAGCATTTTCACTAGTGTTGTTAGAATTTTGGTTCCCAAAATATCTGTAAAATGTACATCTTACTTCTGAAAATTGGTCTGTGGTCTTCCTGAAAAGTTAAATGCAAACTGGTGCAAAGCTTATGCAGGCAGTAAGACACAAGGCACTGAATCAATATAATTTAAAAGTGTGCATTTACAATGCCTTAATTTCCCATTTACTTTTGTACATGTGTTTCACAGTCAGTATTCTGATAATGTGCACCTATAAATATCTTTCTGCTGTAAGAGCCTTCAGTTTCAAACATTATTTGTTTAGCTGCATATTGCTGATTCAGGTGTGATAAGGGTATAATGTACCAGTCACAGGTGATTTCCTTAAGATTACATGAGAAGCTTTGCTTTCCATATGATTTCATTGAAATGCAGCAATTGACTGTTTACCAATGTGCCTATATTTTTCATTAATATTTATTGAGCATTTAACTGCAATATCATGAATTGTGTTCATTAAAACAAACTCCTGAACCATGCCAAGTCTGCCCTGAACACAGAGCTAATAGACACACTGAAGCCCATGTGTCTCTAGGTGTGCATTGCATCTCTAGGTGTGCAAATCGCATACACACTGTTTGGTGTAGGATAAAAGATTAACACTCATTGCACAAATAGCTTTTAAGGCATCATTTTGATCCATACCTAGACACACTAGCTTCACTGGCAGTGCATGGAGTGTGGGTGGGTGCATTTTTCACAGGGTGCTTTTCATTTGCCCACTTGCCCAGCATAGATGTATGGCTTCTCTTATGATGAATAGTTGTAGGGGTGGAACCTCTTAACTTGCTGAAATCAGTTGGAAACTGATTGGAGCTGCAGTTAATTAAAATACAAAGCTGTTTTACATCACAACACATCTTTTTATTTCATATTTGTATACTGTTAACACAATGGTACTTCGGTTCTCGACCACTTCAGAACTCGTCGAATTCCTTTCTCGACATAATTTGACAAGAAAATTTGTCTCGGTTCTTGTCGTTTGCTCGGTACTCAGCACAATTGCTTAAGCTTGTATGAGTCAAGCCGAAACTCGTTTCGACTCGTTTCAGCCGAAACTTGATTCATGATTCAGTACACAGTGATTCAGTGATTCAGGTTCACAGGTTTATTTTTTACATATACAGTACTCTATTCTTAGTGCAAATAAGTCTCCATGGGTCCTAAAAAAATTACTATTGACAGCCAACTGAAAGAGAAAGTGGAATTGAATGCTCCAGAACACGCTGCAGTTAGCATTAGCAGTTATGCTAGTGCCCCGGAGTTCACCAACAGAGTAAATGTTTTGTTTACTTTTCACTTTCAATCCATTACTCACAAAATGACATGAGATTTGTAAAAACTTATTTATAAAACATAAGCATTATGTGTTAATGGCATTATTCCTTAATAGAAAGATTTGCTCGGTACTCGTCATTTTCGGTTCTCTACAAGCCTTCTGGAACAAATTAGCAACAAGAACCGAGGTACCACTGTTTTGTGAATAAATTATAATGTTATAAAGTAGAAGTGCTTTGTGTTGGACAACACAATTAACTGGGGGGATATAAGAAGCATACTGCTGTAGTGGGTTAGTAAAAAGAAGTGATCAGCAGCTTCATGTATTAGAGGAGCCAAATGCATGCCTGTTGTGATTTTACCTGACCAGCAACAGACTATATATATATATATTCCCCCACATCCAGCACATGAATTATGAGAACAAATTTACCGTCTAAAATATTCCACAGCTTAACATGCCACGAAGCAGCTGTATCATCATATTTTATTTTATCCTTTCTATTTTTATTTTTTAATTCTCATCTTACCTTTTCCTAGGATTTAGTGGACAGTCATTAAAACCATTTAATTGCAAATTATACTTGGCATAATTGTGTATGTAACAAATAAATCTGAATCTGAA
This sequence comes from Ancistrus triradiatus, assembly GCA_025084515.1. NCBI lineage: Eukaryota > Metazoa > Chordata > Actinopteri > Siluriformes > Loricariidae > Ancistrus > Ancistrus triradiatus. Next base: position 155,147 of record JAJAGP010000424.1, on the reverse strand, counting down.
TCTAAACCAGACATTTAATACTATCACATTTTATGAGTTATTCCTTTTCTCTCTTTGCCCTTTTTCAGAGCGTATTAACCAGACAGTTGAGATCACCAAACACACAGTGGATATTGAAGAGAAGGGAGTTAAGCTCAAACTCACTATCGTGGACACCCCAGGGTTTGGAGATGCTGTTAACAATAATGAGTGGTGAGGTCTCAGCTCAGCAAACTGTGTCAGCACAGAAGTGTTTTACCAGTCTGAGGTTTACCTTGTGTGTGTTTGACTTCCAGCTGGAAGCCCATCACTGACTATATAGATCAGCAGTTTGAGCAATACTTCAGGGATGAAAGTGGACTTAACAGGAAGAATATTTTGGATAATCGTGTGCACTGCTGTCTCTATTTCATCCCACCATTTGGACATGGGTGTGTAACATACTGTGTGTGTTTGTATAGAGAGGTATCAGGCATACAATAGCTTACTGTCCATTAAGCAGTCATTCATGCTGTCATGTTAGTGTGATAAAACACTGTGTGTGTGTGTGTGTGTGTGTGTGTGTGTGTGTGTGTGTGTGTGTGTGTGTGTGTGTGTGTGTGTGTGAGAGAGTGTGTGTGAGTGTGTGCGCGCTCATCTCCCAATACTTGTGTCCTCACAGTGATATGAAAATTCTAACAGTATTGACTTGCTTTAAATAATTGCTGTAAAGTTTATTTGACAACCCAAAATAGCAGAAACAGTTCCTTAATTAGCTACAGTATTCTATTGCATAAATGGTAGTCAGTGGAAAGTTCTTAAAAGGAAAGAGAGACAAACGTGTGTGTCTATGTGTATGTGTATTCACATTATTAGGTTGAGGCCAGTGGATGTGGAGTTCATGAAGGCTCTGCATGAGAAAGTGAACATTATTCCTCTCATTGCCAAAGCTGATTGTCTCACTCCAGCTGAGATAAAGAAGCTCAAGGACCGGGTGAGTTACTCATTTTTATCCTATTTCACATGCAAATTCTAATTACAATATCTGATGCTTTTTTAGTGCATATTGTTAAACTCAAGCTATCAATTTACTCTCTATTAGGTACGAGATGAGATTGAGCGCTTTGGGATTAAAGTGTACCAGTTTCCTGAGTGTGACTCAGATGAGGATGAGGAGTTTAAACAGATGGACAAAGAGCTGAAGGTAAGCCACCACGCTATATTGCTTCCAGAATGGCATAACAGTACAGAATTTGTGTTATTGTTACGAGATTAGGGCATATTAGAAGTCTGAGAAGGCCATAACCATCCAGCATAAACAGCAGTGTGGCCACTAGTTAGACTTCCATAGCCTGGACAATTGTTTGATCCTACTCACTGGATTGAAATTCCTCTGTCCTGACAGCTAGAGCAACACTAGCCAATACAGGGCATCAGTGAATTCAAGTATATACAATAGGGCAGAGAGTGCCTTCGCCAGCTTGATGAGATGGTGTTGTTATGGTTTGCCATAATAAAAATGAAGGCAAACCGTGAAAACAAAAGAATAACGGGTTTGGGACCCAATTGCAGTTAGCTCCAGATGGAATTAATGAACCAAAATATAAATACCTAAAAGAAACGAAATAAATAACCAAAAAGAAACTAAAATAAACCAATAAAGAAAACCCATCGCGTAAGCATACAGCGTCACTATTCACTAATAGGCTTATGCCGTGGTTCCGCTACACCAACTGCATACGGGTCCGCGCATGCGCCAAGTGCCAGAAGCTCATGCGGAGCGTCCACTAAAGCATGCCACGATAATATTGAATAACCGCCCATTGGAGCGTGACAGAAGCGGGGATGAAAAGGACGAGACTCAGGAAGAGCTCAGCGTCCTTTTAAACACGCGATCACGCGGGAAATGTTTAAGCCCCGATCACGAAGGAGGAAGAGGGTGACAGCGTGAGAGGGAAAAGGCGAGGAAGAATCAGCCGAGGAAGTCCGGCGTTACAGAGTGTGTAGAAGCTCACCCTTCTAAGCTTCTAAGCTTCTTACCAGGCAATCTCCCGAGTGCCCCCGATTTTCAATCTTCGAATCGTCAGTCTACCTTTTTCCCTAACAACATGAAAAACAGCCGTATCAATGGCTGGAGAGTCAAACGACAAGTAATGCTGCGCACCTTCATTTTGGACATGACACTTTCAAGTGTAATGCCCCATCGGGTCTGACGTATGCACGATCGCGCCAAGCATGCTGACGCCACCATGATGGGTCAACAGTGGCCTCTAGCGGCCAAAGCGTGACTCCTAATAGGTGTTGTGTAAACAGGAGTTTGAAGAGACACCATTACTGACTTCAGAGGTGTCAGAGAAAGTCAAGTTAAAATCAAGTCAATTTTATTTATTTGGCATTTTTTCTCTCAAAGTGATTTTACAAACATCTGGACCCACAGCCCAGATGAGCAAGCCTAGGACAACAGTGACAAGGAAGAAACTCCTTAAATGTGTTGTGTAAGAAACCTTGGGAGAACTAGGACTCAAAGAGGGACTCAACCTTCTTAGCATAGATGTCATATGTAAGAATTAAATTAAATTAAATTACATAAACAGAAAATGTATTTAAACATAAGTAATAGGTTAAATAAATATAAGCTAGTGGAACGCTACCATCTACACAACATCCGAAGCCTAAACTGTTATACATATCACTGTCACGCCCACCGGCCGCCCGGCTCGCTGCACCTCTTGATCACGCGCACCTGTTCTTCGTTTCCCTCGTCATTTCCCTCACTATATAACCCTCACTCTGTTCTCACTCCTCGTGGATTCACGATGTCCCTACCTCGTCTCACCTTTCCGTCCCTGTCTTTCATTGTAAATAAAACCACCTTACCTGACAGTGGCTTGCGTATGTCCTCCTGCTTCCGTGCCGGCACCCGGCGTTACAGTTTTTCATCCACCGACATGGAGACAGCAGCTACTGGCTCAGGCCGCGAGCCCACCGAAGGACGGTGGCTCGCCAACAATCCTTGCCCGGCTTGGGGAGGTGCCTCAGGAGTTTGTTCCCGTTGATTTCGACGCGCTTCTCTTCGCTCGCTCAAACGGGCTCGCCCTGCGTCTCTCTAAGCCGCTGCCGCCTCCCGCCGCCGCGGACCTTCACCGCCTCCGTTCCGCCTCCAGTCGGCGACCCCGCTCGCCAGCCTACCCTCCGCGACTCCGATCGCCCAGCCTACCCTAGGCGACTCCGATCGCCAGCCTACCCTAGGCCGACTCCGATCGCCAGCCTACCCTAGGCGACTCCGATCGCCAGCCTACCCTCCGCGACTCCGATCGCCAGCCTACCCTCCGCGACTCCGATCGCCAGCCTACCCTCCGCGACTCCGATCGCCAGCCTACCCTCCGCGACTCCGATCGCCAGCCTGCCCTCCGCGACTCCGATCGCCGGCCCTACCCTCGCTCGGCTGGCGTCCAGCCGCCACACCTCGCTCGGCGGCGTCCAGCCGGCACCCTCGCTCGGACGGGCGTTCAGGAAAGGAAAATCCGGACCCCCTCGGCTCGGCGGCGTCCCTCCGGCCACCCTCTCTCTTCTTCTTCCAGCCTTCACCTTCGCTCGCGGTTTCTTCCCCATCCTCGACTCTGCTCGCCGGCTTCCGCTTGGCTCCCCCCGCTCGCCAGCCTCTCTCGACTGCTGCCTGCTTCTTCCTTCTTCCGGGGATTCGCCCGGCGAGGAAACCCCCGGACTCGGAACCACGCGCGGGAATCACCCGTTGGAGTCCTAGCTCCGACTCGGACTCCGTGGGGGGGGGGGGCTCCTGTCACGCCCACCGGCCGCCCGGCTCGCTGCACCTCTTGATCACGCGCACCTGTTCTTCGTTTCCCCATCGTCATTTCCCTCACTATATAACCCTCACTCTGTTCTCACTCCTCGTGGATTCACGATGTCCCTACCTCGTCTTACCTTTCCGTCCCTGTCTTTCATTGTAAATAAAACCACCTTACCTGACAGTGGCTTGCGTATGTCTCCTGCTTCCGTGCCGGCACCCGGCGTTACAATCACTCCCTTCCACAGTCGTAAAATTCACCATCAAGCTGTTCAAATACATGAGAATGTACAGAACAAGCACACATTAACAATCACACACAGACTGTAGAATCAGCACATGGATTATAAACATTAATAAACATACCTCACAGCTTGCACACAACTAAGGGCTTGAAGCCTACTTAAAGAAACACTAATTTCCAGAACAGACAATGCAATTTCACATTTTAAAAGCTTTACACACTTTAAATTGTGTACAAACTTCTCTATTTCACTAATCTTCATGGCAGAGAAAATTCCGATACCTAGAAGTGTCTGTGCAGAACACAGACATAGAATAGTTCTTAATTATTCAAGTAGTTAATGCAATAAAGTCAACATTTATGAAAATATATTTAATAAAAATATGTAAACAAAACATGAAAGTATGACATAAATAATATTTATGACAGTAAAAAAATACACATCTAAACTGTTTTTAATTTGATTACCTGTTTATGCAACATCTGGAGTTAAAAGACAAGTTTTCTTATTATAATTTGTTATAATTGTTAAGACCTCAGTCATGAAAGCAAACAGGCATTGATCGGATGATTGTTGAATGGCACTTACCTGTATAGAATAAAAATTATGTGAAGTCCTTAGGCATTCATTGGTTCAGTATAGGTGTGCTCGCTGCAGGTTCTCTTTTCACGTACCTAACGTAACAGTTTTGGTTTTGTGGCATCCTCAAGCCACCAAGAGGTTTAGGGTCCTCCAAGGTGGTCTCAGTAGAAGTGTGAGGGCTGGAGCTGGTGCCAAAGAACAGCTCAGAGAGAAAAGAGAATAATGTATGTAGTTAGGGATGTTAGGAACGCAATATACAGAAATCAGTTGTGCTAAGGGGAGCATAAGACTCTGCTAACTATAATTGCTTAGCTTACTATCTATAATTAGTAACCATAATTGCTTATCTAAAAGAGCCACCTGTTCATCAACCTGATGGACTGTATGTGAGAAACAAGAAGGCAGCAACCCAACATCTCAGATCACCACAAAACTCTGAGCGTGATCCTCCTACCTCTGCCCTTAGACTATGGCATGGATGCACAACTCCAAGCGAGGGTGGATGGAGGATAATTACAGTGTGATAGGAGAGGTTCAGCTAGTGGGTGGTTCTGTCATAGACTAAACTGACAAGAAAATGGAGCAACAAAATGTAATGATTTGAATTACATCATGAATCTGTATTTTATTTATTTTAGGAGTGTACTCCATTTGCTGTTATTGGTAGTAATACAGTAGTGGAGGCAAGAGGGCAAAGAGTGCGAGGGCGTCTCTACCCCTGGGGCATTGTCGAAGGTGAGGTGTGTATGTGTTTGTATTAGACTCAGACTACACTGACAAGAAACCAGTGTTAATTTTGTTGACGAATGATTTTCGTTGTAGATTTCGTCAGCGACCCTTTTTTTCTAATGAAAACGAGACAATGACTAAATTAAAATTAATGAAAAACGACAATGACGAAACGAATTGACACTTGTCAACGAATAAAAACGAGACAAAAATGTTTGGCAGAGACAACATCCAGATCTGATTTAGTTTTGTGGACGGTCGAGACTAGTTAGGAAAAGATCCAAACATAACTTTAGCATATGTGGAAAGTCGGGACAAATTGGGTAGTGATCCAATCAGTAATGCGGTAAGCCGCACCCATTTGATCTAACCCCTGGAAGACCATATAAGTAGCCTCTGAACTGTTTCTTATGAAACCAATTCAACAATGTCAACACCTGAGAGAAAGCAGAGAGTCGATATATTGGCACATTTCTCATTTAATGTCAAGGAAAACAAGACTCTTTGTAAACCAAACTTGAAACGACATCTGCAGCCATGTCATTCCTGAAACTGCAGTCAAGCTATCCACACCTGAATGGCGCAAACTCCTATTATAGCGGTATTACAGTTGTGCGTTGCAAACACACTCTATGTTCATGATGTTCAAGCGAATAAAGTAGGGATTAAAATATGTTTACACTTCACGGCATGGATACATTTTACTTTGTCTAAAAAGTATTCATACTGCCTTTAAGGAGTATTTGGGTAACATAACATTTTATATTATAATTATCAATAAATGCATGCACATATTTTTGATCTTATATGTTTAATAAAGCTCATAATATATAATTTATTCTAACTTGATTCTATTCTACAATATCTTAGGAGTTATGTCCACTTATGTCCACATCGAGTTTGAAGCAGATTGGTGGAAATTATGAGTTTTGGTGACCATTTTACTGTGTACTGTTATTATTGATGCATGCATAGAGTTTATATCTTAATAAGATCTTATATCATATTATAATATGATGTTATAGAATATCTACTGAATGTCCACACCAAGTTTGAAGCAGATCTATGTTGGAAATTTTGAGTTACAACCACTTTAATATATACTGTTATTGTCAGTGCATGCATGTAGATGTTTCATTTTGTCTAAGTGCATATAATGACTTAAATAATTCAAGGGAAATGTTATAAAGCATTTACGTGTTGCACATTTCATATTTTAGTCTACTGAATCTACTGTAGTTTTAGTCGACTATAATATTATTATAATTAGTAAAACCACACTAATACTAAAAACAGTTCAGATGACTAAATTATGAATAAAATTAATTACATTTTAGTCAAAAGATTATGACTAAAACTAAATCAAAATTTGCTGTGAAAATTAACACTGCAAGATACAGGTTATTGTAAGTGTAATTAATTATTTGCATAGGCGAGTCTGTTCTAAATTATTTCCTAATTGCACATGAATAGTACACCTGCTCATGCCATTTCCTGGATAATTTTGTTTTATGCAGTGGAGAACCAGTCTCACTGTGACTTTGTGAAGTTGAGGAACATGATTATTCGCTCTCACATGCATGACCTGAAAGACGTGACCTGTGATGTTCACTACGAGAACTACAGAGCCCAGTGCATACAGGAGATGACCAGGTAAGTACATCTTTGTGTGTGTGTGTGCGTAGAGGGGCGGGGAGTCAAGTTTATATTACGTTGTATCCCCACAAAGAAATTTTTTACTTTGTTCAAATACAGTGGTATCTTGATTCTCATCATTAATTTGTTCCAGAATTCTTATTGAGAACCAAAAACAATGAGTACCCATTCTCGACAAGTCAGTCATAAGTTGAATCAATCATAACTTAAATGTAACTTGGACTGGGGAGTTTAGCAAGTGTTTGGTGTATCATAACGGAGATGAAGCTTAAGTTGGCTTCTTATTTGCCAGCTTCTTATTTACATTTTTTGGTCCACCTTAAATGACTGCAGTTACATTATGTGGTCTATAGATGGAGATTCAGCCTCATGATAAGTATTGATAAGTAAGTTAATGTTCAAAACACTTACATTAACCTACAGATGGCCAAAATCATTAACACAAGGCTTATTTTATAATAAAGTGTTGAAAACTCTCATGTAATTTAGTGAGTAATGGATTGAAAGTGAAAAGTAAAAGCAAAACATCTATTCTATCTGTGATCTCAGGGCACTACCATAGCTGCTAAGCTAACTGCAGCCTGTGTTCTGGAGCATTCAATTCTGTTTTGCTTTCGGTTGGCTCTTATAAACTAACCTGTTTAGGATCCATGAAGACTTTTTTGCACTAAGAATACAGTACATGTAAAAATAAATAAAAACACAATAAACACAGCAGACATCTTCTCTGAGCAAGGTCATTGGGAACCTGAATCACTGTGTACGGAATCATGAATCATGAATCGTGAATTGAGTTTTGGCTGAAACGAGTTGCGTGGCTCGACTCAAGTTTAAGCAAGTGAAAATGCTTCTCTTTTGCATTTTTCTCTAATGTAAATACAGTGTTTTTCATTACAAACCTTATACAGTCATACCTCGGCACTCAACCACCTTGGAACTTGAATTTGGTTCTCAGCATATTTGACGAGAAAAATTTGTCTCAGCACTCGTCATTTGTTCGGCACTCGGTGCACTTGCTTAAACTAAGTTCTCGCTCAGTGCAGATCTTCGCTCTGTGTTTCTTGTGGTTTACTTTAGTTTTACATCTACAGAACAGTAATCTTATACAGACTTATGCACATAGGTCATCATGGGTCCTAAGAAGGTTAATGATAACAGCCAACCAAAAGGAAAATAATAAGAACCATTGTGCAATATGATACACTCCTGCATAGGCTGGGAATCTGGGCGGCAGTCAGCTAAGCAGCAGCACCCTGGTTTGGCCAATGGACTAAGCATTTTGTTTTTATTTTTCACTTTCAAAACATTATTCAAAAAATTACAGAAGATATTCATTACTTTATTATGAAATAAGCTTGGAATTAATGATTTTGCCCAATTGTAGGTTAATGTAAGTGTTCTGAGCCTGTTTAAGGTAGGTTCCACTATCATATACAATATAGACTATATTAAACTCTGGTTTATGGCACATTCAATTTCTGATGCGTGTGTGGAACCCCATTATATATCAGGGAGCACCTGTACAATACCTGTACAATACAAACTCCATTAATGCATATAATGCCTTATACAGTATGGATATTCTGGGGTTCTGTAATGGATTCATTCTATTTACATTGTTCCTTATGAGAAAAAAATATTTTTGTACTTGTCGTTTTCAGCACTCAGTGAGCCTTCTGGAACAAATTAAAAACATTCCACTGTAGTCAGCATAACAATTTTATTTGAATCTCTAAAAAAATACAGTGGGGCAAAAAAGTATTTAGTCAGCCACTGATTGTGCAAGTTCTCCTACTTAGAAAGATGAGAGAGGTCTGTAATTTTCATCATAGGTACAACTATGAGAGACAAAATGAGAAAAAAAAAATCCAGGAAATCACATTGTCGGGTTTTTAATGAATTTAATTGTAAATCATGGTGGACAATAAGTATTTGGTCACCCACAAACAAGCAAGATTTCTGGCTCTCACAGACCTGTAACTTCTTCTTTAAGAAGCTCTTCTGTCCTCCACTCGTTACCTGTATTAATGGCACCTGTTTGACCTTGTTATCTGTATAAAAGACACTTGTCCACAGCCTCAAACAGTCAGACTCCAAACTCAATCATGGCCAAGACCAAAGATCCTACAATGTGATTTCCTGGATTTCTTTTTCTCTCATTTTGTCTCTCATAGTTGAAGTGTACCTATGATGAAAATTACAGACCTCTCTCATCTTTCTAAGTTGGAGAACTTGCGCAATCAGTGACTGACTAAATACTTCTTTGTCCCACTGTATATAGGCTTCTGGAATGAGGTACATTTGGATAATAGGGTATGGCTTTATATAAAGAAGGATTTTGTCTGAATGCCTTGTGTGCATGTTTGTGTGCAGTAAACTCACACAGGACAACCGCATAGAGAGTCCTATTCCCATTCTGCCGCTACCCACACCAGATGCAGAGACAGAGCGACTCATCAAGATGAAGGATGAAGAGGTGATGCTTAAAACTACTTAGCCAGATAGTATAATGAACTAAAGCATCACTTAAATGTATTTGATGAGCAAATGTCCAATTGTCATGTTTCCGGTGTATGTTTCTGCAGCTAAAGAGAATGCAGGAGATGCTGGAGAAGATGCAGCAACAGATGCATGACAAAGAACAGTGATAATACACACAGACAAACCTTACCATATACACATATGCAAACATGTCATGCACTTATGCAGAAATGCACATGCGTCACTACGCAACACATACTGTATAGTCTTACATCTGAAAGAAATTGAAATTGATCATATTTGCATTTTAACTAAAACCTATCCATCAGACAGTGACAAACTCTTAAACTGTATATTTCCATAATGATTTGCTTGGTGTTTTGGAGCTCTTGGCTGCCAACTACAAATGTGAAGCCTCTATTTAATGTTTCTTATCTGTTCATGCCAATCTAAGTACAGCTAATATTGGTAATATAATGTAATATTAATTTAAATTAAATGGACATGTAGATGTGCCTAATTTATATTTACTTGATTTTATTACTTAGATAGAAGTTGTTTTGTAATGCTGTTTTAGCTAAAGCATTTATTTAATATGGACTTTGACTGTTTTGAGTGTGCGTGCGTGCGTGTGTGCATGCGTGCATGTGTGTGTGTGTGTGTATGTATGTGTGCTTTTATGTGAAATGTCAGGAAAATTGCCAGAAACTCCACATATGATGCCAGGACAAATTTAGACCATCATGACTTTTCTGAACATTTTTATTACAAAACTAAAAGAGCCAAAAGTTTTCCATTTGATTACTGAGGTTAAGGTTAGGGTTAGGTATAGCATCAATTAGCTGCAGTAATTGTTATTATCAATGGAAAGTCCCCACCAGGAGACAAAGGTGTGTGTGTGAGTGTTTGTGTGTGTGTGTGTCTGCGTGTGCATGCATGCATATGTGTGTGTGGGTTCGAGGGTGTTTGTAAATATTTAATTTTTATCCTAATGAGCTGTTTAACTGCATTCTTGGCTTTTATAGTACTAGCTCTTGGTGAACATACGATTGCCATCCGGGTTATTGTCTTGAATAAATATGCTTAATTCAAATTGGGGCTGTCTGAGCTTTATATCTGTTTGATATGTACTAATTGGGCTTGCCTCTTTCAGCTCCACCCATTAAACCTGGTGCACTCACCTGGGGGGTATTTCAGAAAGCAGGGGGATATTTCAGAAAGCAGGTTTAGTGAAAACTCAGAGTAAGTTGACTCAGAGTTTACGGATACTCTAGGTTTTCGGTTTCACAAAGCAAGTTTAGCGTAACTTGGAGTCAGTTACTCCAGCAACATACTCCGTGAAGCTAAGCTGCTCGCTAGCAGGTTTACTTCAACTAACCCTGAGTTTCTCACTTCGAAGCACAAACACTAGGGAGAAATCTCCGTCGGGAGAGGCTGATCAGACCCTGCTTTAATGTTTCCTCGTTCCCTGGTGATTATCTGTGTGAGCCTTACCATTTTTTCAGCACAGTCCATAATTTCTATGAACAATCTTCTCTGCTCTCAGTCGCTCATATGACCTGAGTTTAGAGAAAATTCTTGGTGTTGCGCTCCAGGTTTTTGCCAAGGGGGTTTTCTATACAAAATCAGTGATGCTGAGCATATTTCTAAAGCAACCGTCTGTCGGGCTGTCAGAAATGTGACTCTTGCATTAAAACGGTTACTATAAACCTTTGTGGTGAGCCTAAGCCTGATCAAAGAAGAATCCCACAGAATTTCCGGTATCAGTCTAAGCAACAAGTAGGCCTAATGTATTTAGTATGAAGCTTTGAGACTTGAATCAGTTAGTATGATTTTAATATCAATATGATTTTAGGATTTCAAGTGTGATTGGCTTCATAGATGGCACTCTTTGCTAAATGAAGGAGATTAAGTGAATGGGAACTTTTCCCACAACATTAATGTGCAGGTAGGCCTAAATAATAGCAATTTTGCATTACAAATGAAATACAAATCACAATACAGCCACTACAGTTAATTACTATTCTGCTACTGTTTCTCAATTTGTTTCTAAAAGTACACCCTTTACGGGGAGCTACAGGAACACCAAAAATGACATTGAATATCACAGTGCTAAGTCTAAGTCATGGGCTAATTCTGAACCATATCTTACTGAGGTGGAGGTACATTGTGCTGTGGACGTGGATGGACCTTCTTCCCCATTGTAATTTCCAGCAGCACTCTGTATGATCAACTGTTAGATGTGATTTTCAAGGTGTAAACCTCAGTAGGCCTCTCTGTATCTTCCCTCTCTGTGGCAGCTGATAAGTTTTCCTCATTACCTTCCTGCAATACAAATGAACAATTTTCCGTGGTGTACTGAAAGTACTTACACCTGTATGGAGCTCTGTTATGGCTCCACCAGATTACACCAACAGTAACTGGTAGAAAATGGAGAAGACTAGACAGTTAAATTATAACTTTAACTAATTTTACTAATATTACTAATTTAAACAAGACAATGTACCTAACTGGACTTTTGTTTGTACAGCAGTGTGCATCACAGTTTTTCAAATATATAACTCTTAGTCACCATGAAATATGAAGAATCTGGAAAGGTGACAGCAGTCAATTACAAAGAATTGTACTGCTACAAGAAAATCTGTGTGCCAAGTTGTGTCTAGTAATGGATGGCTGGGCATCACTGATCCCACAGTGGCAAAACGATGAATGCACATAAGTTTATTTCCCTAATTTGAATGACTGCCCTCTTATGTAGGCCACTGGGTCCTGGGGGGTGGCTGGGTCAGATGAGCTTCCTCCAGCGATGCCTTCAGCAACAGGTCACCCAGTGTTTTGAATGAGGGCCATCTCTTCAGCCTCTGTGAGAGGTGGTGTATGACCCCCACCTGTTTTTTGGCCCTCAGCCTTTTTCTATTGGCTATAATGGAAGTCAAATGTGAATACATCCAACATTGAACAAATTTGGAGACTTGTATGTATAAAGGCATGTAGGTGTTGCTTTCAAATAGATAATATGAAATGCTGCTGGAATGGCTGAACAATTTACTTTGTTTTCCACTCTTAGGAAATTTCACTAGCTATTTATGTGACATAACCACTGAATATTATTTAATTAGGTAGGGTAGCTAAACAACATCACGATTGCATGTAATGATATTATACCTTACCTGTTTGAACTGTATTTTGTGTTTCATCTTCAGTTCCTGATAAGTAGCTACATTTTGTGCTTGTTGGGTTGCACCTGCATAAATATTAACACGCGCACGCACACACACACACGTAAAATAAAATAAAACAATTTTCAGTTATTACTCACGCCATAGACTCGGGCAGCATTTTTTTGGGGTTGAAGTGCGAGGGTTGAGCCCGGTTTTTTATCCCGTTGCCGTGCTGATCCGTGTTATCTGTGTTCCATTGATGGGGGCTTTGTATCTCCTCGTGCATGAGCTTTACTCAGGGTTAAAGTAACTCCGAGTTGACTGAACTAAACGCTATCCCTCGTTGTGAAACCGAAAACTCTGAGTTTGACAGTTCAGAGTTAGTCAACCCAGAGTTCAGGTTTGAACTCAGTTTGTTAAACCTGCTTTCTGAAATAGCCCCATGGTTATGTGTACTGTATATATTCACCATGGGCAAATCTAGCACTCACTGTACACTCATGAAAACTTTACAAGTCATGCACAGACCCACGCCACTTTGCTACCATGTTGCTGATGATGTGGGCTGTATCACATATGATCGTCACACTGCAGAACAGTAATTAACTGTAGTGGCTGTATTGTGATTTGTTTTTCATTTGTAATGCAAAATTGCTATTATTTAGGCCTACCTGCACATTAATGTTTGTGGGAAAAGTTCCCATTCACTTCATCTAATCATTTAGCAAAGAGTGCCATCTATGCAGCCAATTACGTTTGGAAACCCTAAAATCATATTAATATTAAAAGCATACTAACTGATTCAAGTCTCAAAGCTTCATACTAAATACATTACTTGTTGCTTAGACTGATACCTGAAATTCTGTGGGATTCTTCTTTGATCAGGCTTATGGCTCTGTGACTTGGGAAAACCACAAAGGTTTATATTAGCGGTTTTAATGCAAGAGTCCGACAGCCCGACAGACAGCTGCTTTAGAATATGCTCAGCATCACTGATTTTGTATCAAAAACCCCCCTTAGAACACAAAGAATGTGCTATGAACTCAGGGCGTGTCCACGGAGTGTCATATGAGCGATTGAGAGCGGAGAAGATAGTTAATAGAAATGATCGACTGTGCTGAGAAACGGTAAGGCTCACACAGATAATCACCAGGGAACGAGGAAACATTAAAGCAGGGTCTGATCAGCCTCTCCCGACGGAGATTTCTCCCTAGTGTTTGTGCTTCGAAGTGAGAAACTCAAGGTTAGTTGAAGTAAACCTGCTAGCAAGCAGCTTAGCTTCACGGAGTATGTTGCTGGAGTAACTGACTCCAAGTTACGCTGAACTTGCTTTGTGAAACCGAAAACCTAGAGTATCCGTAAACTCTGAGTCAACTAACTCTGAGTTTTCACTAAACTTGCTTTCTGAAATACCCCCCATATCCTCTCATAATCAATATTTAGTTCTATTTGCCACTGATAATTTCAAATGTATCCTTGTATAATCTATCATAGGAGAGTTTGATGATTACAGACAGAATGTACCCCTGCCAGCATTATTTGCTAACCCCTTGCCCTGATCCTGATTGTGAGCCTGGCCAGCAGCAATGTTATAACTTGGCTCAATGCAGGACGAGCCAGGGTAGAGATGAGCATTGGGGATCTCAATGACTGGTGATCAGACAATGTCCCACTCATCCAGTGACCAATCCTAATATAAATCCTGACCGCATCGCTGATGCAGGAAATGGAAGAGCAGTGAGAGACACAATCTGCTACCACCATTACTGATTAGCCTATCACCTCCCCAGTGTCAAATAAAAACAATATGCCTGTCTTTTTATGAAGTCTTCTTTATTTCCTGCAAGAACAAATGCAGTACAGAGGTTAATATCTTGTTCTTCAAACAAGTATAATCATCCACCTGTGGGCACCCCATCCACCTTTAACTGATGTTCCAGCATTTGTATTTCCATTATTGTCTTTTATATCTGCAGCCTCGTGTGATCCATTTCTAAATTAGATTTTTCAATTTGTTTCTAAAAATACACCTTTTATGGGGAGCTACAGGAACACAAGAAATGACATTGAATATCACAGTGCTAGGTCTAAGTCATGGGGCAATTCTGAACCACATCTTACTGAGGTACATTGTGCTGTGGAGGTGGATGGACCTTCTTCCCCATTGTAATTTCCAGCAGCACTCTGTATGATTAACTGTTAGATGTTATTTTCAAGGTGTAAACCTCAGTAGGCCTCACTGTATCTTCCCTCTCCGTGGCAGCTGATAAGTTTTCCTCATTACCTTCCTGCAATACAAATGAACAATTTTCTGTGGAGTATCGAAAGTACTTACACCTGCATGGAGCTCTGTTATGGCGCCACCAGATTACACCAACAATAACTAGTAGAAAATTGAGAAGACTAGACAGTTAAATTATAACTTTAAGTAATTTTACTAATATTGCTAATTTAAAACAGACAATGTACCTAACTGGACTTTTGTTTCTACTTTTGTTCTCATACTTCTTATAATTACAGTGATCCCTCACCTGTTGCGGGGGTTACGTTCCAGAGACTCCCGTGATAGGTGAAAGTCCCTAGCGGCGTTATATATATTTAACTGATTATATATATTTTAAGCCTTTATAAACACAACACCGCAGAGCAACACTACGCGCAGCAATCAGATGTCGATTTGAAATGGACAAGGAGAGATGCTTCCATTGTGTATATCCTCCTGAGACCCAGGAAAACTAAAGTTTAATAATTTCAGTAATTGTTAACTAAAATAAGTTTACGAGATGAAAAAAACACGTCACATGGTTTATTTTTTCAAAATATTTTTTGTTTATTTTTTATCAAATGTCCTTTATACGGGACATGGTATAGTAATTGTTTTTATGTATTTTGTGTTTCACTTCTGCATCAGATCAAAAAGTAAGTCCCAATGTCCACTACAAAGGACATTTTAAAAAGTACACTTTTGAATGGTTAAACACAAGTGCAAAAAACAGCTTTGAAAATGAGCTAAAACTGTTTTCAACGTAAAACATGTAAGTTATAGGCTTTAGAAAAATCAGTAATACATATTTTTCAACAATTTACTTCTCTTGCGTCCATGAAACGTGGTCGCTGAAACTGCAGCCATTTTTAAAAAGGAGATCTCTGGTTGCAAATGACAAACCCCCCTCCCCCCAAACACACACACACACACACACCGCCAAAATAGGGCCAAAAGTTCTGAGAATCAAAAACCAAAATTTGTAACCAAGAAATGACATTTGAATTGAGAAAACTATTATTAATATTGAGAGTTATAAAATCAGGACTGTAAACAGAATATTTCTGTATTTAATCGTCCATTTTGTGTTTTGTATTCTTGAAGAATCCATTTTCGCTTTCGCTGCGCCTTTTCTCAGTTGAGCTTCTCAGGGTGAATCCCATTTCAGGGGCTGTGTCCTTCGAAGGCTGCATTTGAAGACCGATTGCGTCATAGGCTGTCCCATTCCGAAGGCTCCTTCGTATGCGGCCGACAAATGCAGCCTTCTTTTCCCTGAAAACTCCCTGGAACTTGGGGATATCGCAACGATTGGCTGAGGAATGTACTAGTGATGGGTGAATCTCATTTCAGGGGCTGCATCCTTCGAAGGACGCGGTCTATGGTTTTTATTAATATACTCACAGTGGAACATAGTAAAATAAATTATAAAATACAAAAACGAAGACCCATCTCAATTACAAGTCCAATTTGGTCTCAGGTCTCTGATTGTGTGTATTATTTGTAAATTTGCAACTATATACAGGGAAATAAGACATCATCAACAAAACATCATTCAACAAAATATAAATGCAAATGTGTGTCGTGGTTTTTTGACAGAATGCATGCTGATCACTTAATCAAAAATCACACTCAAGCAGAATCAAAGTTTCAGAGGAGAGGCAGACAAGTTTATTGCAAGCAATAAGGGACATCCTCACACCACAGCAGAGGTGCGAAGAAGCCAAAGAGCCACAAATCTCTGGCCCTTATATACAACTCAGTCAAGGTCAGACATTATGTCATCATTGTTTTCCAACTTTTAGAACACTTGCTGCCCAGGCGCCCCACCCGTATTCCTCCATTGTCTCCCCCCTCGGGTCATCCTGACCTGGCAAGTGAACTTTATCCCAGTTTTTAGTTTCAGCATCAAATCTCTAATTTTTAATAATTGTATTCAATTCTTACATAATTATACTAAATCCAGATCATGATTACTCTCTGTGACCATGTAAAAGCTTTAAACTAACACTTTAACATCAAAAATATAGTTATTCATCATATGCACTTACAGAATAAAAGGATCACTTTACAAATAATTGAGTTATTATACACATGAACATGTGAAATAATCCAAGTTACTGGAGTGTACAACAAGTCTCTGTTACGCACACACATACCCACAGTTTGCAAAACTGGTGAACACTTCCAAGGCCAAAGAACATTTTGTACTTTCTCAGTTAGGCTGAGACGCACCTGCAAATCATGTCTTAAAGAGACTTAGTCTGAATGAGTGACATCACCACAATTAGAAATGCAAATATATCAGATGTAAATAATTACATGGGTACAAAATTGTGTGGCCTCCGCAGCCACAAAGGCACATGTATCTAACAAATCCTCAACATGTGCAAGAAAAAAAGAAAAAGCAGCATCCAGGTTACAGTTTCTAATGAAGATTGGCATTCAAAAAAACCAAGGATCTCATCTTTAGGGGGTTGACCCTGCTTCTCCTTTCTCTCCTTTCTAATTGAACTGATTTATGAACAGTTCGCATATTCCTGTGCAGGCTGTTTATGGAGCCTGCTCGGTATGAAATTTCAACTCTGCACAGTCTACACTCTGAATTTGAACTGTCTATTGCATTAAAATGTGTCCAAACTTTACTACGTTTCCTGTCACTCATTTTCCTACCTTATCCAGGTGTAGTCTGACTATTTAAAGCGCAAACCCATCTCGTTCCATGCGCTGTTACTGTGTCTGTAACCCCTCCCCCCGCTCAGTGTAGACACGCTGACGCCACCACACATCCCGACCAATCAGGTGCGGCAAAATAAAAACTTTTTTTTAGATTAGACTCAACTTTATTGTCATAACACGTACAAGTAGAACACAACGAAATGTAGTTTAGCATCTAACCAAAAGTGCAATAAGCAGCAATCTGTCGGAATGTACAATAAATAAAAAAAATATATAAATCACAATCAAGAATCGGCTCACAATCAGGAACCGGCTCCCGTCGTTCATTTCAAAGAGCCGGCTCTTAGAGCCGAATCGTTCGCGACCGACACATGTGAATCCCATTTCAGGGGCTGCGTCCTTCGAAGGCTGCATTTGAAGACCGATTGCGTCATAGCGCCGCGCCTAGGCTGTCCCATTCCGAAGGCTCCTTCGTATGCGGCCGACAAATGCGTCCTTCTTTTCCCTCAAAACGAAGGATACATCCGATGTATCCTTCGTGACCTACCATATCCCGAGGTGCATTGCGCCTGAGGGGAACTTAGCGCTATCGCGACGATTGGCTGAGGAATATACGTTATTTAAATGTAAGGATTTAAAAACGCGAATAGGTAAATGTTAAAAAGCAAAAGCGAAACATTTTTTGTTTTGTTTTAGGGAGCAAGGAGCAAACGGAGACCTTTATTAAACTGCTTGAGGGAAAATAAATGCCAGTGAACTGCAGTGAAGCGTTTCCTCCAATAATTGAGAAAACAAAAACAGCATATAAACTAAACTTCAAATTTCTGGCTGCATTATTATAACGATTATTGTGATACGGTGCGGGCGGGTGGTTCTGTGACGCAAACAGGAAATCCAATGCAGAGTAGACCATCTCGACCGTCTTTGCCGCGGTCTACCCAGCCTTCCAAGCACACACCTTCATAGACCGTGTAGACCGCGTCCTTCGAAGGATGCAGCCCCTGAAATGGGATTCACCCAAGAAACGCTCGGTATGCATGCTAAGCAGTAGGCTATACTTCGCAACGAGGTGATGTACTGATGTGTATAAATAGCGTCCCGGATTAAGATCAGGTGCGGTGAATCAAAACTCTGGTGAAGTGCTACGTAGAATCACAGGTGCTTGGGAGTTGGAGTCCCGAGGAGCTTTGGTGGTGACAATTGGTGAATCCCATTTCAGGGGCTGCGTCCTTCGAAGACTGCATTTGAAGACCGATTGCGTCATAGCGCCGCGCCTAGGCTGTCCCATTCCGAAGGCTCCTTCGTATGCGGTCTACAAATGCGTCCTTCTTTTCCCTCAAAACGAAGGATACATCCGATGTATCCTTCGTGACCTACCAAATCCCGAGGTGCATTGCGCCTGAGGGGAACTTAGGGATATCGCAACGATTGGCTGAGGAATATACGTTATTTAAATGTAAGGATTTAAAAACTCGAACAGGTAAATGTTAAAAAGCAAAAGCGAAACATTTTTTTCTTTTGTTTTAGGGAGCAAGGAGCAAACGGAGACCTTTATTAAACTGCTTGAGGGAAAATAAATGCCAGCGCCTGCAGTGAAGCGTCTCTTCCAATAATTGAAAAACAAAAGCAGCATATAAACTAAACTCAAAATTTCTGGCTCCATTGTTATAAGGATTATTGCTGTTTTGTGATACGGTGCGAGCGGGTGTTTCAGTGACGCAAACAGTAAACCCAATGCAGAGTAGACCGTCTCATTTCGGTTCGGTCTTCATCGCGGTCTACCCAGCCTTCCAAGCACACCACCTTCATAGACCGCGTAGACCGCGTCCCTTCCCAATGGGTGAATCCCATTTCAGGGGCTGCATCCTTCGAAGGACGCGGTCTACCAACGACGGTCTACGAAGGTGTGTGCTTGGAAGGCTGGGTAGACCGCGGCAAAGACGGAACCGAAATGAGACGGTCTACTCTGCATTGGATTTTCTGTTTGCGTCAGAACCACCCGCCCGCACCGTATCACAAAACAGCAATAATTGTTATAATAATGCAGCCAGAAATTTTGAGTTTAGTTTATATGCTGTTTTTGGTTTTTCAATTATTGGAGGAGACGCTTCACTGCAGTTCACTGGCATTTATTTTCCCTCAAGCAGTTTAATAAAGGTCTCCGTGTGCTCCTTGCTCCCTAAAACAAAACAGAAAATGTTGCGCTTTTGCTTTTTAACATTTACCTATTCGAGTTTTTAAATCCTTACATTTAAATAACGTATATTCCTCAGCCAATCGTTGCGATACCGCTAAGTTCCCCTCAGGCACAATGCACCTCGGGATATGGTAGGTCGCGAAGGATACATCGGATGTATCCTTCGTTTTCAGGGAAAAGAAGGACGCATTTGTCGGCCGCATACGAAGGAGCCTTCGGAATGGGACAGCCTAGGCGCGGCGCTATGACGCAATCGGTCTTCAAATGCAGCCTTCGAAGGACGCAGCCCCTGAAATGGGATTCACCAATATGTATGTATTAATATGTTTACTCTATTCATTATATCCTTCATTCCATCTTGATATTACACTATAATATCTTAAGTATATTTCTAATGGGTGTGTGTGTGTAATATAATATATATATATATATATATAGATATATATATATATATATATATAAGTTTCTAGAAACGAAAGTTTATTTACAGACACACACACAACACACACACCACATATATAATATAGTAGTGTAGTATCAAGATGGATATATATATATATATACTATATATATCGTATATATATATATTATATCATATATGTATATGTGTGTGTGTGTGTGTGTGTCTGTAAATAAACATTCGTATCAAGGAAATAAATAAAACGTTATAAGGTTAAGTTGGAATGAGTGTTATATCATAAGCTTAAAAAAAAAAAAAAAAAAAAACAACAACTATGCATCATTGATAACAGTGTGAATTTCCAAAGCTACATTTTCATCACTGATCTGCTTTAAACCTGGTGTGGACTTTTATTAATAAACTAATAAAAGTTTTAATAAACTTAAGCTCAGTTTATAACAGTATACATCAAGGTGCTTATCTTTCTAAAACTCAAGATTGTTCTACAATAGATCTACTTCAAACTTGGAGTGAACATTTATATGATATTCTAGCAAAGAGTGAAGTTGGAATAAAAGATATATAGGCTAACTCTCAATATTAATAATAGTTTTCTCAATTACGAAATGCCATTTCTTGGTTACGAATTCTGGTTTATGATTCTCAGAACTTTTGGCCCTATTTTGACGCCATACACACACACACACACACACACACACACACACACACACACACACACACACACACACGCAGTAGTAGCTACGTTAGTGACAGACCAGTGTCTGTGCTGTGAGCGGAGCCTTATGCTGTCAAAATGAGTAGTGAACCTGTAAAGAGAAAAAGACTTTGCAACTATAAAAAAGAGTGGGAAGCCAAAAGGATAACCGCAGTAAAGTCGGCTTGCGGTTGCGATTCGGAGCTTTTTCCGTCTTGCATTCCGTGATGAAGTCACCTTAAACTGTGATGAATACTACATTTGGCTCGTCCTGATTTGTGAATTCAGATGACGTCATCATCTAAAGTGAAATCATTCGGCATTACATTTTAGGGCTTTATTTTCAAAAGCTTATAACTTCTAAAGGTGAGCACTTAGATCACTGACACCTGCAGTAAAGTGACCAGGCTGATTTTAATTCTGTCTGTAAGTGGCTCATATAAACCGTGAGGATGGAAAATGATAACACGCGAAATAATTAAGCCTTTAATTTAACTCGTCATAAAACCGTCCAAGCAGGCCATATAACTTCAAAAATTGATAATATAGAGAATCAACACAGGTTAAAGTTACCCTCCATAAGTTCTGAAAACTATTACAGATATAATTTTGTCTAATAGGCAGTTATTTACATACTGTGTATTATGTGTAGGCATTTTCGGATTTGTGAAAGCTTTCAGAGATATAACTTTGTCTAATAAATTGTTGTAATGATATTAGTTATTACGTTTAGGCATAATCTGATTTGTTAAAACTTTCACATATATAATTTTGTCTAATAAATATTTATTATGATGTTATTAGTTTTTTTTTTATTTATGAAAGCCTTCACAGATAAAATTTAGTATAAAAAGCATTTATTTATATAATATTTATTACTTTTTTTCAGATTTGTGACAGCATTTTCAGATTTGTGAAAGCTTTCACAGATATAATTTTGTATAAAACACATTTGTTTATATAATATTTATGACTTTTAGGCATTTTCAGGTTTATGAAAGCTTTCACAGCAATAACTGTGAATAATACATGTTTATTTACATAATATTTTACTTTTCGGCATTTTCAGATTTGTGAAAGGTTTCACAGCTATAATTTTGTATAAAACACATTTATTCATATAATATTTATGACTTTTAGGCATTTTTAGATTTGTGAAAGTTTTCACAATTCATTTTCTGAAAATTAATAAATATTATATAAAGAAATAATATAATATTAATAAAATATTATTAAATTAATATTAAGATATATATATATATATATATATATATATATATATATATATATATATATATATATATATATGTGTGTGTGTGTGTGTGTGTGTGTGTGTGTGTGTGTAGAGATACATCCAATCAGGTAAAGTAGTAGTTTGTCCTTTTACACTGGGAAATGGGAAATGGGTAAATTTATAGTATGGTTAATGAAACTTTGTGATTTCCATTATTGTTGGTCAGCAGCTGGGGTGCAAATACACCTGGAGGAGAGTGTCCCTGATTGAGGGTTGAAGAAGTTGGCAACCCTAACACACACACACACACAAATGATATATAAGTGTCAAGGACAGGATGTCCATTAAATGGCGCATCAGGTTTTAGCTCTGTAGATGATATGTTTTTTATGGAGTAAGATTACTGTCAAAAATAACGTGTGCGTACTTGTCTACATTCATACACAAATATATTCGTTTATGCATACTACTTGAAATATTATGGGTACGAATTGTCAGTTATGAATACGGATCAAAGAAGTGAGAAAACAACTGTCAAAAATACCTCACTGGGCTCGAAGGCAAAAGGCATCGATCACAGGAAAAATAGATTCAACATAATGCGCATGCGTGGTCTGCTGCATGCTACTGTCTTGGGCCGTTTCTCAATACCAAGTATGCGAAGTACGGACTTGCGTACTTCCTAAGTCTGGACTAGGAAGTTCAACTTGCGAGTACATACTCCTGAGGACGGGAGAACGCAGTTCGGTTGTTCTACAATTGGAACAGCAGCGTACTTGGCTATGGAGACAACACGGTTTACTTTTTACACCTAGATAAAATCCTAAAACATCTTGTATAAAGCCTGTCAGTGGTGGAAGAAGTGCTCAGATCTTTTACTTTCCATTGAATAGTTTAATCTACGTGTAACAACGGACCGATATCATGTAACCATAAATAAAAACCTTCCCAAATATAACCGAGCACCAAACAAGTCTGATTTTAGAAGGGAATTTAATTATGAACTTCAATTTATATCAGACAATTCATATTTAGAATACAGGCTGAAGAAATAACACATATAATGCATAATATATACGTTAATAGCTTCCCGTCACATTTCCGAAATCGTCTGAACATTTTTTTATGTAAGCTTTATCTTGATAAACTGACCGCATAGTTGAATTTTAAACAACTACATTCTCGCCTAAAAAAAATCTGATAACTTCATTTTGTGACACAATAACAGTATTATTTTAGAAATTATACATCCAGTTGAGAGGTCTCTCATCTGGCATTACTGAGCTGGCAATGCATTGTGGGATATTTCGCTGTTCAAGTACGCATAAGTCTGCTCCGATGCATCCTCGGTAATATGGGCGGATCGAGAACACATCCGGGGATTTGGAGCGTACTTGGTTAGATGCGAACTTAGAAATGGAACAGTACTTGGGCCACTGATGATGTTTCACAAGTACACGAGAACACAAGTACAGAGAAGTACGCATATTGAGAAACGGCCACGAACTCGTGAAAAAGTACAATTACATGTCACAGGTGCCTCCGGCTCGACGCTAGTGGTCAGCGTTGAGCTACTTTTGCCGGCGGCATCTGTGGCATTTTCTGTAATCGGTCACCCCGTCAGGCGGCTGATTACAGCTAATGATCCTCACCTGCTTCCTCTGGCTATATAAGAGCTTCGCCGGTGGAAGCAAGTGTGGGATCATTCGTCTCCACTCCCGACATGCTTCGTAAGTTTGCACACCGGTCGTTGTCACCGATCCCTGTGCCTCGGTCTCCTAGACCAGTTCCTGTGCCGTGATCTTTGGCCCCGATCCCTGCGCCACTGTCACCTAAACCGACTCCAGCGCTGCCTAGTCCCGTTCACAAGCGCACTGAACGCTCAAGCTGGAAGGGTGAGCACACAGCTCCCCCCAGCTTTGAACCTGGGCTCATCGCGCACCCAAGCTCCGCACCTGGGCAGTCAGACCCTGTGCCAGAGTCTCTAGCGCCACCTAGCCCCGTTCACGAGCACACTACGCGCTCCAGCTGGAAGAGTGAGCACTCAGCGCCCCCCAGCGGTGAACCTGGGCTCGCCGCGCTTTCAAGCTCTGCACCAGGGCAGTCAGACCCCGTGCCTGAGCGTATGGCGCCCCCTGGCCCTGTAGCTGGGCCCGCCACGCACGCAAGCCCCGTGTTCGAGCACAAAGACTCCACGGTGAGGCAGTTTGCACCGCCTGGCCTCGTACAGGAGCCCTATGCTCCTTTAAGCCCCGTGTTTGAGCTCATCAGCTCCACTGAGAGGCTTACAGCGCCGCCTAGTCCCGTTCACGAGCGCACTGACCACTCAAGCTGGAGAGGTGAGCGCACAGCGCCCCCCAGCGGTGAACCTGGGCTCACCGTGCTTTCATGCTCCGCACCAGGGCAGTCAGACCCCGTGCCTGAGTGTATGGTGCTCTCTGGTCCTGTGCCTGGGCCCACCGCACTTGCTAGCCCCGTGTTCGAGCGCGGAGACTCTGTACAGGAGCCCTCTGCGCCTCCTAACCCCGCGTCTGAGCCAGCAAGCTCCACGCCTGGGCAGCTTGCACACCGGTCGGTGCTGCCAACCCCTGTGCCTCGGTCTCCGAGACCGATTCCTGCGCCGCGATCTCTGGTTCCGATCCCCGCGCCACGGTCACCAAGACCAATCCCTGCATCGCTTGGCCCCGTACAGGAGCCTTTTGCGCACCTGAACTCCGCACCTGGGCAGTCAGTCCCCATGCCTAAGTCCATAGCACCGTTGAGTCGCGAACCTAAGAAGCTAAACTCTTTTCCAGTGCTCGCCCAGCCTGATGATCCAGCACCCGAGCTCTCCCCGCCTTCTGGCCCCGTGTTGGAGCATACACGCTCCACAGTCAAGCCTCTCTCGCCACTCGGCCCCGTACAGGAACCGAGTAGGCTTCCTCCCACTGCCTGCCCCATCCTCCCGCTCGGCCCTTGTTCCAAGGCTCGCCCCGCTTCCCTGGGCCTCCCTTTGCACCAGACGCTCAACCATGAGCGTGTCCGGCAAGCCAGAGGCTCCTGGATGGACACTTGTGGGCATCGGGACAACGCCCTTTGGGGGGGGGTACTGTCACAGGTGCCTTCGGCTCGACGCTAGTGGTCAGCGTTGAGCTACGTTTGTTGGTGGCTTCTGTGGCATTTTCTGTAATCGGTCGCCCCGTCAGTAAGGCGGCTGATTACAGCTAATGATCCTCACCTGTTTCCTCTGGCTATATAAGAGCTTCACCGGTGGAAGCAAGTGTGGGATCATTTGTCTCCACTCCCGACACGCTTCATAAGCCCCGATCCTCGCTCAGGCGTTGTAATAAGGACTCGCTGGCAGAACGTGCCGTTGAGACCTCACCAGTCTCATCCCTGCGCTCTTTTTAGAGCCCCCGTGCTTCTTCCTTTATTTCCGGTTTTTGTTTCTTCGGCTTTTATTTATTTCTAGGGTTCAGCGGACAATCTGCGCTTGCGAAGGAGCGTACGATTTCGTAGCATCGCGAGACGCGAGGTAAGATCTTCGTAGGGCCGTAGGTAGGTTAGCGGAAGTTATTATTACGTTTGGTTTATTTCTTTTTTCGCTCCCTATCTACCTGCTTCCTTCCCCATGCTCTCATGGCGCTACAAGCCGCCCCCCTTCCCTGCTGGTCTGCAGAGCTGCTGACGCAGCCTGAGTGTGCGTGTGTGCGCTCAGCGATGACGTCAGCTAGAGAGAATTCCGCCCTCCTGCTTTCTCCTCTTTCTCCCGGTCCCCTTTTCTAGCGCGTTAGTGACATCTCTGTGTGTGTGTGTGTGTGTGTGTGTGTGCAGCTTGCATATCCACTGCCTTTTGCATACACACACGGTCTCACCCTATCCTTGGTTGTTTAATCAGTTGCGTTCATCTAATTCAGTTCATTCGTTTTATTCCTTTTTAGTTCATTCAGAAACTACCGGAGCCTTTGCTCTGCCTCCCTTCCATTCTCCGGCTCGCTCTCGCTGGGTGATGTCAGTGTGTGTGTGTATATGTGAGCTTTCCCTCACACACGCTGGAGATTGGCTTTTGTTTGGTTATTTCTTTGGTTTAACCTCAGTGGTCTGGTGGTGCGATCGGTTAATCCACTAATCACTGACGCAGTCGACCTGGGTTCATTCCCCAGCCACTCGGGTGGCTTTCTTTATTTAGTTTCTTAGTCATTTGTTCTTTATTGCTCTTTGCTTTATTTCTTTATGTCATTTCAGTTCAATAAAACCATCTGGAGCTAACTGCATTTGGGTCCCATCTCCTTCTTATTTACTTTTGATGGTTCGCCATTGTTTTAATATGGCGAACCGTAACATTACAGCCTTTATCTTTGCGTGTTAGTCTACATGGTGCTGGCTAAAGCCATGCAATGGTTTGTTTTTCTATTTAGTAATGCCGCGCTGTCTGTTAATGTTTTATTTCCCAACTTATCCCTCTAACAAATCCGTAAACCTGTGTTATTCAACTGCGTTTATATTCACAAAATGTTTGAATGTAGCAGTCCGGGGGGGTATTTCAGAAATCAGGTTTAACAATCCTTGAATTCAAACCTGAACTCTGGGTTGACTAAGGGTGTACTCACACTAGGCAATTTGAACCGCGCTCGGGCACCAAACGCTTTTGTTTGGCTAGTGTGAGTGCTCCCAAACTCGGGCCTGCTTGAAATAGGTTGGCCGGAGCACGGTTTGCTGGACTCCAGCACGGTACGTTTGTAGTGTGAGTGCAATCGCGCTCCGGCACGCTTTCGTCATCACATACGCACCCACACAGCACAGCGCACTTCATTGTTGTACATATGTGATCGGGTAATAACATACTTCTGTGCCTTTCTTTGGTTTCGTTTTGTTCGCGCTGACACACAGCCCTAATACGTCTTATAATAAGTGCATTGATAATGCAGCACACTGTGTTCCAAATTTTTATGTTGCACTCAGACTCTCTGCTTATACAGGGCTTTTTTACTTCACTATGTTGGCGCTGAGACACAGCCCCAATTAGCCTTATAATAAGGTGCATTGATTATGCGACGCGCTGTATTTTGGCTTATCGTGCTGTACAGCGGACTTCCTGCTTGTATTTAATATGTATTTAATATGTGACTTTTTTGTTTCTTTTTGTTTGCGCTATCACACAGCCCTAAAATGCCTTATAATAAGTGTATAGATAATGCAGCGCGCTGTGTTCCGGCTTCTCGCGTTGCACATCGGATTCTATGCTTATACTTATACGCGGCTTTTGTATTTCTATTTGTTCGCGCTGACTCCCAGCCCTAATAAGCCTTATAATAAGTGTATTGATAATGCAGCTCAGTGTTCCGACTTCTTGCGCTGCACATCGCATTCTATGCTTATACTTATATATGGCTTTTTTATTTCTCTTTGTTGGCGCTGACTCATAGCTCTAATAAGCCTTATAATAAGGTGCATTGATTATGCGATGCGCTGTATTTCGGCTGCACAGCGGACTGTATGCTTGTTCTTACTATGTGACTTTTTGTTTCTCTTTGCACGCTGACACACAGCTCTAATAAGCCTTATAATAAATGTACTGATGATGAACTATTTTTCGGCATCTGGTGCTTACGGAGGCAGCTGCACAGCGAGCACAAAACGAAAGCAAAGAACGGCATAAACGTATGTGATTACCCGATCATATGGTGATGACGAAAGCATGATGAAAGCGCGCAGGAGCATGTTCCTGTGTGAGGCTAGTGTGAGTGCCCCCCCCAGCCCCCCCCCAGCCCGAGGAGATCACGAGGAGATACAAAGCCCTCATCAATGGAACGCAGATAACACGGATCAGCACGGCAATGGGAGAAAAAACAGGGCTCAATCCTCGCACTTCAACCCAATGGAGTTCGAAATAGGTGCGTATATACACTTCTCAAAAAATAAAGGGAACACTCAAATAACACATCCTAGATCTGAATGAATGAAATATTTTCATTGAATTCTTTGTTCTGTACAAAATTGAATGTGCTGACAACAAAATCACACAAAAATCATCAATGGAAATGAAATTTATTAACCAATGGAGGCCTGGGTTTGGAGTCACACACAAAATTAAAGTGGAAAAACACACTACAGGCTGATACAACTTTGATGTAATGTCCTTAAAACAAGTCAAAATGAGGCTCAGTATTGTGTGGCCTCCACGAA
The DNA here is from genome assembly GCA_025084515.1 of Ancistrus triradiatus. Classification (NCBI taxonomy): domain Eukaryota; kingdom Metazoa; phylum Chordata; class Actinopteri; order Siluriformes; family Loricariidae; genus Ancistrus; species Ancistrus triradiatus. The sequence goes on along the minus strand of JAJAGP010000424.1, from coordinate 126,880 downwards.
CCTGTATGACCTCCCTAACACACCTGGGCATGCTCCTGATGAGGTGGCGGATTGTCTCCTGAGGGATCTCCTCCCAGACCTTGACTAGAGCATCCACCAACTCCTGGACAGTCTGGTGCAACGTGACGTTGGTGGATGGAGCGAGACATGATGTCCCAGATGTGCTCAATCGGATTCAGGTCTGGGGAACGGGCGGGCCAGTCCATAGCTTCAATGTCTTCATCTTGCAGGAACTGCTGACACACTCCACCCACATGAGGTCTAGCATTTTCCTGCATTAGGAGGAACCCAGGGCCAACTGCACCAGCATATGGTCTCACAAGGGGTCTGAAGATCTCATCTCGGTACCTAATGGCAGTCAGGCTACCTCAGGCACATGGAGGTATATATATATATATATATATATATACACACACACACACACACACACACACACAACACCAGTCTTTCCATTTGCCACATTTCATGCACTATTGTAGTTCCTTCAGGAAATACAGAGCTAGTTATTATTATACATATATTTTGGAACGCCCCCGCATGTGGCCAAAAGTATTGGAACACGCCCCTGCATATGGCCAAAATTATTAGGACACATCTCTTGATTGAAGAAACCTACACTTGATGTCTCAGACATCAACAACTACAGACCAGTATCACTTCTTTCCTTCCTCTCAAAAATACTTGATCGTGCTGTGTATAACCAGTTGTCGACCTTTCTCACACAGAATGACCTACAGGATCACAACCAGTCTGACTTCAAAGCAGCTCACTCCACAGAAACTGCACTGGTGGCTGTTTCTGAGAAATTTCATGCTGCTAGAGCATGCAGACTTTCATCGGTTTTGATCCTTCTTGACCTCTCGACTGCCTTTGGAATCACATAACTTTGGAGTCTGGGAATCACAGGCTCTGCCTGGCAGTGGCTTGCATCCTACCTGGGGGGACGATCTTATCAGGTATCATGGAGAGGCTCCGTATCTGCACCACGTGCTCTTACAACTGAAGTTCCACAAGACTCAGTTCTGGGACCTCTTTTTTTCTCTCTCTACACACGTTCTCTTGAAGTCATAACCTCTCATGGCTTCTCCTATCACTGTTATGCTGATGATACTCAGCTCATTTTCTCTTTTGATCCAGCAGATGTGCAGGTCTCCACACATATCTCTACATGTTTGGAGAACATCTCATCGTGGATGTCAGTTCATCATTTGAAGCTAAACTACAGCAAAATGGAACTGCTTTTCATTCCTGCAGGGGGTCCCCTTATCAAGATCTTGCCATCTTTCAGGTGAACTCCTCCATCACACCTTCTGAGAACGCAAGAAACCTTGGAGTTATCTTTGATAACCAGCTGAGCTTCTCGGCTCATATTTCAAAACTGACCCAGTCATGCAGGTACCTTCTCTACAATATCGGGAGAATCCGACCCTTCATCTCCAGAGAAGCTACCCAAGAGCTTGTCCAGTCTCTTGTTATAACAAAACTAAATTACTGCAATGCTCTTCTGGCTGGTCTTCCAATGCGTACAATCAGACCCCTGCAACTGATTCAGAATGCAGCGGCTCGTCTGGTTTTCAATCTACACGAGTTTTCTCCTGTCACCCCATTGCTGCATTCACTTCACTGGCTCCCTGTAGCTGCCCGCATCAGATACAAAACCTTGACACTCACCTACAAAGCAAAAAATGGAACAGCATCATCTTACCTAAAAGCTCTGATCAAACCACGTTCTGTACCTCGTACCCTCCGAGATACAAGCTTGGTCCGACTGGATCCTCCATGTAAGATTAAAGGAAGACCAGCATCAAGACTCTTCTCTGTCCTGGCACCAGGTGGTGGAATGAACTTCCACTGGATGTCCGAATGGCTGAGTCTCTTGCTGTCTTCAAGAGGCGACCAAAGACTCACCTCTTTACCCAGCACTTAAGTGAATAAAACTGCATATCCTCCTTTAAAAAAAACAAACAAAAAAACAACATTTCTCTATACCAGATACGAGTAGGTTGTAGTTGGATTGTGTACTTGAGCTATTGTTTACTTGTACTAATATGAGGTTCTGTCTACTAGGAAGATTACAAAGCACTTCTGTAAGTCGCTCTGGATAAGGGAGTCTGCTAAATGCTGTAAACGTAAATGTAAATGTAAATCTCCACATGCAGCCAAAAGTATTGGGACATGTCCCCGCACATGGACAAAAGTATTTGGACATGCCACTGCACACAGCCAAAAGTATTGGGACATGCCACTGCACGTAGCCAAAAGTATTGGGACATGCCCCTGCATGCGACCAAAAGTATCTGCACATGCCCTGCATGCAGCCAAAAGTATTCGGACACATGCCATATTCTTTCTGTTTGACACATTACAGTTTTTTGTAGTACCTTCAGGAAATGCAGATCTAGTTTAATAGAATTGTTATTGAGTCGTTATGGATAAATACAGTTTATTTACAACAATACAGGCTGACAAAGTGTTATCGACTAGGATATCTGTTACTTGCAATCCTTAATCATGTGCAAGCTATGCAGGATTCAATGTATATTTGTGTTGTTTGTTTATAGTTTTCACCTCACAATGTATGTCAGTTAAGAAGGGTGACAGTAAAGGTTCAAGCTTACCATGACTCTGCTTACCTTCATGCTTAGTCTGAGTTAAATACACTATAAGAAAACATTATAATATAGTAAAGTATATTAAGTTAACTGTCATGTCTACATTGTAATTAGATTAAGATCAAGTGACAACTAGAATTTATTAAGTAAGAAATTAAATGTATACACATTTTTTCATGTAATAAATTAACTGTGTGAGAAAAGTAAATTTTATTATATAGAATGCATTCAGAAAGTCTTTGTACCCTTTCACTTTTTTCACATTTTTCAAGTCAGGGCTCTCGCTGGACCACTCAAGAACATCCACAGAGTTGTCCTTAAGACACTCCTGTGTTGTCTTGGCTGTGTGCTTAGGATCATTGTTTTGTTGGAAGGTGAACCTTTGGCCCAATCTTCTGTTGGCCAAAAGCTCAGTCTGGTGGAGTGCTGCAGTGATGGTTGACCTTCTGGAAGTTTCTCTCATCTGCACACAGGATGTTTGTAGCTCAGCCAGAGTGACCATTGGGTTCTTGATCACATTTTTTACCAAGGTCCTTCTTCTCTGATTACTTAGATTGATGAGGCAGCTACTAGGAAGAGTCGTGATTGTTCCAAACTTCTTTCATTTTAAGATTTACGGAGGCCACTGTGCACTTGCCAACTTTCAGTGCAGCAGAATTTTTTTGTATCTTTCTCCATATCTGTGGCTTCACACAATCCTGTCTCTGACCTATACAGACATTTCTAAATTTCAAGTGTTATAACATAGGGTCTGAATATTTAATACTATGCAAACTTAATAAATTTGCAAAAATTTATAAAATTCTGTTTGCACTTTTTCATTGTGGGGTATTGGGTGCAGAATGATGGAGAAAATTGTCACACCTGCAGTCAGACCAGTGATCCATGCCCACCTTCTACCACATTCTCTCTCTCTCTCTCCAACTTTCCATCATCAGCACATGTTTCTCATCTTCCAGTCCTTTCTCTTCTCCTATTTATACCCTCGTTTCTAAGCCCCTACTCATTGCTTCACGCATCTTGTTTCTAGCCCAGCTTTTACCTAGTTTCAATTTATCTCTATCTTTGATTTCGTCGCTTGTCTCCCCCTATTTGGCTCGGGTATTCCTTGCCTTGTCCATTTTCTGTCCATGGTTTGTTTTGTTCATTTAGTTTGCCAGTTTTCCTAATAAACACCGCCTTTGGTCTGATCCACTCCTCGCGTATGTCTCCTATCTCTAAGCTGGCATCATTGAAGACTTAGCCCGCTTTTAGGCAGTGGGTCCTGGATCAGACTCCAGTCTGGTTCTGATGATCCACTTTCCAAGTTTTGTGCTCAGCTGGACGAAGTAGCGCAAGCCATTACACAACTCTTGGAAAACTCAGGTTGCTGGTGCCCACCGTGGACGCGCTCTCACAGCGCATGTCACAGTTTAACCTGTCCCTGCCTACCACAACCTACAAGTTGTCAGTTCCACAACCCCCCAGCTCTCTGCTGGTTGCCGCCCCGCACTTGGCCATCGAGATTGCTATACCAGAAAGATTCAATGGCAACCCAGAGCTCTATAGGGGGTTTCGTTCACAATGCTTGCAGTACTTTCCCAAAGCTCTGATGCTGGATTGTCACTCGTTGTCTCGTGCCTCTCAGGCAGGGCACTGCAATGGACCGCAGAGAGGTGGCTGCAGGTTCACACTGGGACTTGTGACCAGTTCTTCGAGGCACTCTGGGCTGTTTTTGACCCTCTTTTCGAGGAGGATCCGAGGGTCTCCTTGGCTCCACTGTCCGGCATGTCAACGCCAAGGTCTTGGCTCACTGGCTGTCTGCGTTGCCTCAGTTCGCCCGCCATTTGCTGGATCTTCTGCTCACCGGCAGTCGGAGGGATCCAGTTGTTGCAAGGGCCCAATCTCGTATTCTCCATCTCAGTGTCCGTCCAGGAGTCGCCCATCCCAGAGACCGTTCAGAGGTCATCTGTGCCAGAGACTGTCCAGAGGTCATCTGTGCCCGAGACCATCCAGAAGTCGCCTGTTCTAGAGACCATCCAGAGGCCGTCTGTGCCAGAGACCATCCAGAGTTCATCGGTTCCCGAGTCCATCCAGGGGACACCCATTCCAGAGTCCATCCAGGGGTCTCCAGTCCCATAGTCTGCCCAGGGGTTGCCTGTCCCAGAGACCCTCCAGGGGTCACTCGTTCCAGAGACCCTCCAGGGGTCACCTGTTCCAGAGACCCTCCAAAGGTCACCCGTTTCAGAGACCATCCAGGGGTTGCCCATCCCAGAGAAGGTCCAGAGGTAGTCTGTGCCCGAGACCATCCAGAAGTCATCTGTTCCAGAGACTGTCCAGAGGTCATCTGTTCCTGAGTCCAGCCAGGGGTCGCCTGTCCCAGAGATCGTCCAGGGGTCACCCGTCCCACAGTCCATTCAGGGGTAGTCTGTTCCTGATATCGTCCAGAAGTTGTCTGTGCCAGAGAATGTCCAGAGGTCGTCTGTGCTGAAGATCGTCCAGAGGTCATCTGTGCCCAAGACCGTCAAGAGGCCATCTGCGCCCAAGACCATCAACAGGTCGTCTGTTCCCGAGACTGTCTAGAGGTCATCTATTCCTGAGACCATCAAGAGGTCGTCTGTGCCAGCGACTGTCCAGAGGCTGTGCATTCCAGTGCCTGCACTGTGGCCATCCTTCCCAGTGCCTGTCCCGAGGTCTTCCGTTCCAGTGCCTGTACCGATGTCTTCCATTCCAGTGCCTGTCTCGAGGTCGTCCGTCCCAGTGCCTGTCCCAAGGTTTTCCGTTCCGGTGACTGTCCCAAGGCTGTCCATTCCGATGCCTGTCCCGAGGTCGTCCGTTATGGTGCCTGTCCCAAGGTCATATGTTCTGATGCCTGCCCCGAGGTCATCCCTCACGGTGCCTGTTCAGAGGTCGTCCTTTCTGGTGCCTCCCAAGTCGTCTCTTTCCCGGAGCCAGCCAAGTTGTCTCCCTTGCCTGAGCTAGCCAAGTCGTCTCCCATCCCGTGGCCAACCAAGTCGTCTCCCGTTCCGGAGCCAGCCAAGTCGACCCTCCTTCCAGAATCAGTCAGATCGACTACTGTCCCAGAGCCAGTCAGGAGGATGGCTGTGCACCTGTTTCTCATCTTCCAGTCCTTTCTCTTCTCCTGTTTATACTCTCTTGCTCCACACTCTTATCGCTATGTCTTGTGGTTTCTACCTCATTTCTAAGCCCCTACTCATTGCTTCATGCATCTCGTTTCTAGCCCAGCCTATTGCTTCTTTTACCTAGTTTCGGTTTATCTCTATCTTCGGTTTCGTCTCTCGTCTCCCCATATTTGGCTCGGGTATTCCTCACCTTGTTCATTTGGTTTGCCAGTTTTAATAATAAACTCTGCCTTTGGTCTGATCCACTCCTTGCATGTGTCTCCTATCCCTAAGCCGGCGTCACAAAAATCTTAATTTAAAAAAAATTTATTTTAGCACAAGTCCGCAACATAACAATATGTGAAAAATTGAAAGGGTCTGAAGACTTTCTGAATGCACTGTATGGTCATGACTTGTTGAATTTGAAAGCGGTTTTGCTGATAGTAAAATGATGTGAACATGTGTGATTAATTGTTGTCTAATATTGATAAAGTAAATAGTTTAATTTCATTTTAGTTGTGTGATTTAAAAAAATTTATGCATAGAGAACATTTATCAAATGAAAATTGCAACATTTACTTTATTATTTTTAGTTTTAATTATTGTTAGTAATATAACTTGACAAACTAAGTAACTGAAAATGCCAAACAGTATAAATATAATAAAATCTACTTAAACTACTTGAATTGTCATAATACATGACAATTTTCTTATTATTTTGATGACTATCTATGAAAAATTGACTGACTTAATTTAAATAAATATTGTTTAAATAAATTTAAATAAATTATTTAAATAAACCTGTAAATTAAATATAATTAAGTACCATTTGCTTAATATTCAGTGTTTCCTGTAGGATTTTCTTTCAGCAATTCTGGAGTCCTGAAGCCCTCTCTGTGACGGGCTTTACATTACATTGTATTTTGCGATTTCATGACATTTCATGAAGTTCTGAAGTAGTGCAGCAATCATTTTGATATTGTAGCGGAAACACTGGTATATTTTTAAATGTTAAATGTCACGGTAAGTACATTTTACTTAATACTGCCAAGTTATAATAGCAGTAAAATTTAAAGTACTAGTGCAAATTGTTACGAGGATTTTTTCAAGTAAAACTTACAAGTTATTTTGTCAGTGTATTTATAAGAACATTTCAAGTTAGCTATGAAGACTGTACAGAAGACGTAAAACAGTGTAAGCCAACTTCATAGAAAATGTCAGTAAGGTATCTGAAAAATAAAAAAAAGAGGACAAAAACGATTTTAAGATGAAATTTAAATACACATCATTACCATAAAAATGATGTAAAAATGAAAATAGGTAGATAGAATAGAAGCACTAGATAGAAGCAATGTATTCATAGGCAAATTATCAATGTACTATGCATATTAATATTAAGGATTAATATTACAAACAAAAATTCTAAAATAAAAGTAGATTTGTATAAAAATAAATATTATAGATCCTACATCTTGAGACATCTCAAGACATGGTGATGGCTGAGTATGTAACTAAACAATCTGCTGATATAAAACTGAGTGGAAGTTCCAAAAGGTAGTGGAAAGCCTTCTCAGAAGACTGGAATCAGCTCCATCATGAAAGAAGGACAAACTCTATATTAATGATTTTGGAGTGAAAGTTTACAGAAGCATGTAAAACTGTGATGTTTTGGTTTTAAATACTTTATATGCAATGTATTTGATGCCTTATTTAATATTCTTTCCTGCAGTTTAGTTTTATGTTTAGAGCTTTCTTGACAGGGTTTAATTCAGCATGGACGCTTCTATAGGCAACATTTGTGGCCCACTTCCTGTATACCACAAAGAGGCGGAGTGAATATGTTTTTACATATAAGTGTTGGAAGTTTTATCAGTGTCACCCAGCTGTGCCTCCATAACTGAGCTGTGTCTCCAAGCTGCCACTTCAGCAGATACCATTACACGGAGACTTGTTATATTGGTAAGACCCTTTCCTCAGTTTTCTGCATTAAGGTTACAGAAATGTTAAAGAATATCATGCTGTATTATTTTAATATATTATTAAATAATAACATATACCTAGTATGTATGAAAAAAAGCATCTGTTTTGTTTATGATTAGAGCTAAAGCAATGGAACATGATCTGTGTTTGTTGTATGCAGTGTATGTTGGCTTTGTTGAATAATATACTGTGAATCAGTTTGAATAAGAATAATTTGATCAAACAGTTGCTACATCGATTTGTTTTATTTTTTATTTTATTTGGGAAAAAAACACCTGATATTTTTATCATTACTTATACATTCTCTTTAGTGTGACTCTTGAAACTAAACATAACTCTGAGCCAAATAATTGTCAAATCAACTTTTCTTCGTGTGTAGTTCTTCTCCTTCTGGTGGGAGGATTTTATCTTTTCTTCTCATGCTTTGCGCCTTTCCTCTTTTCACAGTATGCTGTTACTATTGTAGTACTGTACATTATGGAACAAACCACAATCTTATCAATTCCTGTCGCAATGTGTTCATATCCTCAAAACTACAAATTTGTCCATAAAGGTTTTCGTTGCCATGACTGGTAATATGTTAAGTATTTCCCTGTAACAGAAACATTGTCATCTCAGAATTGTAATTGCAATATAAGACACATTATATCTCTCTCAATGTGCTCTCTTCCCCACAGTGTGTGCTGGTATGACGTGCGTAGCATTTGTTGTACTGGTTCTCTGTGTGCTTGGAACTGATGTAGGTGAGGCTAGGTTGGCGTGCCCACAAGTTTGTTCCTGCAAAGGTACTGTGGTGGACTGTAGTAGATGTGGACTCACTACTGCCACGCTGCCTTCATCATTCCCTGTGACCACTGCTGAGCTTAGACTCCATGACAATCACCTCACAGCACTGCCCACTGGACTTCTGGACAGTATGCCTGCCCTGCAGCTGGTCACTCTACACGGAAACCCCTGGGAGTGTAACTGTGCCGTACTCTATCTAAGGGGATGGCTTTTAAAACAGCCCAACAGTGCTTTAATAAGGCAAGTGGTTTTGTGTGTGTGTGTGTGTGTGTGTGTGTGTGTGTGTGTGTGTGTGCGCGAGGGAGGGAGAGACAGAGACAGAGAGAGAGAGAGACAGAGACAGAGACAGAGACAGAGAGAGAATAAGTCAGAATGACCCAAGTTGAGCCTGACACCAATTACCTGAACATCATAAGAGATTTGGTGAAGAATTTAGTAAACAGTTGACTCCTGATCTGCACTGCCTTAATTTGCTAATTCTTACCTCAAGATAATTTCAGAGATCTAGGTCCCATAGGGCCGAACTTCACTGTGGACATTAGAGTGAAACCGTGACTGCTGCCATTGTGTAGTGGTGTTGATTTGTTTTAAATATATTTAATACCTAGTGTGAAACACTATCGAATCCTATGTGATGCATGTTTAGTTATTAATGTTTAGACCTATAACGTAAGTAAATAGAATTTAATGGATTATTTTAAAAATATTCAGTAGGATACTGTGCAAAACTTGTAGGCCACCGTTAGATTTGGTGTTTTAGCAATGGTATAAATGACCATATAGAACATATTGTTGACAACTGAACGCCAAAATTTCAAACTTGGATTCCATAATACCATTTTCCACTGATCTTCATTCCAATCTTTGTGAAATTTAGCATATCTAGGCCTTGTCACCCTCTTACCCTTCTGAAAAAGTGGTTTCTTGGCTGCAACCCTTCCAAAAAAGACAATTTCTGATCAACCTTCTAATTGTAGAAGGATTAACTTGGCATCCTGATGAAGCTGCCAGATGCTGCTATTGCTCAAGTTTAAGGGGAGGTCACACTACATACTTGCCACTGTTGCCGTTTTTGAAGCTGTTTTCTGATTATTTTCAGTTTTTAGTACTGCATATAAATTTCCTGTATTTTCTGGGTGTATTCTAATAAAGAGACTCAGAAATAATTATATATGGTCATTGTACCATTGCAAGAACAATGGTATATCTTTTTTTTTTATATAAATCTTTTTATTGAGGAGTATAGCAAAGACATTACAACAACTAATCACAGGGCAAATAATGAACAAAATCAAGCAATAAACACAGCAATGACTAAAGCCAAATTCTCTAATTTACAAACTCCTCTAGGTTTTTATGTAAACCCTAAAGAAAACACACACTAAAAAAGGAAAATAGAGAGAGAGAAAAGGAGGAAAAAAAAAACAAAAGGGGAAAAAAATACATACCAAAATACATAAAAATTATAAAAAGAAAGAAGGAAAATAGGAAGGAAAAAAAAATTCTAGTCAGCCGGCATTATTTGAAGCAAATAAAAAAATGTGAGAAAAGCATTCCACTTGGAATAGAACGCAGCACTATTCCCTTTCAAAGTAAAACGAATTTTTTCCAACTTGAGAAAATACAGGACATCTTGGAGCCACAATGAAACTGAAGGTGGTTTGACGGACTTCCACAGTAACAGAATACGGCGCCTTGCTAATAAAGAAGTGAAAGCTAAGATATCTGTCACGCCCACCGGCCGCCCGGCTCGCTGCACCTGTTCTCAAACTGTAACGGCGGGTGGCAGATGGGAAGCAGGAGACAAACGCAAGCCACTGGCAGGTAAGGTGGTTTTATTTACACAACAGGAAACGACACAAACAGCCGCACAGGTGAGGCAAGGTAGGGACATTGTGAATCCACAAGGAGTGAGAACAGAGTGAGGGTTAAAATAGTGAGGGAAATGACGAGGGAAATGAAGAACAGGTGCGCGTGATCAACAGGTGCAGCGAGCCGGGCGGCCGGTGGGCGTGACAATATCTGATTGAACTCGAGTTAACGGAGACGAAACAGCAGGAAGACCAAATATTGCCACAATGGGACATGCACCAATATTGACGCCTAAAACCTTTGACATTATCTTAAAATACTCGGACCAGAATTTACTCAGTGCAGGACAGAAATAAAACATGTGGCTTAAATGACATGGTGAGGCAGAGCATTATCACATTGATCCATAACATTAGGGTAAAATTTAGATAACCGAGACTTGGACCAGTGAACACTATGCAAGACCTTAAATTGTATCAACTGCAGTCTCGCACAAGGTGCACCGGAGCGAATCCCAGCTATTGCCCTGTCCCACCACTGTTCAGTAAAAACAGTTCCCAACTCGTTTTCCCAAGCACTTTTAATTTTACTAAGGGAATATACATCCAAAGCCATAAGACGCAAATATATCCTAGAGATAATTGATTTTTGGAGAAGATCCAGAGTCAAAAGGTCCTCCCAAGGCCGTACCGTGGGAAGACAAGTGAAATTTGGAAATTGGGAGGAAACAAAATGCCTAATCTGGAAGTATCTAAATAAATGTGAATAAGGCAAATTAAAATCAGTAGATAGTTGAGTGAAACTACAAAAAACACCATCTTTATAAAGGTCACGAAAAGACGTAATACCCATCTCTTGCCATTTTTTAAAAGCTGTGTCACACAGAGCTGGGGGAATAAGTGATTACCTAATATAGGCATCATCACAGAGGACGACATGAAATTAAACTGACGCCTAAACTGAAACCAAATACGAAGGGTGGAGACCACCAATGGATTACTAGAAAAATTTGAGAGTTTGAGTGGTAAAGAAGAAGTAAGCAGTGCAGGTAGGGAGGATGAAGAACATGAATGAGTTTCCAACCTACACCATAGCAACCCTGGAGATTGAAGCCAATAAAGTGCCTTATGAATATGAGCTGACCAATAATAAAACAAAAAATTAGGGAGGGACAGCCCACCATCGGACCTAAATCTCTGTAAAAGTGATTTTCTCAATCTCGGGACCTTCCCATCCCATATAAAAGAATAAATAAGTCGGTCCAGAGATATAAAAAACTTTTTAGGCACAAATAAAGGAATAGTTTGGAACAAAAACAAAAATCTAGGCAAAACATTCATTTTTATAA
>JAJAGP010000424.1:0-115141 GCA_025084515.1 Ancistrus triradiatus | reverse complement strand
TGAGCCAAAAGTCTAGATGGCTTATCACCATGTTCATAGTAATTACTACGTGTACGCAACAACAACTGTTCTGCGTTGGTTGTTGTAATGAGGTCAAATTCAGCTTGTAAATCAATTCGATGTTTCAATAAAGCAGGTGATGGATTAACTGCATTACATTTATCCAAATCCATAATTTTAGTCATTAGATCTTGCATCTCGGTCTTCCGTAATCTATTTAAATGTGCAGTGTAAGAGATAATTTGTCCACGTAGATAAGCTTTAAGAGATTCCCATAGAAGAGAAAAAGTAGTAGTGTCGTTCTTATTGATCTCAATAAAATCGTCAATAGATGAAGAAATAAATGTATTGAATGCGTTATCTGACAATAGTAGTGAATTGAATCTCCAGGGTGCAGCAACAACAGGGCGATCCAAAAATTTTATATTTACTGTGAGAGGGGCATGGTCTGAAATGACTATTGGATAATATTCAGTAGAAGTGACTTTAGGAATGAGGGAACTGTCCACAAAAAAATAGTCAATACAGGAATAAGATTTGTGCGGATGAGAATAGAAGGAGAATTATTTAGCACATGGATTATGAAATCTCCACGGATCAACTATAGCATTTTTAGTTATAAAATCAGAAATTGACTGGGACATCAAAGACTTAGTTAGTAAACGAGGATTGGAGTGATCTAAAACTGGATCAATTATGCAGTTCATATCACCACCCATTATCAAAAAAATGGGTATTTAAAGAAGGAATAGAACCAAATAGTTTGTTGGTAAAATTAGGGTCATCAAAACTGGGAGCATACACATTTACCAACAACACTGGAGTGTTAAACAGAGAGCCTCGAACAATCAGATATCTGCCATTCACATCTGCGATAAAATTATCCACTGTAAACTGAATCCCTTTTTTAATTAAAATAGCTACTCCCTTGGTTTTTGAATTGAATGTTGAATGAAAAATGTAGTCAACCCAAGAAAACTTTAATCTACTATGATCGCTATTACGAAGATGTGTTTCTTGTAAAAATGCTATATCAACATTTAAGCATTTTAGGTGGGAAAATATATTTACACGCTTAACCGGACTGTTCAAACCTTTAACATTCCAGCTCACAAACCTTACAGAAGCCCCATTACCTACAGTATGTGAATGAGAGTCAATCATCTGAATTACTTACGTCTAAACAATAAAATAGAAATGATGCCGGCTGACTGAAAGAGGAAAAGAAGTGGGGAAGGAAAAAGAAAAAAAAGGGGAAAGAAAAAAAAGGGGGAAAAAAAAAAAAAAAAACACAATGAGAAAAGGTGAAAAAAAGCCACATAAACCCTCACCCAACCCCCTACCCAATGTCCTCTACCCACCCAAACAAGAGGACTACTAAGGCTCAACCAGGAGCCAACCCTAAACAAACAACACCCCCTATTACACAGCATGGCCTAACAAGTGGAACCCGCAGAGCTGTATATTCGCACACAAAAAGTACAATGAGCACCTTTATGAGGAAATAAGGTGAACAAGAAATATGTGTCACTGAAATATGTATCATTCATAGTAGTGCAGCCTCGCTATGATGGGACGCGGCGGTGCTCCGGGCTTTGGTCTGGGAGCGGTGAGCTCTATCCACTAGCGGACCTTTATCCAAGGAAAATGCTTCTTTAAGAAGCTTGGACACGCTAGAATTCGATAATGAAAAAGAGTCACCCTCTGGAACTCCCAGAATCCGGAGATTTTGACGGCGAGATCTGGATTCCAAGTCCTGACATTTAGAATCCAGTTTGCTGAACTCTTTTGACAAGAATTCAACTTTAGCCTGTAGCGCGACCACATCATCTGTACAGACCGACAGGGAATGCTCGATGTCCGAAACTGTGGTCTTTATGCTGACGAACTCAGATCTTAGCGCTGCAAAATCCCGAGTTAACTCTGCCTTCATATCTTGAAGCTCCGTTCTAATCTTAGAATGATGATCCTTCAAAAGTACTTGGAGCTCTGACACAACAGCGGTAACAAGCTCGGATTTTAGCGCTGCAACATCGACAGTAGAAAACGGCGTAGTATGCGCCTCTGCTGGAGATGCGGCCGCACGAGCAGGCGAGGTTGCAGCGTGCACAACAGGCCGAATGATCGACTGTGATGGAGCGGGCGTTTTGCTAAGTTTAGGAGCCATTACGATGTAGACAATCGACACAACGAGATTAACTCTTCAATAATAGATGCAAGAAAGCCAACAAATATACACAAGGTGCGTCAAAACAGTGAAAAAAGAAATTCGCTCCGCAGGAACCACCAAACACACAATTACTCCATGCCGAGTCAAACCGGAAGTTCCACAATGGTATATCTAATCTAATGGTGGCCTAAGACTTTTTCACAGTACTGTAACAACCGAAAAAACTTAGTAGTGGTCTCTTTTTATTCAAACACATTAATGCATAAAGTCAGAATACCACCCACTCCTTTATTACTTTTATTGTTTTTTTTTTGTTTTGTTATTTGGTTTATTAATGTCGCTATCAGCATCTATGTGTATTCCAGTGACAGACACAAGGTCACGACAAAAGTAGTAATTTATGTACATGCCAATTGGGCCAATTTAGCATAATCATTCAACGTAATGCATGTCTTTGCACTGTGGGAGGAAACCAGTGCATCTGGAGTAAACCCACATGGACAAGGGGTGGACATGAAAACTTCACACAGAAAGAACCCAGGCCACTCCACCTGAGATTGAACCCAGGACCCTCTTGCTGTGAGGCGACACTGCTACCCACCAAACCACAGCGCCGCCCTATTACTTAAAAGAAAACTATTTTAAAAATGTGAGATATCATGTAAATAAATACATCTAGGTCCGATATATGATTATTTTGCTGTAACATACTTGGACACTCAGTGCACATGTGTTTGTAAGTTAACCTATTCCATGTATTTCAAATGAATGTTGTTCAAAGAATTTATTTGGACCTTTGGACAGTAACTGTGACTGTGTCGAAACTGTTGGCAGCACAACAGTTCACCTCTCACCACAAGATCAGTAGCCTACTCTCTGGATAAAAGTTAATATTCGTTAGTATTAGGATGGCATGGTGGCTCGGTGGGTAGCACTTTCGCCTCACAGCAAGAAACTCGTGGATTCCATCCCCAGGTGGAGCGCTCTGCATGTTCTCATCTCTGTGTGGGTTTACTCCTGGTACTCCTGTTTCCTCCCACAGTCCAAAGACATGTGGGTTAGGTTAACTGGTGTCTCTAGAAGTGCCCCTACTGGTTGAGTGTGTGAGTGTTTGTGCCCTATGATGGACTGGTGCCCTGTCTAGGGTTGTTCCTGCCTAGTGCCCTTTTAAAATTGTTTAATAATATTTTATATTTTCTTAGAAATTGAACCTTGTTGGTGTTATATAACCTTGTCGGTGTTATATAGACTTTGCCTATATATGTATGTGTGTGTGTGTGTGTGTGTGTGTGTGTGTGTGTGTGTGTGTGTGTGTATATATATATATATATATATATATATATATATATATATATATCTTTGTCGTCTTTCAGAAATGTGAGCTGCAGTTCTCCACCTGGCCTTCAGGGGAGACTAGTGGCATACCTAACTGAGGAGGAGGTACTTAACTCATGTCATTATTGGTTGTGCGACCTGGCCTTGGCTTCCCAGCTCAGTTTATTTGTCTTCATAATTGTGCAAGCAATCCTCCTTGCTGTGGTCATCTACTTCCTCCGTCGCTTCAACCAGCTGAGCCATGATGCACGGCGAACAGCTGCAGAGCACCTTCACAGCTGAGAACTACAGCATCTCACATGACATTTAACATGTTTCACCTAACAACAGTTGCTACTGTAGAGCAGGGCTGAGGAATTGCTTTGTACAAAACATTATCCTGGTTTCTATACTGTTAAAAAAAACTAGTTTTTATTATTTCACTTTAGGGGAGTCCTATTCATCATCCTCCTTCTTAGTTAAAGTGAAGGTTGTTAAATTGAATTCTCACAAATCTGAGGCATTGAGTCTACATAACGATAGACTTCATAAGCAAAACATGCTGAGATGTAATTTTGATCTGATGCCAGCTTTTTTTTAAATTGTGCTGCTCTTGTACAATTTTCACTTTTCACATTTGGAAATTGATTCACACATTGTCACACAAACTTTACTTTCACATTTTCATTGCAACTCTATAATGGTTACCGGTTTCAAAATCAATTAAATCAGTTACTTCAACAATGTTGTGCTTATGTGTTGCAGCTGTCTAATACAGCTCTGGTGGGCTAATACAGGTTCTGGCAGTATTATTGCCACATTGTGTGTCAGGTTCACGATTGGGAGGCCAGACAGGGATCATCCCCAGATGGTACAACAGCTATCACTGTCAACCCTGCGATGGTCTAGGGCAAGCTTAGGCCTGCACTCTGTTTTCTCAAGAAAAAGTTTTATTAATATGATAAAAACACAAAAACACTATTATAAAGTTTGCAACCAAATTGTCATTGTGTTGATTTGAATAAGAGGTTAATAAATGTGACCGAATCTGTATTTGTTGTTCATTTGGAGACACTAATGCATTATGTTCAATATAAGAGAACAATTACAGAACACATTTATTAGTTAATTTGATTTTAATTAATCTGTTTGTTTTTTGTAACAGTGCAACAATTTATTTACAGTCCACATAAACCCAATCAAGTTGGTATCAAATCAACCAATGAGAGCATGAATACCTATACAATAAACCTCCTAATCATATTGACATATGTGCAGATACTTAAAATACCATGGTATTGAACTAATGGCATATTTGATAACCTGAGATTAGGAAAAGTCACAGTTTATTGTAAATGATTGTGATGTTCTTTAACTGCACATTTCAATTTTTTTATCAATCATTCTAAGAAATTATATGGATGTTTTTGTTTGTTGGTTTGATTGTTGTGCTCAAATTCCTTTATTTTTAGGCTAGGCAATGAGTCCTAAGAACTTATTCTTGCTAATAAAACAAAACAATGCATTTAGTTCATGCATGCACCAGACTCGGCTAAATAGTAAAACTGGAAATCCATAGCCGTCTTCTATGACAGATGGTAGTCCTAATTAAGACACACAACATAGTCCTAATAACTGAACACACTTTATTAGATGACTAATGCATAGTTATATTAACAATTTGATTTAATCCTGTGACATTTAATTAATACAGTAAAAGAGGATGTACTCTCTGCAACCTGTTTGAAGTCATAAGGAAACAACTCAGCAACAATGCATGAATTTACAGCTTTTTCCACATTTTAATTCCGCTTCTCCTGGTCAGGATGCCCAGAGAACACCTTCTATGCACATACTCACACTGAGCCCGGTTGCCACTGTTGAACCGTGCTGGAGCCCCTCCTCACTGCCCTGCTGACTCTTGCTCACAGCGGGCTCAGTGAAACTTGTTCGGGCACGCTTTCGTCATCATGATGCGCGCTTGCACAGCACAGTGGACTTCATGGTTATACTTATGTGATCGGGTAATCATATAGGCCTATTGTTGTGCCTTTCTTTTGATTTTGTTTTTTTTTTTGCACTGACACACAGCCCTAATATGCCTTAAGGCCTTTTCACACCGAGTCAGTTTTTAACGTAGTGATACCTTCACACCAAATTTTTTTTGTCTAAACACTCTGAAAACCTGTCCCTGTCCACTTTTGCTTTCTTTAATTTCCCGTTTCTTAATGTGTCTCGCCGTGTCTTTTTCACATCGTCAACTTTAAAAAAAACAAAGACACGAGTGAAGATTAGTGCAAGAAGCCTGAATAGATGAACAGGCATGAACAGAATTTGAATGCACTTAAATAAATAAGAAAACGGTTCCATACAGTCACTGTGAGGTTTGTCACCATCATTATCCAGCCTTTCAGTTATATTCCACTAGATCTTTTCTTTAATATCCATGTTTTTATAGTCAGCGTGTTGCTTGTTCTTGCTCTTGCGTTCTGCTACGCGCAGGATGAGCTTTTCTGCCTGACAACCATGTTCTGATTGGTCAGCCTGATTTTAATGCATCCGACCAATACAGAGATTAAAAAATTTACACAGGGTTGCAGTCCGTCAGTTTCGGACTCGGTGCGAAGGACGGCGTTAATATACGTCTGTTCTTTTTCAAAACTTGACGTGTGTAATATACGTCTGTAAAAAACGAACTGTGTGAAAAGGCCTTTATAAGAAGTGCATTGATTATGCAATTCACTTTGTTTCGGCTTCTCGTGCTACACAGCAGACTTTATGCTTGTAATTACTATGTGGCTTTTTTGTTTCACTTTGTGCACGCTGACACACAGCCCTAAGACGCCTTATAAAACTTATAACGCCTTCAAAACTTGACGTGGGTAATGTACATGTGTAGTGTTGAGGATTTATTGGACACATGTGCCTTTGTGGCTGTGGGGGCCACACATTTTTGTACCCATATAATTATTTACATCTGATATATTTGCATGTGCAAAGCAAGCCATGTCAGTAGAAAACGGACTCGGTGTGAAAAGGCCTTTATAAGAAGTGCAATCATTATGCAGAACACTGTGTTTCAGCTTCTAGTGCTGCACAGCGGACTGTATGCTTGTACTTACTATATGGCTTTTTTGGTTTCACTTTGTTAATGCACACAACATATTCCTAATAACTATAGTCATCTGCTCTATATACTGTACAAACATGCAATATGTGGAGTCAGACTTGAAACAGCAGTACTGGTAAGTTAACAGTCTTCATGGACATTTTGTCTTCTTGAAACAACTTTACAGTTCTCTTTTTTCTCCAAATATGTCTGTATATGCTGAGAAGATGTGGACAGTGTTGTCTGTTGTTTACAGATCCCTTCCCAATCATTGATAGTTCCACCACCTATATTTTTCAACTTTAACCCCTGAATATAATTCGCATATCCTCAAAGTGTAAACAAATAGTGCATGCGAATAATTGTTACAGAAATATAGACACGGTGTATACCATTGCCTCAATGGAGTTAACAGTGCTATGAGTTTTACAAGTGTATGACATTCTTGTACATCAGTATCAGTCAGTATGAGTGCCTATGAAATGTGCTTTGGTTCAGAACACTCCAACTCGATGTGCTTTTACCCAAATACATTAATTCATTCATTATCATGCTTTAAACCAATTGGAGCTCGTTGGGGAGCAGGCCTAACTTAACAATCCATAACTCCAAGTAGCAAAAGACCCACTGTTCAGAAAATCAAGCTTTTGATAGATTTCCTCTTAGGGTGTACTCACACTAGGCAATTTGAATCGCGCTCGGGCGCATTTGGTACCTGGGTACGGTTTGTTTGGCCAGTGCGAGTGCTCCCAATCGTGCCGGCATGCGATTCACGAATCACGCTCGGGTGCGCTTGAAAGAATTCGGCCAGATCATGATTCACTGGACTCCAGCATGGTACATATTTAGTGTGAGCGCGAATTGTGTTCGGCCGAGATTGAAGATGACGATGACGTCCATTGTGCAACTGTTTCATTACACATACATAGCTTTGAAGGGTTCACTGTGGTCTGCGGCTGAGGTGAATTGTTTACTTGAGATTTGGGCTGATGAAAGCATAAGGATTCAACTAGACAAGAAACAAAGCAGTAATGTTTCGTGCTTCAGTGCGGAAAACAGCGTCTCAGTAAAATCTTCTTACATGCAGAACGAGAAGCTGAAAATCAGTGCGTCACATAATCAGTACATTTATTAAAAGGCTTATTAGGGCTGTGTGTTGGCGAGAACAATAGAGAAACAAAAAAGTCTAATAGTAAGTACAAGCATGAAGTACACCGTGCAGCATGAGAAGCCGTTTCACAGTGCGCTGCATAATCAATGCACCTTATTAAAAGGCGTATAGCATTTAGAACACTGCTTTGTGAGCCTGTCTTATACGTGCAGAACAAGAAGCCGAAAATCAGTGCATAGATGCATTAGATGTACATAAGACGTATTAGGGCTGTGTGTCAGCGCGCACAAAGTGAAACAAACTAAAAAGCTACTTAAGTCCAAGCATAAAGTCCGCTGTACTGTGCGATCCTGTCTTGCAGCACGAGAAGCCGAAATACAGTGCGCTGTATAATCAATGCACATATTCGGTTATAATAATGCGTATTAGCGCTGTGTGTCAGCCTGCATGAAATGAAACCAAAGAAATTCGCAAAAGTGTGTTTACCCAATCACATATTTACAACCATAAAGTGTGCTGTGCTGTGTGAGTTCGTATCGTGTTGACGAAAGCTCGCCGGAGCGCGTTTCGGCGAACCTAGTGTGAGCAGGAGCCAAGGCACGAACTGGGAGGGGGGACAAACGCTCTCCAGCACGTTTCAAGGCAACCATGCTCAGTGTGAGTACCCCCTTAGAATATGCACAAGCTAGAGAGTTATGGAGTCTTGCTAATCAGCAAGATTAGAGCATTATAATGCTTGCTATTAGAGCATGATAATGCAAAAATGAACGTTTGAATAGCCACATGTTTTATGTTATGGAATGTTATGTTCGGATAATCCTAATTTCTGATGTGTTCGGGATTATTTGGCTGTCCTGTTTTGGTACACCAAGTGCTTGTATTAATGTGAATATCGACATCCTTCCTTCTGAAATGTTTAGACGCTCTTTAAGATTTCAGAACGCATCCGTGTGTTGTGCTAAAATGGCAGATTGATGATAGATGCCCATGTTGCAAGTCTGGAACTGTT
Source organism: Ancistrus triradiatus (assembly GCA_025084515.1). Classification (NCBI taxonomy): domain Eukaryota; kingdom Metazoa; phylum Chordata; class Actinopteri; order Siluriformes; family Loricariidae; genus Ancistrus; species Ancistrus triradiatus. The sequence goes on along the minus strand of JAJAGP010000424.1, from coordinate 106,428 downwards.
GTGTTCATACTACATGACTACTCGCACATGGCAGCACTTCAATAAGAAGCGGAACCTTTCAGCGCGGGTGCGGAAGAGCCGGTAGCTTTAGGTTAGCACACAGTGTTCCTGTGGAACTACACGTGAGGTTATGGAAATATAATTATCACAGGCTCAAACAGCATATTGTCAGAATAGTAATAAAGACACCGTGCTTGTAAGTATGATTACTTGGTTTAACTGAATACTTTAGTTCATAAAGCGCTTATGAATCTATATTGCTGTTTTACATTGCTGATTGAAGGAACTGTGTGAATGCTCGTTTCAAATCAAGAGAGAGTAAACGAATGCTCTGTTATTTATTGCATTTTAACCGTTTGGTTCCATCTTTTACTTTTCTAAGCTTGTCGGATCATTACAAAAGCACGTATTGTTTGCAAATAAGGTGGACTGTTATAGCAGTAACTGTTGTTAGAGTTAAAAAAGCAGGTTCAACTTTCAGCTTGAACAAGCAGTTTTCTGCTTGTTGGAGGAAGAAAGAAGACTCTAAGCAGTTGTAGTTGTGTTGTACTGAACATACCGTTATGATAACATTTTTGTTTTGTGGCTATCTTTAGTAATGCTGTCTTTAATCTATAAACCAAATTAGCCTTGCCTAATACAACAAATGCAACTTTACAAAATGGGTTCATGCTGTGTTTTGCCTTCTTGTATTTGCCAGTACGGCTTGCAGTCATGGGGAAGCTGAGAAAGAAACATAACTGGAAGGCGAGGGAGCAAAACACAACCACCCCCAAACATGCGGAAGATAACAAGCAGAGCCAAGTGGTGGTGGAATTAAATGGTAATATTTACATTTTCTTTTTGCTCTGCTGTGCCCCAGTTACATACATTCCTACCTAGTAGTAATAATAAAAATGTAGTACTTTGCAACAGGTGCCATGTACAATTGCAATTGGAAATGTTCAACCTCCAAAGAGAGTAAGGATTTATAACTTTAAGCTTTTCAGCAGAGCTAGAACAAAGCTATGAACAAAGAAAATTGGTTATATATTTTAGAGTAGCAGGATATTTGGTTAATACTGTGATAGTTATTCAACCCATATACATAGTATTTCTAATTTTGAAACTTGGTCTGTTTCACCTGCAGTTGGGTTAACACATGAATACCACCCATTGATTTGCTTCAACTTTGATGTTTTATATAAACACCACCCAGGGATTTTTTTCAAGGCATGTTGCAACCAAGGAGACAAGACAAGACAAAGGAGCTGTCACAAAAGCTGAAAGATGACATACTTTCATTTCACCAAAAGGTCAATGGGTACAAGAAGATATCCAAGATCTTGAATATTTCTAGAGTACTGTATGGAAGTTTAAAACTATTGCCACAGAAGCAAACATGCCTCACCACGTCAAAGCAACTAGTTCACGAGATGTTGGCCATCTCATCGGGAGAATGAAGAAAAACCTAAAGACTTACAGGATAACCTGATGAAGGCTGGGACTGGCCTTCTCAGTCTTCATATTTAAATCCCATAGAAAATATTTGACTGGAATTAAAGAACGCAGTTGCAATACAGAACCTCAGTGAGCTGTAAGCTTTTGCATGAGAAGAATGCAAAGATTCTATGAGAGAGTGAACTGAGGTTGGGATTAAATGATAGTACACATGGACATTTGTCATGAGAACAAGATGTTTATCGTAAAGTGTTTGACAAAAATGAGTAAAAAGAAACATCAAGAAGTCAGGAAAAGCCATAAAGACACTATAAAAAGAGACACAGAGTATTACATTAACACAGCACAACAATAACACTAGTCTTGGCCACTGTTATAGGCCAAAGATCATAATAGGTTCTTAATTTGGCTTTAAAACAAGCCACTGATGATGCTGCCTTCATATCCAACAGTACAGTGTTCTACAGTCTTGGGACCATGATCGAACAGGCCCAATCTCCTTTCTGCTCAAGTCTAGATTGTGGAACAGAAAGGTGTAGCTGAGATGATGATCTTAAGACTCTTGAGGCCTCAGAGTGACAAACATATGCTTGATGTAGGAGGGAGCCAGGCCAAATAAAGCTTTAAACACTATCAATAAAACTTTGTATTGTAGCCTAAAATGCATAGGTAGCCGATGTAAAGTTGCAAAAATGGCGGTGATGTGATTTATTGTCTTAGCACACATTACAGGAGTGCTTTAACTTTATTCTTAAATAGTGCTTTTCATAAACACGACAACGCTTACAATTTTCAGTACACAGAGCATCACAAACAACAAGAAAACAATAATGCGTACAAATAGACAGTACTAGACATGGGCAAGACCAATGGAAGAACAATTTTAGGGTTGATGCAGATTATATGCAAGTGCCAGTTCTCTTGCTGCAGCACTCCAAACACCTACCGGTGGTTTTCAATGCATCCGAGCAATTTCTGACAAGCAGGTTTCTAGGTGAGTAAAGGGTGGCTCTGTGATGGAATTAGTACTGATATCAATCTGGGTGTCATCCGCGTAACAAGAAAGTCAAGGTTGAAGAGATGTAATATGTCCAAGGGGAAGAATATAAACAATAACAAAAGAGGTCCAAAGACAGGAGTCCATCCTTGACAGAGGAATAGAATGACTCACTGTGACAAATGCTGCACTTGGCTCTAGCAGTAACAGGATATTGAGAACACCAGCGTTTGCAGACACTAAGAGTTCGTTAATTAATTTAATCAAAGCTGTTTCATTGCTGTGGAATGGATGAAAACCGGACTGGAAAGGATCAAAGAGGTTATTGGTTGCTGAGTAGTTGTAGTTGTAGCTGGCTGGCAAAAGATAGAACAAAAAGGGAAGGTTAGGAATAGGGCAGTAGTTAAGAGCTGAGGGGTCCAGACCAGGTTTGGGTGTAACTGCAGCAGTATTGTAGATGTAAGTAACCTGACCAAGAAGCAGTGATTAATTGGTAAGGATTGTAAGATGACAGACCAGGGCAGGCAGACAAATGTTTGTTAAGGTTGTAGGGAGTGGGTCAAGAGAGCAAGTTGTAGTCTTAGAAGTAATTATATCAGCAATGAAGGAAGAGTCAACGGTATTAAAGGCAGGAAGAAAGAAAGGGAATGAGTTGCAGTCAGGAGGATGACTAGTAAGAAAATAATGGGAGGAAAATCAATAGCAGAGGGTAACAGAGCTGTTGATGTTTGCAATTTTAGATTCAAAGAAATGTAGAAATGTTTTACAGTGTGCAGGAGAACCAGCTGCAGTACTTTGAAGGGGTTTAAAAAGATGGCGGGAGTTTGTATTGTACTGATAGTTAATGAGAGTAGAAAGACAGGTTGACTTGGCAGTGCGAAGAGCTTGCAGCCAAGAGGAATTAAAAGCATGAAAAACTTTATCTAAATCATGTTGAGAGAGGAATGATTTAATTTTAGTAGTTGCCCACAGCTGGGAAAACTTCCTCTAATCACAGTACTAGTTTGTTTGTCAGACTTAAATTTAGTGTCAGAAATAATTAAAAAATATCTCATGTAGGCTAAAAGTACCAAAATCAGAAGTTATGTCAACTTGTTGTCAAAATGTCTTCTAGGTAACACATATTCTTTATTTTACAAATACTTAATATTTACTGATAGTTGTTGGTATATATTTTAATTTGGTGCTCCTAAATATTTACAATTATGATCAAAATGGCCATTGATTGAAATGGCCATATTGTTGAATGACAGATAGCAAGTCCAAGCGAATTTATAAAAATGATGAAATTCCAGGCACAGGACATGAGTGCTACTTGTCTGCTGACATGTAGACTTTTAGTCACATTTTCTGGTAGACTTTATCTCAACAATGGCAAATTGAATTGATAAAATTCATATGATTATATGAATAGCTGTTTCACTGCGTGGTACGGAGCCTGCACAGCATCCTGCCGTATGACCCTCCAGCGTATCGTGAGAACAGCTGAGAAGATTATTGGCACCTCTCTCCCCTGCCTTCAGGATTTATACAACTCTCGCCTCACACAAAAAGCCCTCTGCTTGGCTGGGGATCCCAGCCACCCACTACAACAGCTTCTTCAGCTTACTGCCATCCGGGAGAAGATTTTCGTAGTCTCAGGGCTAGGACCAGCAGACTGAGGGACAGCTCCATCCATCAGGCTGTTAGGAAGCTGAACTCTCTCCCTACTCTGCCCCACCTCCCCCTTCTGCTCTCCTGCACACACTAATAAAGAACTGCACAGAACCGATAAAGAGCTGTTATGCCACCGATCACTTTAACCAGCCTTCAACAACTGATAAAGACTGTAAACAACTGATGAAGGACTATTACGCACCAAATCACTTTAACCGGCCAAACCGGCCTTCAATAACTGATATAGAACTATTATGCCACCAAATCACTTTAAACCAGCCTTCAAGCTGAATACCTCTTTTATTTGCACTACTGTTTATCATACTAGTCCTGATTACACTGGTACTGTCACTCTCACCTTTTCAGCACCAACTGTAACATGACCATATGTGACTCTGTAATTAGATCCGGCTCGCTCACTTTAATCAGTATATATTTTTTGCACTACTGTTTACACATCATGTCTGCATTTGTTCATGTCTGCAGTGTCTATTCTGTTGAGTGTTAACTGTCATATATTTATATTCTTAGTTTAGTTCACTTAGTTTAGTTTAAGTATCTTTAATGTTTATTGTTTTGTGTAACTTGGGTAAGAGAGTAACGTAATTTCGATTCTCTGTATGTCTTGTATATATGCAGAATTGACAGTAAAACTACTTGACTTGACTTGACTTGATTTGGTGCTCTAGTGAATAATTTCCTGTGTTTCAGAGTCCATAAGTCTGAAAGGGGTGGATGAAAGTAACACGCTGATTCTACCAGGCATCAAAACTAAGAAGAAGAAAGTGGAGCATCCAGTTTCTGAAAAAAGACCTTTGACCAAGAAACAAAGAAAGAACCTGCAGAAGGTTCTGGAGCTGAAGGAGAAAAAAACCCATGTAAGTTGTGTGTGTGAAAGATAGAAGTGAGTAAAGCTGCACTCACTGAGCACTTTATTAGGATCACCTGTACATCTACTCATTCATGCCATTCATGCCAATCAACTAAACATGTAGCAGTAGTTCATTGCATGGAATCATGCAGATATAGGCCAGCAGCTTCGGGTAATCTTCACATCAGCCATCAGAGTGGGGAAAATGTCAGCTTCCACGTGACTATGCATACACACGTAGAGTATATGCTCTCACCAGCCACTTTATTAGGCACACCCTGCTAGGACTAGAACTGGCTACTACCAGAACTGCCTTAAGTCTTCATAGCAGAGATTCAACAAGGTGCTGGAAACATTCCTCAGGTTTGTTGGTCCATATTGACATGTTGACATCATGCATTTGCTGCAGATTTGTCGACTGCACATCCATGATGCAAATCTCCCTTTCCACTGTGTAATAAAGTGATGGACATGGTCAGCAACAAGTGTAGGTATCAGTTGGTATTAAGGGGTCCAAAGTGTCCAAAGAATATATTCCCCACACCATTGCATCACCTAGACCAGCCTGAATCGTTGATACAAGGCAGGATGTATCCATGTTATCATGCTGTTTACACTGAAATCTGACCATATCAATGTTGCAGCAGAAATCAAGACCCACCTGACCAGGCAACGATTTTCCAATCTTCTATTGTCCAATTATGGTGTGCCCGTGCACATTATAGTCTCAGTTACCTGTCTTTAGCTGACAGTAGTGGCACACGGTGTGGTCTTCTGCTGAAGTAGCCCAAGATTTGATGTATTGTGCTTTCAGTCATGCCTTTGGTTATTACCAAAGTTACTGTTGGTGTTACTGTCGAACCAGTCCAGCCACTCTTCTCTGACCTCTGGCATCAAGAAGGCTTTTTTGCTTAGAGAACTGCCACTCACTGGATATCCTCTGGACCATTCTCTGGCTGTGCTTGAAAGTCCCAGTAGATCAACAGTTTCTGAAATACTCAGACCAGGCCCGTCTAGCACCATGTTAAAATGTCACTTACATCACCTTTCTTCCCCATTCTGATGCTTCAGCAGGTGCTTCTTGACCTTGTCTAAGTACTTGAATGCATTTACCTCCTGCTGTGTGATTGGCTGATTATACATTTGCATTAACAAACAGTTAAACAAGTGTACCTAATGAAGTGGCCGTTGTGTGTATGAACAACAGTTATGGCATACACCTTGAATAAAACTGAGTCCAGGTGCTCAAACTGGAGCTGTAATAAACCTGCCTACAAATGGATACAAGTGAGTTTTGCCTTCACATCAAGTCTCCAAAACTACAGTTGGACACCGCCTCCATGACAACAACATAGTTGTAAACATTAACTTGAAGCTAGACAAAAACACAGAATTGTTCAGCTTACTTTGGAATGTAAATTTACCTTGTCAGGATTACCATACCGAGCCATTTCTATACTCAAATGGAAGTGTGCAACTTTGCACAGTGACAAATTGCTTAAATAAATTTGTCTAATGTGTGAAAAATAATGTAAGAATTCATCTTAATTTGTACCACTGCATTTATGCTAAACTATACTTCTGCTTACGACTACAAGTTCTGTGTCATACCAAAACAGTTACATGTACATGCCTGTTACATGCACAGCCGGCCGTGAATTTTAATTTTTGCATACCTTGTGTTACCTGCTTTTCCTGAAATATCTCTATGAATCTAAGTTGGGGAGCGTGGGACTCAGTGCACAAGTTCTCTTAAGGTTTAGCCATTCTAGTGTTAAAAACTAAAGGCAATGTGTTAGGTAAGACAGTTTGTCATTCCATAAATGGCAGTCAATGTTGATATCAATTAATTCAATGTATTGTGTATATATACCTCTAAATTTAAAATATTAGGATAGCATGGTGGCACAGTCCTTGGCATTTTAGCCTCACAATTTCACAGCCCCAGGCTCAGGTCCCACCTCGGCTGCCTCCAGTGTGCAGTTTACATGTTCTCTGTGGGTGTCTTTGGGTACTCAGGTTTTCTCCCACATTCCAATGATATGCATTACGTGTCTCTACAAAGGTGCCCCATTGTGAGTGAATGTGTGTCCTGTGTTATAGCCACAACACATGCCAATACCACATGTTTATTAATCACATTTTTAAATGCAACAGCTTATTTAAACTATCAAAACACTATCCAAATAAGGCAGTCACTATATTATGTTTATATTAGACTTATAGTTATATTAGACTTTAGAGACACAATAGACCACATGTATTTTTTGTGTATGCTGTAGTTATAAAACTTTGCATTTGCTGAGCTCTTGACAGAATAACTACTCTGTTTGTGCTAAAAGGCAGACTTCTGGGCAAAGTTTGCATATGATGTCTACATATTAGTACTTCTATCTATGTGGGAGAATAAATTAACTTTTGGGCTATGTATCCTGTACATTATTTATGAGCAAGCTTGTATGATTGACAGTCCTTCTCTTTCTTTCCAGCGATCAGAAATCCTAAATAAACTAGCCGAAGTTCAGCTGCCAGAATCTGAAATGAAGCTGTTATATACTACTTCTAAACTGGGTGTTGGAGACAAGCTTTATCAAACTAAAGAGTGAGTTCATGTTCTTTAACTGTGTTTGTATTGTTTTCTGTGGATATAACTAATTGTCATTGTGCTTAAATAACACTGTGCTTGTATGTGTTCGTACGCACTCTTAGATCTCATGCAGAAGGCCTGAAAGACAGTTCATCGGCCCTAAAGATCAACAGTCTAAGTGGCGCCAAGAGGAAGAGGAGAGATGAGGATGATGAAAATGATGAATCAGATGATTGTAAGGAGGAGATGAGTGGAATGTCAGACTCTTCTGTTGAGGAAGAGGATGTAGAAGAAGCATCTGCAGAAAAAGAGAAACAACAAGAGAAGGAAGAAGCTGAAATCGTTGAAGTAAATGAGGAGGGGAAAGAGGGAGACAAAAAAGAAGTGGAAACAGCCATACAGAGAAAACCTGTCTGTGAACCGGCTGTGTTTATTCCAGTCGACAGACTGCCAGAGATCCAGGTAGGAGGTGCACTGGAAATGCATGTTCCCACTATACACATTTAACTCACGGGACTGATCTGATTTACTACAGATCAGTGTGTTTTTAGGATGAAATCACTTGCCATAGCAAAAATAAATACAGTACTGTGCAAAAATATTATGCCATCATTAGACGAGATATACAGCTTTTTTTTAGGAATTGTACATGTAGCTACTTTTAGTTTCTTTATTAGAATACAACCAGAAAGGTGTATGCAGTATTTAAAAAAAAAAAACTGAAACAAATCAGATAAAAATAGCTTCTGTAGGCTCCAGTGGCAAGCATTTGTGTATATCAGTGACCACCCCTTGCACTTGAGCAATAGCAGCATCTGACAGCTTCATCGGGATGCCAATTTGACCTTTCTACAGTCTGAAGAAGCTTAATCAGGATTGGTCTTTTTGGAAGGGTTGCAGCCAAGTAACAACTGTTTTGGAAGTGGAACAGGATGAAATGACTATGATATTCTATAGCCCACTTAAGACTGGAACGAACATCAGTGGAAGACTGTTATGGAGTGACAAATCAAAGTTTGTGACACATCCATTATATTATATATTGTCATTATACCACTGCTAAAACAACAAAAGTATCAATGTCAAATATTTAACAGTGGGTCTGTGTTTTATTCTGTGTTGTGAGTTACAATTTGTGTTCCAACATTGATCATAATACTGGGATTTCCTGTTTGGTAAAAGATAAAAGTAGAACTTGAGTGGTTAAAGGCAAGTGGATTCAAGGGTTCAACCCGCAACACTGCCAAGTTACCACTGTTGTGCCACTTAATTCACAATTATTTGTGTCGCACACTGTAAGACTATCACTTGCACATCATGTCCTGAAGCTCTTTCAATACTTTTACATACTAGAGCATGTTTGTGGACTTGCTTTGTGCTTTTTAGGAAGCACGGTTGAAGTTGCCTGTACTGGCTGAAGAGCAGGTGATCATGGAGGCAGTGAGGGAAAATGACTTTGTCGTTTTATGTGGAGAGACTGGCAGTGGTAAAACCACACAGGTGCCTCAGTTCCTCTATGAAGCTGGATATGCTAGGTACACATCTACACGTACACTTTGTCCAAAGCGGAAAACACGAGATGGCTGGTCTTTCTCACGGTTCCATTCTGTTTGTCAGTGCTAATGGTATAATTGGCGTGACTGAACCTAGGAGAGTGGCAGCAGTCAGCATGTCTCATCGGGTTGCTAATGAGATGAACCTCTCCACAGGGTGAGTTAATGTTTCTGTTACTGTGTTGCTTTTTGACTAAAGAAATGAAACTGATTTTGGGTGTGTGTTTTATCAGGGTGGTGTCTTATCAGATAAGATATGAAGGCAATGTCACAAAAGACACCAAGATCAAATTCATGACAGACGGCGTCCTCCTAAAGGAAATCCAAAAGGTTTGTATGTGTGCGTGTGTTTACACAGTGTGCACACATTTGTTTGTTTGTTCCCCTCCATTGCTTAATTATGTTTGCGTTTGTCCAGGACTTCCTGTTGCAGAAATACCGTGTGATTATTATTGATGAGGCTCATGAGCGCAGCGTCTACACTGACATCCTAATGGGCCTTCTTTCCCGTATTGTGTCACTTCGTAACAAGGTAATAATTGAATAAAAACACTTTTTTTTTTTTTTGGTAACGCCTTGTGACATACCATCACTACCTGCAAACATTACTTAATTCTGTGTGGCTTTAACTTTCAGAAAGGTTTACCTATGAAACTGCTGATCATGTCTGCCACTCTGCGAGTGGAGGACTTTACTGAAAACAAGAGGCTTTTCTGCACTCCTCCTCCTGTCATCAAGGTCTTAGCCACTCATTCCTCTCTACTGTGCAACAAAACACCAGTTTTAGAGACATGAGTCATTCTTCTTAGCTTTTGTAAAGCCTAGTGCATCACTGTTGGCGGTATTGTAATTTTGACTTGGGATACTAAACATTAATATGCTATTTAGGATGCAGCTAAGTTGGATTTATTTGTCTATGTATTTACACTTTCATCATTCAGTTTCACTGTTTGAGATCTCTGGTTGTTGTTTTGTTGATCTCTTTTTCGGTCATTGTGGTGGTTACATTGTGACCCAACTGATATACAGTGGTGCTTGAAAGTTTGTGAACCCTTGAGAATTTTCTGTATGTCTGCATAAATATGACCTAAAACAACATCAGATTTTCACACAAGTAATAAAAGAGATGAGCAGTGCCTGGTTTTCTCCAGACATGATGTTTAGAATTGAGGCCAAAAGTTCAAACTTAGTTTCATCAGACCAGTTTGGAGTTTGCAAAATAGCACTTGCAGTGGTGCTTGGAATTTTGTGAACCCTTTAGAAGTTTTTATATTTCTGCATGACCTAAAACAACATCAGATTTACACACAAGTCCTAAAAGTAGATAAAGACAACCCAGTTAAACAAATGAGACATAAATATTATACTTGGTCATTTATTTATTGAGGAAAACGATCCAGTATTACATTTTAGTGAGTGGCAAAAGTATGTGAACCTTTACTTTCAGTATCTGGTGTGACCCCCAGCAATAACTGCAACTAAACGTTTCCTGTAACTGTTGATCAGTCCTTGGAGAACTTTTAGCCCATTCCTCTGTACAGAACAGCTTCAACTCTGGGATGTTGGTGGGTTTCCTCACATTAACTGCTCACTTCAGGTCCTTGCACAACATTTCAATTGGATTAAGGTCAGGACTTTGACTTGGCCATTCCAAAACATTAACTTTATTCTTCTTTAACCATTCTTTGGTAGAACGACTTGTGTGCATAAGGTTGTTGTCTTGCTGCATGACCCACCTTCTCTTGAGATTCAGTTCATGGACAGATGTCCTGACATTTTCCTTTAGATTTCTGTGACATAATTCAGAATTCATTGTTCCATCAATGATGGCAAGCCGTCCTGGCCCAGATGCAGCAAACAGGCCCAAACCATGATACTACCACCACCATGTTTCTCAGATGGGATAAGGTTCTTATGCTGGAATGCAGTGTTTTCCTTTCTCCAAACATGACACTTTTCTTTTAAACCAAAAAATTCTATTTTGGTCTCATCCATCCATCCATTCTTCCAATAGTCTTCTGGCTCGTCCACGTGATCTTTAGCGAACTGCAGACAATCAGCAATGTTATTTTAGGAGAGCAGTGGCTTTCTCCTTGCAATCCTGCCATGCACACCATTGTTGCTCACTGTTTTTCTGATGGTGGACTTGTGAACATTAACATTAGCCAATGTGAGAGAGGCCTTCAGGTACTTAGAAGTTACCCTGGGGTCCTTTGTGACCTCGCCAACTATTACACATCTTGCTCTTGGAGTGATCTTTGTTGGTCGACCACTCCTGGGGAGGTAACAATGGTCTTGAATTTCCTCCATTTGTACAAAATCTGTCTGACTGTGGACTCTTTAGAGATGGATTTGTAACCTTTTCCAGCCTGATGAGCATCAACAGCTCTTTTTCTGAGGTCCTCAGAAATCATTTATGTTCGTGCCATGATACACTTCCACAAACGTGTTGTGAAGAGCAGACTTTGATAGATCCCTGTTTTTTTTAAATAAAACAGGGTGCCCACTCACACCTGATTGTCACCCCATGGATGGAAAACACCTGACTCTAATTTCACATTTAAATTAACTGCTAACCCTAGAGGTTCACATACTTTTGCCACTCACTAATATTGGATCATTTTCCCCCAATAAATAAATGACCAAGTATAATATTTTTGTCTTATTTGTTTAACTGGATCTACTTTAGGACTTTGAAAATTTGAAGGTGCAGAAATGTAGGAAATTCTAAAGGGTTCACAAACCTTTAAGCACCACTGTAGGTGATTCAATGACTGATCAATGACTGGGAAAATGTACCACTTGCACCACGTTCATACCAGTCAGGACAGGCATGCATCAGGTTTAGCCAGCATATTAGGGGGCATTCGTTACATACTTAGAATTTGTTGGCTACTTGAAAAGCAGACCCAAATCATAATGGGCTGTATGCTACAGTAGATACATGAAGTCTACACACCCTTGTAAAAATTCCAGGTTTTTGCAATGTGAAAGAAACAGACTAATCTATTCCCACGTTTAATGTGACCTGTAATATGTACAATTAAATTGAAAAACAAACTGAAATAAAACATTTATTCTGAAGAAAAATGAGCTCAGTGTGCAAACATATGCGCTTAAAACTAATAAACTAATACTTTAAAGCACCTTTTGATTTTATGACAGCATTCATCGTTTTTGGGTAGGGGTCTATCAGCATGGCACATCTTGACTTACCAATTTTTGCCCTTGCAAAAGCATTTCAATATGTCAGATTCCGAAAGGCATCTCCTCTCCACAGCCCTTTTCAGGTCACCCCACATATTTTCAGTTTGTTTTAGGTCTGGTTTCTGACCGGACCATTCTAAATTTTTGATCGTCTTTTGGTGAAGTCATTCTTTTGTTGATGTGAAGGTATGCTTTGTGTCGTTGTCCTGCTGAAAGGTGATTCCTCTCCATCTTCAGCTTTTTAGCAGAAGCCTGAATGTTTTTTGCCAGAACTGACTGTTATTTGGAACTATTCATAATTCCCTCACCTTGACTAAAGCCCCAGTTCCAATGGAAGGAATACAGCCTCAAAGCATAATGCTGAAACCACCATGCTTGACCATGGGTTCTTTTGATGTGCAGTGTTGTTCTTGCACCAAAAGTAACTTTTGGAATTGTATCTGAAAAGTTCAACCTCTATCTCATGAGACCATAACCTGTTTTGCCACATGCCTTTGGCAGGCTAGGTTTTTGCAAAATGTAGCTGGGCTTTACTGATTTTCTTCCCACCTTGACCCACAGCCCAGACTTATAAAGAATACGGGAGATTGTCACATGTAGTGCACAATCAGTACTTGCCAGAAATTCCTGCAGCTCCTTTAACGTTGTTCTATGCCTCTTGGCCTCCTTTCATCAGTTTTGGAGGGACGTCCAGTTCTTGATAATGTGATTGTCGTGACATTTTATCTACTTGATGCTGACCATCTTCACTGTGTTCCATGTTGTATCTAATTCCTCAGAATTTTTTTTTTTTTTTACCCTTCTCCTGATTGATACCTTTCAAGAATGAGATCTGCTTTGTAAGCTCTTTGTAGACCTGTACTTTTGCTGTAAGATACAACTAAGAAAATGTTAGGGTCCTACTATAACAGCTGAACTTTGAGGTTAATAAGAGTCACTTTTAATTGATGGTAGGTGTACTGACGACTTGAGTTTAAATGTGATTGGTTAATTCTAAACACAGTTACATCCCCAATTATAAGAGGCCATGCACACTTATGCAACAACATTATTTCCCCCTTATTTATTTGTTGGTGACACTAAAGGTGAATAAATCTCAAATGATTTATCTTGGTGTGATTTTTATTTTTATTTTTTTTACATCCCAAAACCTGGTATTTAACAGGGGTGTGTAGACTTTTTTGAACAAAAAGTGTGTAGACTTTTGTGAATTGTTTTAGTCATGCTTAAGTAACTCTGGGATTTTAAAATGGGTGTGTATGTGTGTAGGTGGATGCTCGTCAGTTTCCAGTAACAGTTCACTTTAATAAACGTACACCAGTGGAGGACTACGTAGGAGAAGCCTTCCGGAAGACGTGCAAGATTCACCGCATGCTACCACCAGGTCTCTCTCTCTCTCTCTCTCTCTCTCTCTCTCTCTCTCTCTCTCTCTGTGTCACACACTCTCACATGCACACATCAGTGATTGTGCTCTAATCAGTTATATATTATTTTAACACCATATGTTATTTTAGTTCATTTGACCTTTTCTGTTATAGTGACAGAAGAGTAGCTTATAATACCAAAGCAGAAAACTGATTTCCGCTGGTAAACATCCTATTAAACACTGATCAGCCAAAACATTAAAACCACAGGCCAAATAACGTTGATGATCTCACCAGCACACGTTAAGCTCTGGTTTATACAGTACTGTACAAGTCTTTATCTTAAGTTACCAGTAGATTAGATATACCATTGTTTTAGCACCTGTATAATGACAGTAAATAAATATTTCTCAGAGTCTTTACTCGAATATAATGAGAAAATACAGGAAATTTGTATGCAATACTAAAAAACTTGACAAAAATCTGAAACAGCAGCTTCTATAGGCCACAGTGGCAAGTATATAGTGGGACCTCCCGTTACACGTGAGCAATAACAACATCAGGCAGCTTCACTGGGATGGGTTTTTTTTTTTTTTTTTTTTTTAAAGAGTATCAGCTAAGAAACCACTTTTCTCAGAAGAGGAACAGGGTGCAAAGGCTTAGATATGATAAAGCTCACGAAGTTTGGAATGAAGATCAGTGGAAAAGTGTAATATGGAGTACCAAATCCAAGGTCATATCAGCAATGTATTTTATATGGTCGTTATACCATTGCTAAAACATTAAATATAAGGGGTGCCCTTTGACTTTAGCAAAATACTGTGTTAAACAATAAGAGATCAGTTGGATCTCATAGTCCACCTGTTGCATGTGGTAGAAATGTTCACGAGTAAGACCTGAGAGACTTTAACAAGGGAAATATCATTATGGCCTTGCTGTTTAGGAGCTCCCAGTCAGCAGTATTGAGTACCTACTGACAGAGATGAGTCACAATGCATAGTGGACTTCTCCCCTGCTGAATAATGGGCTGCTTAGTTGCACTCTGCTAACCTTATCCATCATAGAAAGCACATACATTGGGCTCCTACAAGTGTCAGAACTGGACCTTGGAATAATGGAAGGATGTCTGGGAAGATGATGAGCCAGTGAAGGTATGGTGGTGTCCTGGGCAGTGTTCTGCTGGGAAAACCTGGGTCCAGGCATTCATCTGGAAAATAAATTCATGCATAACACCTACCTAAATGTTGATACAGGTTAGGTGGTTTTAATAGTTTGGCTGATGGGTGTATACAGCTTCAGATTAGATTTTTGTGCATTAGATATTTTATAGACACTTTATTTGAAATACATCCTTGTTTCTCCACTCATTTTCCTTTTTATCAGTTCCACTTACCATATAGAAGCATTTTGTAGTTCAGTCCATCTGTTTCTCTGCTTACTTCATTGGTCACCTTGACACTGTTCGCTAATGGTCAGGGCCCCCACAAGACCACCACAGATCAGGTACTATTTGGATGGTGGACCATACTCAACACTGCATTGACACTGCTGTAGTGGTGTGTTAGTGTGTGTTGTACTGATATTAGTGGGTTAGGCAGCAGTGCTGCTGGAGTTTTTAATCACCTCAGAGCCACTGATGGATCAAAAATTGTCCACCTATCAAAAATGTCCAGCTACCATCATCCTGTAGGCAGCATCCTGTGAGCCCAGATGAAGGATTAGAGGATGACTAAAACACACTGTGTAGCAACAGATGAGCTCACAAAGATTTCACAAAGTTAGTGAACACAGTGTTTAAAAACGCCAGCAGCACTGCTGTGTCTGATCCAGCTGTACCAGCAAACCACACTAACACACCACCAACATATCAGTGTCACTGCAGTGCTGAGAATGATCCACTACCCAAATAGTACTTGATCTGTGGTGGTCCTGACCATTAGAAAACACAATAAAGGGGACTAACAAAATACAGCGAAACAGATGGGCTACAGTCTGTTATTGTATTTCTATAAAGTGCACCTATATGGTGGAATTGACTAAATGGATAATGTGTGTAGAAACAAGGAGGTATATCTAATAAAGTGGCCGATAAGTGTATTTTTATTGTACTTCAGGAATGTCACAGCAGGAAATAGTTGCATTTCAGTAAAAATACTGTTGTATATGTGCTACATAGTACAGTCGTTACTAAACATGGATGTTCCAAGGTATCTCAGTCTTTTGACAGCACAGGGGAGTATGGCAACCACAACATCTCCCAAATAAATATTTACCAATAAAGCATCTGGAGAGTTGAAGTTTATGAAAACTGTTGAGATGGAGCAATGAAGCCATTTGGTCTTTGTGTTTCTCACCCTCAGATCCTCAAAAAACTTTAGCCATAAGAAGATTAAACTCTGATTGTGTTATCAGAGTACCTTTTACATGTACATGTTCCAAATGACAGGCATGTTCTCTGTTTTTCTTTAGGTGGTATTCTGGTGTTTCTGACTGGTAAGGCAGAGGTCTATTCTGTGTGCAGGAGACTGAGGAAGGCTTTCCCTTACAGACTCAGAGGCATACAAAATGATGGTAACCACACAATGATCCAAATCAACACACCATGTACACCAGAGAAAAACCTTTTAAAAAGTATATATCATCTTCATTCATGCAGACACAAAGGACACAGCAGTGGAGCTGAGGAGAAAATGGAAAATGAAACAAAAGAAAACAGTGGTATTAAATGCTTACATATATCTCATTATTCTTCAAACTACTTTTCTTTCCCTCTCATGACCTCTCTGACTCTCTCTCTATCTTTGATCTTTCCCAGTCTCTTCCTCAGATTGATCTAGATAACTATTCTGCACTGCCTGTGGATGAGGATCGACAAGCTGGCATTGATGAGGATGATGATGAGGATGACTGTGAAGGCTCAGATCTGGATTTAGGCGATCACCCAGAGGAAACAGGTCAGCTTTTAATTGACAGTTTGTAAATACAGGGAGTGTCTTCATTTGACTGTTGAGGAAAAAGTCAGACTTTCTGCTTCAATCCTTACAGGTATTTTGGCCTATCTTGCCTAATTGTTTAAATATACACAAATAGGTAAAATAAACATAAAAATTTACTAATTCTATTGGTTCCATCTCCATTTCAATATACAGTCTAACCTCGTTATCTCGCATCACATCTGCTTCATGGCTATTTTTGGGGAGATATGAGTTTGGCGACTTCACGATGTTACAAAAAACTAGACTGGTTGAGGTCTGAAGACTGGCTAGGCCACTCCAGAACCTTGAAATGCTTTTTACGGAGCCACTCCTTCGTTGCCAGAGCAGTGTGTTTGGGGTCATTGTCATGCTGGAAGACCCAGCCACGTTCCATCTTCAATGCTGTCACTGATGGAAGGATGTTTTGGCTTAAAATCTCATGATACATGGCCCCGTTTATTCTTCCCTTAACACGGATCAGTCGTCCTGTCCCCTCTGCAGAAAAACAGCCCCAAAGCATGATGTTTAAACCCCCATGCTTCACAGTAGGTATGGGGCAGCTCAGCATTCTTCTTCCACCAAACACGATGAGTTGAGTTTTTATCAAAAAGTTCTATTTTGGTTTCATCTGACCACATGATATTCTCCCAATCCTCTTCTGGATCATCCAAATGCTCTCTGGCAAACTTCAGATGGGCCTGGACATGAACTGGCTTAAGCATGGGTCCCTCTCGGCGTAGTGTGTTACTGATGGTAGCTTTGTTACTTTGGTCCCAGCTCTCTGCAGGTCATTCATCAGGTCCCTCCGTGTAGTTCTGGTATTTTTGCTCACTGTTCCCATGATCATTTTGACCCAATGGGATGAGGTCTTGCGTGTGTATGTCTTCCATTTTCTTACAATTGCTCTCACAGTTGATTTATTCACACCAACCTGCTTACCTATTGTAGATTCACTCTTCCCAGCCTGGTGCAGGTCTACAATTTTCTTCCTGGTGTCCTTCAACAGCTCTTTGGTCTTGGCCATGGTTGAGTCTGACTGTTTGAGGCTGTGGACAGGTGTCTTTTATACAGATAACGAGGTCAAACAGGTGTCATTAATACAGGTAACGAGTGGAGGACAGAAGAGCTTCTTAAAGAAGAAATTACAGGTCTGTGAGAGCCAAAAATCTTGCTTGTTTGTGGGTGACCAAATAGTTATTTTTCAGCATGATTTGCAATTAAATTCCTTAAAAATCCTACAATGTGATTTTTTTTTTTTTACATTTTGTCTCTCAAAGTTGAAGTGTACCTATGATGAAAATTACAGACCTCTCTCATCTTTAAGTAGGAGAACTTGCACAATCAGTGGCTGACTAAATACGTTTCTGCCCCACTGTACATAAACGTTTCTATGCATTTATGCAACTTTGAGAAATAGTCTGAGATTGACGATTATTTCTGTGATGCGAAGCGCATGGAGTCCAGCCTGCGATGAATAACAGACAGGGGCTGTACATCATCCGGCGTTCCAGGTTCTGATTGTTAAAAGTAGCACATAAGCGTGCCAATCGCATGTCGTATGCCAATCGCATGTCGTATGCCAACTAAAAGACATGATGAGATTAACACATCAACCGACCCGACTGGTGAGCTGAAAACTTGCCGGCTTAGGGTAGTAGAATTTCATTGCTGTCAAGACATTTGTCATAATTCAAGAATGGCGAGGGGGAAAGCCGAGGTTGGTGACTTTGAGGTAAAGTGCATGGAGGGAAATCCGTCTTGACATCACAGGTTTGGCGAGATAACGGGGGTGGCGAGATAATGAGGTTAGACTGTAATGATGAACACCAAACAAAAAATGACTACAGACTAAAGTTAGCAGTGCTGTTTAGAATGCAAACTTAAAGAAAACATTGTTATGACATTTTTGATGGTATAATCCCTAGATATTTCATGACTTTTCTGCTCAGCTTCATTTCGTTTGTTACTAAAGTTGAGGCTAGGAATTAAAATTTGGGGCTAGGAATGAGGTTAAAAAAAACAACCAAGAACTAAAGTATGTGATTCCAAACAGGTGATGTCAACAGGTGATTGTAAGCATGATTTGAAACAAAAGCAGTATCCACCAAAGACTTCAAAAGAGATATTCAATCAAGCACTGTGATCTGGAGTTACGTTCACAAATGCCACTTAAAACTTTACTGTGCAAACAGAAGCCTTCACAGAAGCGGCATCAGCTTCTCTGTACTGGGTGTGGGATGGCAACACATAGTGAAAACATGTACTGTGGAATTAGTATTCCACATCTTTTTTGGAATAAATGAACGCTGTATACTCCGGACCAGTGACAAGAAGGACCATCCAGACTTTTATCAGCCACAAGTCCAAGAGCCAGGGTCTGTCATGGTATGGGGTTGGATCAATTCCCTTGGCAAAGGTCTTTTACACTTCAAAAATGTCAAAATGTCTTTTAAGTGTTGTGAGAAGGAATGGTAACATTACAAAGTGGTAAATGCTTTAATGTTCTAACCTTTTTGGAATATGTTGAAATCCAGGAATGGATGTTTATTAACAAATTAACTTGACCAGACAAAACATATTTTGGCTCCATACTGTCTGCAATAAAATAAAAGTCAAAGTAAATGTAAGAAACAGTACATTGTTTTATTTGCACATTTCCCATAGTGTCCCAACTTTTTTCTGATTTAGGCTTGTATTAAACAGTGTGGGAGTTAAACGATACTAAAGTATCGTTCGTGTGTGTGTGACTTTGAGATCATATTTTACAATCTAAAACCAAATCCTTTTATTGCCTTCACAGTTGTTTGTTCAAAATGTGTAGGAACTCAGTGGACAATTCCTGATGTCTAGCTCTTAATTAGCCCCTTGCAATTGATAGCATTTTATAGTTCAGTATTCATTTTCTCAAAGAATCCTGCATTTTCCAGTTTCATAGCTGTTGTGTTAGAAGTGTAGCTCCTACAGTCGTATGAAAAAGTTTGGGCACCCCTGATAATTTTCATGATTTTTCTTTATAAATCATTGGTTGTCCAGCTCAGCAATTTCAGGTAAATATATCATATAGCAGATGAACACCGTGATATTTGAGAAGTGAAATTTAAGTTTATAGGTTTTACAGAAAGTGTGCAGTAATTATTCCCAAACAAAAATTACGGCAGGTGCATAAATTTTGGGCACCCTTGTCATTGAATACCTTTAGCACTAATTATTGGAACACAAAATATGTTTTGTAAGCTCACTGACCCTTGATCTACATACACAAGTGAGTCCAACTATGATAAAGGGTTAAGGTGGCCAATTGGAAGTTTTTCTCCTCTTTGCATCTTCTCTGAAGAGTGGCAATATGGGAGCCTCAAAACAACTCTCAAATGGCCTGAAAACAAAGGTTGTTCAACATCATGGTTCAGGGAAAGGGAAAAGCTCTCTCAGAGATTTCAGCTGTCAGTTTCCACTGTGAGGAACATAGTGAGGCAATGGAAGACCACAGGCACAGTTCTAGTTAAGGAACTCCCGAAGTGGCAGACCAAGAAAAATCTCAGATAGGCAGAGGCGAAGGAAAGGATGGTGAGAACAGTCATAGTCAAGCCACAGACCACCTCCAAAGACCTACAACCTCATCTTGCTGCAGATGGTGTCACTGTTCATCCGTTCAACTATACAGCACACTTTGCACAAGGGAGAGGCTGTATGGGAGAGTAATGCAGAAGAAAGCCTTTTCTGCAGACACGCCACAAACAGTCACTTGAGGTGTGCTACAGCACATTTGGACAATCCAGCTTCATTTGGAATAAAGTGCTGTGTACTGATGAAACTAAAATTGATTTATTTGGACATAACAAGGAGCGGAAAAAAAAGAACACAGCATCCCAAGACAAACACTTGCTACCCACAGTAAAAATTTGGTGGCGGTTCCATCATGCTGTGGGACTGTGTGGCCAGTGCAGTGGTACTAGGAATCTTGTTAAAGTTGAGGGTCGCATGGATTCCAGTTAATATCTCCAGATTCTTGAGAACAATGTTCAAAGAATCAAAGGCTGACAAAGTTGCACCGAGGCCAACGACCCCCAAACCCTGCTCAAAATCTACTAAGGCATTCATGAGAGAGGAACCAGTAACAACAAAGACGTTCTGGAATGGCCATCTCAGTCCTCAGACATGAATATTACTGAAAATGTGGGCTGTCCATGCTCGGAAACCATCAAACCTGACTGAACTGGAGAGGTTTCTAAAGAAGAATGGCGTCCAAAGGCACCTTCAACCAGAATCCAGACTGGAAGCTGTAGGAAAGCGTGTTAGCAGCTGATCTACTAAATATTGATGTAAGTTTTTTTTTGTTGGGGTGCCCAAATTTATGCACCTGCCCTAATTTTGTTTGAATAATTACTGCACACTTTCTGTAAATCCTAGAAAACTTCATTTCATTTCTCAAATATCACTGTGTTCATCTGCTATATGATATATTTAACTCCAGTTGCTGATCTGAACAACCAATGATTTATAAACTAAAATCATGAAAATTATCAGGGGTGCCCAAACTTTTTCATACGACTGTACTTAAGTGCAACTGCCAGTGAAATTATTATTTCCTCCCAAGATCATTTATTCTGTCTTTTTGTCTATTTTGTCTATTTTTTTTAATTCTTTATGTAAATATGCATTACCATTGAAGAAAAGTAATACCACTCCAAGCCCTCTATCGCCAATTCTTGGCCACAGACCAGCGTTGTTTCAGTATGGCTCTACTGCACTGAAAATTGTGTAACACTTCCAGACTGGATACAACACATTTGATGATCCTCTCTCCCTCAAAAACAACCATGCGTTCTTGATTGCAGTAATAATTAGCAATAACACTGATGGACTGTACTATGAAAACAGAAAACTTATGGACAGCTGTTTGAAAGTTGTGAGTAAAAGTATAGAATATGTGACAATATCCTTTAAAACCTATAACTGTTAGTCTTAATAACACTGTTAGCATGAGTTAGACATGATACAGTGATGTCCCATAGACTTCTTTTTGTTAATTATGTATGTAATTCAACTTTTTTAGTGGCGCAGTGCAGTTACTTTTGTTTGGACGTGTCTCAAAGCTTAGGATAATGTTGGTGAGACATTGCTAGTTTCAAGTTTTTTTTGTGTTTTTTTTTTTTTTTTTTTTGATTGCAAAAATGTTGCACAAATGTAAAGTCTCATCACAGAGGCTGCTGTTTTGCTGTATTTCTTGTCTAGGTTAGTCATCATAAACTTGCACATTCTTCCTAATCTCTATATGGATGAAGAGCGTACTTCATTTTATAAATATGTTTGACTAAAGTAGGGCATTTTACAGTTTGTTTTCTTATAAATGTTTATTGGCCCCCTTACTACCTTCCAATGCTCGTGGTCCCCTTACTACTTTCTTATGCTCTGAGGAGTTTTATGGCTTATCTTTCCTAATGCAAGTTTTAAAGTCTACAGTGACTTATTTGTGTATGTTTTTGACTTTTAGAGATGAAAGCTGATCCCTCCATCCCACTTTACGTGCTGCCTCTCTATTCCATCTTACCACCTGAGCAGCAAGCCAAAGTATGTAACTTAAGTCTTGTGTTCATTACACTGTTTAAGGTTTTTATTTTTATTTATTTATTTAATTTTTGCATTACATTATTACAAACATTGTAGAATTAATGTCTTATCTAGGGTTAGATCATCTGCCCCACTGTCAACATTTTTTTGTCTGTGTGTTTGCACAGGTGTTTCGTCCACCACCTCCAGGAACACGTCTGTGTGTGGTGGCAACTAATGTGGCAGAGACATCGCTCACTATTCCGGGAATTAAGTATGTGGTAGACTGTGGCAGAGTGAAGAAGAGATTCTATGACCGAGTGACAGGAGTTTCCTCCTTTAAGGTCTCCTGGACATCGCAGGCCTCAGCCAATCAGAGAGCTGGGAGAGCAGGAAGAACAGAGGCAGGGCACTGTTATAGGTTGGGCACTTTTATATTTTATGACCTCGGGAGGAGAAAGATATGTTGATACTTGTTAGATCTTTGGAATGTGTACTTGTTTGTGATTGTGTGTGTGTGTGTGTGTGTGTGTGTGTGTGTGTGTGTGTGTGTGTGTGTGTGTAGGCTCTACTCATCTGCAGTCTTTAGTGATTTTAGTCAATTCTCTGAACCTGAAATTACTCGTCGGCCCGTTGATGACCTCGTCTTGCAAATGAAAGATCTCAACATCGAGAAGGTGACGAAAGAAAAACATTACTCTGCATACACTCTAACAGCAATTTTTTAAGTCATATTGCTAAATTCTTTAAAACTAGTAGTCATGCTTAAATTGAGTTTTCTACAGGCTATGTGGGTTCACAGGTATCACCTAGTGTGCAATGTTCATGTTTACATTTATATTTCTTTCTGTGCATTTTTATTAAAGCTTTTTGTACCCTGATTGCTTTGAAGGAGGAAAAAAAAAGCTTTCCAGTTAGATTCTCCTTAGTCTTAGCTGATGTAGAGAGTGTAAAAAGATGTCACTGTTCTCACTCCCATTGTTAGTACACAGGGCTTCCCTTCTTATTTGCATACAGTTAAATGCTGCTTAATTTAAAACAACCATCTTATCCACTTTGGCAGTTGTTGCACTTCACTATTTACATTTTGATTTTTTTGTAGCACGTCAGCAAGCATGGTACATTAAGTAACAGGGTGTTTGTGGGTATATGCGTGTTTATGTGAAATGTCAGGACAGTTGTCATAAACCCCACATATGATGTCAGGACAAATTTACCCTTAGTTGAAATGTCAGGGCAAAATCCATATCCTGACTATTCCAAAAATGAAAAGAGCTAAAAGTTTTCCTTTTGGTTGCTGAGGTTATTGTTAGGTCTAGGTGCTTTATTAATTAGCTACAGTAGTCATTATGTGATTGTAAAGTCCTAACAGTGATAGTGAGATAAACTGTGTGCGTGTTTGCATTCAGGTAGTGAATTTTCCGTTCCCTACTCCTCCTTCCTCTGAAGCACTAATGTCTGCTGAGCAGCTGCTTATATCTTTGGGCGCTTTGGAGGAACCACCTCACCAGGGGCGGTATGATCCCTTACTTTTTTTTACACTTTAATTGCCTCAAGTCGGTTCTCATCTTCTGTCTTTTTCTCTATCTCCTGTTAGAGCGGTGGATGTGGAGAGGGCCCGCTTTTCATGCCCAATAACCCCCCTGGGTCGTGCCATGGCTGCTTTTCCTGTTGCCCCACGCCACGCTAAGATGCTGGCACTGGGCCGTCAACAGGGC
Organism: Ancistrus triradiatus; assembly: GCA_025084515.1. Lineage (NCBI taxonomy): Eukaryota > Metazoa > Chordata > Actinopteri > Siluriformes > Loricariidae > Ancistrus > Ancistrus triradiatus. The sequence goes on along the minus strand of JAJAGP010000424.1, from coordinate 82,513 downwards.
TGCATGCCATACGTCATCACTATAGTGGCAGCCATGACAGTAAGAGAGATCTTTGAGGAAATGGACAGGTACCTTGAAAATAAATCATATATAACAGTAGAATTATCAGTTAGTATCATGTTTGTTAGATTTCATCCTTACCCCATTTAAAATACCTATACCTAATGTAAAGTATGACCATGAATATGGAAGCAATGCCTCTTGCCATCTGATAACAGCAGGCTGGATATCCAACACCTAACTAGATAAACAATTGCTTAAATCTGACATATAAATGAGTGCCATTTCGGTATTGGACAACCAAATATTTCGGGACCTACTATGACAAATAACATCTACATCAAGGTTAATTAGCAGACTTTTGTATCCACAGTGAAGAAGAGTGCTTCAAATACAGAACCATCACACACGTTACAGTGCTTAATAATTTGTAAATTTAATGCACTTTTATTGGTTTTGTTAGTGTTCTAACACACCATGATGTTTGTTGTTTGGATTGTAGTCTGTGTTTACATTAGCCAAGACAGCAGACTGTCTAGCCTCTAGAAACTTTCAAACATGCAAAGTATAAATACATAGAATAGAATTACAATTTATTGAATGTTTTGTAAGCTTAGCGCATAATCAGACCAACCAGTGAACTGAATTATGGCTGCACAAAAATTATCATCAGTTTTCAAATACATATTGAAGACACTTCATCATTTTTAATCAACAGTGAACAGGCTTTAAATATTCAAATAGCAAATGTTATGTGTAATTTCCTTTAAATGTATAATTCTTTCAACTAGAATATTACTGCCTCCGTAAAATCTTGCATTAGTGTAGTCCTTTGAATTTTAAATATAATATTATTATAAAAGCCTTCTATTTAGTGCCTTTTATAAAATGAAGCCGCGGTGAGTTCTTTAAAAGGGAAGAATATCATAACAAAACCAAACTCATAAAACATTCAGTCAGTCAACAGAGTTCCCACAGTCATGAAATCCTGCTTAGAAATTTCAGGGAAAATGATGATGGCTCATTTAGGCTATTGGAAAAAGAGATGTACTTTAGAGATATACTACGTCAGTACTCACTCTCGCTTTGCATACCTGCTTAATTCTAAGACCCTGGGCACAAAGGTGGGATCCAGCTCTGAACAGGGCACCCCACATATACTGAGTGCAGTTAACCTAATGCATGTCTTTGGAATGTGGGAGGAAACTGGAGTACACAGAGGAAACCAACAGAGGCTTGAAGAGAACATGCAAACACCAGACAGGCAACAGCCAGACTGGGATTGAACCCGGATTCAGAGTCAACATCTGAAAAGAAAAGATTTTGCATTTGATCAGCTAGAACAGACTTTATGCCATGAATCTATCTGTTTTTGATAGATTCATGGCATAACACAGATATTGAAAATTGAGCAAAAACTATGTCCTAAAATATGCAACTGTCACACTTGTGACATTCTGAGTGTCAGGCTGTCAGGAATTTTGAGGTTACCAGTATGAGATCAGCATCGCTATCAGGTAAAATGACGTGATTGCCAAGACAAATGGTGAAAAGTATAAAATAAAAATAAGGACTAAAAGTACTGTTAAATAAAGAGTGAAAAAAAAGACGTGATTTCAAACTTTTGGTTATTCATGTCACATACAGCAGTGGGATTCACTATTGGAGTTTTGATGTTTCACTGTTGGGTTTTTAATATGTGTATGCGTGGAAAGTTGTGCAGTGGTGAGCTACGCTAGCTCTAAGCTCCAGATACCCAGGTTCAAGTCTTGACCCAGGCTCTGCATGTGTGGAGCTTCCCTGTGCTTGCTTGGGGTTTCCTCCAGGTGCTCCTATTTCCTCCCATTTTCAGAACATGTGTTAGGTCAACTGACATTTCTAAAGTGTTCCTGTGTGTTCATGTGCCCTGTGATGGACTGACACCCTGTAAAAAGGTGCTTGCTGTATAGTACCTTGTGCTGACATATAGACCCTGGCCCCCGTGACCCTGTATTTTAGTAAATGGGTATGACATTGAATGAATTATATTTTCATGTAATTTGTTTAATAGTCAAGTAATATACATTAATGTCAAAGTATCCGATTACAACCAATATCGTCAATCGTAGTTTTATTGTATATAATATTCACATAGAGATAGTAGGTCCGCAAACTTGGTAGCCAGTGTTACATCCCAGTCTATGACTGGTACACCAGAGTAGGAAGACAGTGAATGGAAGGGGAGAAAATATCCAACAATGCTCGTCAGCACACACAACCCCAAAGGACACACAAAAGAAAAAAATCATGATTCACAGTGTCTGAAATTCACGATTTCAAAAGCAAATAATCAGGGTCAGAACAGGAGGAGGTCAGCAGCAGAATCACAGGTATGCTTATTAATAGCAAGCAAACACACAATAATGAGACAAGACGGTGTCCAACCCAAGCAAGCGCTAAAAGCACGGCAGCATTTCAAAACAACTGGAAAAATAGTTCAAAAGTATCAAATGACTAACAATAATTAACACTCCTACGTGCAGGCTCCAAAAACAGCATCCACACCCCTGATAAGACCCCAAACAGAAAGACAAAAACACAACCATTTGAATGACCTGAGCACAGGTTGTAACACCAGTTTACAGAGCCTTGTCCACCAATGTTACTGACTCAAAATTTAAGCTAGAGCATCACACTCCTTTATTTTTTCTGTAAGTACAATGGTACCTGGTTTCTTGTTGTTAATTCCAAAATGACGAGTACTGAGCAAATTTTTCCCATGAGGAATAATGTAAATTGAATTAATCTGTTCCAGACTGAATAAGGCATTATGTGCATTAATGGAGTTGTATAGTACAGGTGCTCCCTGATTTATGAAAGGGATATGTTTCGACAAATCCATCAGAACTTAAATCATAGCGGAGTAATGATAAGTAAGTTTAAAACACTTACATTAACCCATTAACACAAAGCTTATTTTATAACAAAGGGTTGAAAAATCTCATGTAATTTAATGAGTAATGGATTGAAAGTGAAAAGTAAAAGCAAAACACTTACTCCATTGGTGAACTCAGGGCGCTAGCATAGCTGCTAAGCTAACTGCAGCCTTTGTTTCCTTTCACTTGGCTCTTCTAAACTGAACCTTTTGGGACCCATGGAGACTTATTTACACTAATAATACAGTGCTATAGATGTTAAGATAAAGAAAAATATCATAAACACAGCGGACATCTTCACTGAGCAAGAGCTATTGTGAACCTGAATCACTGTGTACTGAATCATGAATCATGATTTGTGAATGGAGTTTCAGCATAAACGAGTCACATGGCTCGACTTATACAAGTTTAAGGAAGTGTGCCGAGTACCAGTCAAACGATGACAACCGAGACAAATTTTTCTGCTCAAAATGAACTGAATTCGATGAGTTCTGAGGTGGGTGAAAACCGAGGTACCACTGTACTTGTAATAGGTTCTTTTTTTGTTGGGGAAAGTACTTTGTTTGTAAATGTACCCAGTTCAGTAGTACATAAGGAATTTAACCATGTAAGAATTGTTTTCATGAGTTCAGGGCAGCTTTTAAGTTCTATAGGAGTGATTGGTATGAACGTTAGATATTAATGATAGTCTAAACTTTTATTAAAAATGTGTTTTGTCATTGTTATTCCAGGGGAATTTAATTGGGGGGAGCCTTAAATAATTTACCCCTAACATTCTCTTTACACTCTTTAGGCCAGGAACTAGTGAAGAGGAAGGCAATCAGTTGGCAAGGAAAAAAGCACGCTTCATTCAGATGAGGAGGGTTTGGGCAGGCCAGGGCCAGTCTCTACAGCTGGGAGATCTCATGGTGATGCTGAGTAAGTCACAAGTAAAGAGACCTACCTAATTACCCATATCCAAGTAGCTTCTCAGGACTTCATTTGTAAATACAAAACATGTGTGTACAGGTGCCGTAGGGGCGTGTGAGTTTGCTGGCTGCACACCAAAGTTCTGTGAGGACAACGGTCTTCGCTACAAAGCTATGGTGGAGATACGAAGGCTGCGGGGACAGCTTACTAATGCAGGTGCGCACAAATTGGGGTTTTGCCTGGAAGTGCTAGATTCAAGTTGTATGTCAGCAATTAAGTATTATGTCCCAATGTATTCCTTTATATGTCTATAGTGTGTTTCATGCTATTTCATTTAACATTTCTCCCAATTTAATTCCCAACATTATGTGCAAGATGGCAATAAATGTGAATTTTGTTTTTTTATTTAACAGTACAGATGAGTAGCATTTTCATCTGTAGTATTATTTAATTACATTCAGGTACTACATCTTGTTGTGGCTGTTAACAAGTGTTTGATACAGTACAACTGCATTAATATATGTGCTCTTATACGCTTTGCTTTTACTCTGCAGTGAATGCTGTGTGTTCTGATGTGGGAGTGTGGGTGGACAGTAAAATGCCTCCTCCTACCGAAGCTCAGGTAGTGTGTCTGAGGCAGATCGTGCTGGCAGGGTTAGGCGATCATCTGGCAAGGCGGGTACAAACTGTGGAATTACTGGATCCTAAGTGGAGAAATGGCTATAAGGTGATCCTCCCCACAGACAGACAGACAGACAGACACACACACACAGACACACAGAGTAAGTCAGTATTCCATTACTGTAATAACAGTATTCCATTAAGCACTGAAACCCAAGGTCAGAGCCAATATAAGTTGGATATTTCCAATTTTAACTGGAGGCATTATCTGGTGCTATATATTACTGGTTAGCTGACATGCATTGTCTGCATCTTCTAATAAGAAAACACAGGAGTTTCGGGAGTTTGGTGTTTCATAACGATATAGTACTGTATGGTGTGTATGAATGCCAGATTAATGTAGTCTACATGGAGAACACTCATTCTCCATAACAGGGTTGCACGTGATAAACATTGTGTTTCCTGAAGGGAATGTTTTGTGTGGCCTGTGCAGACTCCCCTGCTGAATGAACCTGTGTTTATTCACCCTTCGTCTGCACTCCACAAAGAACTGCCCGAGTTCATCGTCTACCAGGAAATAATGGAGACCACCAAGATGTACATGAGAGGTGCGTGTGTGGGAATCCGTTTTTATCAGATTCTAACCATTATGTGTGAATTACATGTACATGTGGTAGGGACTTTGGTGGCCTAGTGGCTAAGGTACTAAATCACACCTTTGCCAAGCTGACACTGTTTGGTCCTGGAGCAAGGCCCTTAACCCACAATTGCTTGGTTTGTAAGTCGCTCTGGATAAGAGCACCTGTTAAATGACGGAAATGCAAATTACATTTATACATCATGCTTTGTGCTACAGTAAGATACCATGGCTATTCTTGATGGTTATTTACATTTGTAGCATTTAGTAGACACCTTTATCCAGAGTGGCTTACGGTGGTTAGTATTCCACTTAGTATAAACATCCCCATGCTACCTTAAATAGCCAACATTCTCCATCTAAAGCTTACAGTCAGCTTTTAACTGAGCAATGTTAGGATTTGGTGTAGGTTTATAAACAACTTGCAGGTAGCTAGTAAATAGAATCAATACATAAGTAGCCTAAGTAGGCATTTTTAATTAAATAAATGAGTGCATTGTTAATGTTTGTCAAAGTACTGAAATGTTAGGTGGGTCTTCAGTGAGGGTCAGGCATTTTGGAACCCCAGGAGCTTTGCTGCCTGTCTGTCTTGTGTCTTACTAGTTTGGTTAGTCTGGGTGAACTGGAAAATTATGCAGAGTTGTGCCAGGAAGGGTATCTGGCAGGAAAAACCTATGACACATCTAATATGCGGATCAGGACGGTTCGCTGTGCCAACCCCTAAAAGGATTAGCTAAAAAAAACAAAAACAACAACAGTTATCAACAGACATTGTGTCTTGTCTGCAGGGCGTTTCTACACTACTCGTCATACTGAAGCACACACAGAATTCTGAGGGGCACATCTGTACTCATCAGATAGTCAGTCAGTCAGTCAGTCAGTCAGTCAGTCAGTCAGTCAGTCAGTCATAGGGGCACAACTGTGCATAAAAAATAAGCCTGCTAATCTGTTTAGTGTTTAAGTGACTTAACACTTTTGTGTTAAATCGCATTACAAATAAGTATTTGGTCACCTACTAACAAGCACGATTTCTGGCTCTCACCGTCCTGTAACTTTAAGAAGCTCTTCTGTCCTCCACTCGTTACCTGTATTAATGGCACCTGTTTGACCTCGTTATCTGTATAAAAGGCACCTGTACACAGACTCAAACAGTCAGACTCCAAACTCAACCATGGCCAAGACCAAAGAGCTGTCGAAGGACACCAGGAAGAAAATTGTAGACCTGCACCAGGCTGGGAAGAGTGAATCTACAGTAGGCAAGAAGGTTGGTGTGAATAAATAAACTGTGGGAGCAATTGTAAGAAAATGGAAGACATACAAGACCATTGATAATCTCCCTCGATCTGGGGCCCCATGGAAGATCTCATCCCATGGGGTCAAAATGATCATGAGAACGGTGAGCAAAAATCCTGGAACTACATGGAGGGACCTGATGAATGACCTGCAGAGAGCTGGGACCAAAGTAACAAAGGGTACGATCAGTAACACACTATGCCAAGAGGTAGTAAAACAGTAAAACACCTGCAGTGCCAGGCGTGTCCCCCTGCTTAAGCCAGTACATGCCCAGGCCCGTCTGAAGTTTGCCAGAGAGCATATGGATGATCCAGAAGAGGATTGGGAGAATATCATGTGGTCAGATGAAACCAAAATAGAACTTTTTGGTAAAAAACCCAACTCATCGTGATTGGAGGAAGAAGAATGCTGAGTTGCATCCCAAGAACACCATACCTACTGTAAAGCATGGGGGTGGAAACCTCATGCTTTGGGACTGTTTTTCTGCAAAGGGGACAGGACGACTGATCCATGTTAAGGGAAGAATGAACAGGGCCATGTATCGTGAGATTTTAAGCCAAAACCTCCTTCCATCAGTGAGAGCATTGAAGATGGAACGTGGCTGGGACAATGATCCCAACACGCTGCTTAGGCAACGAAGGAGTGGCTCTGTAAAAAGCATTTCAAGGTCCTGGATTGGCTTAGCCAGTCTCCAGACCTCAACCCCATAGAAAATTTGTGGAGGGAGTTGAAAGTCCGTGTTGCCCAGTGACAGCCCCAAAACATCACTGCTCTAGAGGAGATCTGCATGGAGGAATGGGCCAAAATAACAGCTACAGTGTGTGCAGTACTGGTGAAGACTTACAGGAAATATTTGACCTCTGCCATTGCCAACAAAGGTTATGCTACAAAGTATTGAGTTGAACTTTTGTTATTGGCCAAATACTTATTTCCCACCATAATTTAAAATTAAATTCTTTAAAAATCCTACAATGTGATTTTCTGGATTTTTTTAAATCATTTTGTCTCTCATAGTTGAAGTGTACCTACAATGAAAATTACAGACCTCTCTCATCTTTCTAAGTCTTAGAACTTGCACAATCAGGGGCTGACTAAATACTTTTTTGCCCCACTGTATTTAATGCCTTTGCTTCAGAGGTCTAATTTGTACTTTTGGTAGGTTATACGGCTTTAAGTGACTAGCAAAAACATGCATCTATTAGCTATCATTACCTTACTTGCAGTGTGACTGACTTTCTTTTAAATACTTGCAGATGTCATTTAATCCACATGAAGCCCCCCACCCCTTCCAAAAAAGGCTCTGACTAAAAGCATTAGCCTCTCAAGCTTTTGGAAAGAAGATTGGAAGGGTAGGGGAAGTGAAGTTGCGTGGCTCATCCTGTAGCTTTGATCCGCAGTCAAGGACAGACTTTTTACTGCCATGATTTTAGTGGGGCACAGCAACATTTAACTGGAACATGTACCCCAGTAAAGTGGGTTTGATGGCGCCCCTGCTTATATGTATAGTATTTTTACTTGAGTAAAAATATTTCAAAGTCTTAAAAGTCTCTGAATATGTTAGTTGTTCCCAGTCAGGGTTGTCTAAAATATAGTGCAAAGTTTTAAACAGTATTTGTTGGTTAAAAAAAGTTACGGAGGTTAAAGACTTCAAAACGTCAGGATATAAAACTCTAAGCAGTATGACCTGAAAATAGCAAATGCACATCAAAACAAATGGGCAGAAACAGGAGTCAGTGTTTGTGACATATAGGACAAAAAACAAATGACCAGCACTTTCACCTACACAAGATTACTGTGAGCAAAAGAGAAGTGATGACTGGATGAATGCGAGTCCTCCCCGTGTCTGCGTGTGTGTACTCCAGGTCCAAAGACATGCGATAGGTTAACTGATTATGGTAAATTGGCTTGATCTGCGTATGTATGACTAGTTTTTACCTTGTGTTTACAGTGTGTCGATGTAACTGCGTGTCTGTTGTTAAGTAGCCATTGATGCTGAAAGCAATGTTAAATAAACTAAACAAACAAACAGGCATGACAGATAAAAGACCAGGGGAGATGGCAGCCTTTACCTCTACAGTCAATGCACACGTACTCTGAAATTTTGGATCCTGTCAATAGAAAATCGGTTTGGTAATGATGTATTTATTTTTCAGGATGATGATAATGACAGTGTTCAGGTTTTTCTTCAGGAAAGACATTTCAGACCTGATTCTGATTGACATTTAGCTATTTAACAGACCCTCTTATCCTGAGAGACTTGCAGTCAGATTTTACAAACTTGAACAGATTTCACGGGTATTTACTTCCAAAGAGCTCACAACCATGTGAACAGACAATACACCTTGCAGATAAAGGCAGGTGTAGTTAAGTTTTGTACAGTGTAGGATGAAAAGTTGTTGCTGACTTTACATATTTTGTGTGCAGGTGTGTGTGCTGTGCAGGCTGATTGGATCCCAAAGATACTGCCCCAGTACTGCCAGTTCAGTGGACCAGAACAAAATCCTTCACCTTGGTACTGCCCAGTCAGTGGCAAAGTAAAGTGCCAACAACAGAGCACCTTCTGTAAGACCTTACAGAACGTCCTTCTTGGCCTCTTTCTGACCTTGAAATTGTGAATGCTAACTGTGTGTGTGTGTGTGTGTGTGTGTGTGTGTGTGTGTGTGTGTGTGTGTGTGTGTGTGTGTGTTCATGTTGACAGTCAGAATAGGTTGGAAGCTTCCTGCAATTGAGATGGATCATCCAGAAGGCCTCGAGCAGTACAAACTGTTTGCCAAGTTTCTGCTGGAGGGACAGGTAGATATGCATGTCTGAATCTGTGCATTTGTATGTTGGTGTGTATCTGCACTCGTGGAAGAAAAAGGTCATGTTTAAATTTATCAAAAGAAGGAAGATGTTTACTTCTGAATTCATTTCTGCAGGTGTGTCCCAAATTGCAGCAGTATAGTACATGTTTATTGTCCAGCCCCTCGACCATGCTAAAGACTTGGGCCAAGTAAGAAAACTTTGTATATATATATATGTGTGTGTGTGTGTGTGTGTGTGTGTGTGTGTGTGTGTATGTGTATATGTATATATATATATATATATATATATATATATGTATATATGTATATATATATATATATATATATATAATATATATATATATATATATATATATATATATATGTGCGCTTATGTATTCCAGATTGCAACCCCGGACTGAAGGTCTTTTAGGAGCCTTAGTAAATGGGAAAGTGGACAACCGAGATGCCTTACAAGCTGCATGGAATAAAAACAAAAAATGTATGTATGAGGGGTTGTTTACACAAACAGCCAGAAGCTTTTAATAATAAATCATTCGGACAGCCATGAACATGTTTTTGTGTGTCTCTTAGCTCAGTTATACTCTGTTTAGTGAATGGACTGCACTGTCTGATACTGGGGGTTTGAGGTGAAAGTCATGACTGTTTATTTCTCCTGACAGTTCTCCTGTCAGCATACTGTCAGTGGATTCCAGAGTCTCTTCATCAAGAAGTAACTAAGACTTGGCCTCCTATTTGACAGTCCAGTCACCGCCCATCCTCCTCTTCCCAATGCTGATGGCTGTGTCATTGTAAGGATACAAATTCCCAATTATAAGGTGATGCCGATACTCAGGTTCACCCCATATCTATGTAAGATACTTACACTGTACATTGATGCCTGTGAATGATCTCTGGGAACCTATTTGACTGATCTGCTGTTCTGACTTACTCATGAACTAAAAGTATTAGTCACTGAGTGTCTGACTAGGCTTATTCTTGCCTAGCATATGATGTCCTTTTATATGGATATAAATGCAGGCTAATACACTTTTAAAACAATCTGTGCCTTCCTGACTTGTGTTTTTTTGTGAAAGAGGGAGTTGTAAAAGAGGGAGTTAGTGCTGGGCATAAATATTCACCCCCTTGGCTTGAGTGTTTCCACATTTTGTAGTTTTACAACTTGGAATTAAAATGCAATTAACTGTGTTGTTTTATTGTCTGACCAACATATTTGTTAACAGTGTGAATGTGGAAAAATGTGTTTATTGTAATACAAAGATCAATTAAACACAAGCAGTGATCTGTTCTTTGTATTTATCTCCCTGATCAATACTTGGTATCCCCACGTTTTGCTGCAATTACAGCTGAACGTCATTTAGGATATGTTTTGTGAACAGCAATTTTGAAATCTTGCCACAGATTCTCAGACAGATTGAGTTCTGGACTTTGACTTGGCCACTCTAACACATTGAAGTTCTTGCCTCTGAGCCACTCCTGTGTAGCATTGGCAGTATGCTAAGGTCATTGTCTTGCTGGAACATGAACCTCCACCCAGGTCTCAGTGCTGTTGCAGAGTAGAACAGGTTTTCGTCTAGGATTGCCCTGTATTTGGCTCCACTCGTCTTGTCTTCAGTTCAAACCAGTTTGCCAGTCCCTGCAGATGGTGTTCTCAAGGTGATGTGTAGTATTTGCATTACAAGAACGTCATAAAGTTTAAATTTGGTCTCATCAGACTGGAGAACCTTTTTTCCAGAAGTTTGGCAGTCTCCGTTATGCCTTTTGGCAAAGTTCAAACTTATGTTGCTTCTCTGGTTATTGCCAGTCGGTCACTGACTTTTTTGATGAACAACCTTGTCTAAACAGAGCAATAGTTGTGCCATATACTTTCCATTTCCTAAGAATGGATTTAATGGAATGCAGTGCAATGTTTAAAGTTTTCGGGATATCTTTTAATAACCACCTTCTGATCAATACTTTTCTATAATTTTTTACCTGGACGTACTATCATATGGCACTTTAATTTCATACAGATGAGCCCTATTGAATGCGCTCACAGAATAAAGGTCCTGTGTTCGATCCCAGGTGGAGTAACCTGGGTACTTTCTGTGTAGAGTTTGCATGTCCTACCCATGTCCATTAACTCCTTGTACTCCGGTCCCCTCACAGTCCAAAGACATGCCCTAGGTTAATTGATTATGCTAAATTGGTCTGACCTGAGTGTAAATATGTCTAGCCTCGATGTAACCTTGTGTATTGATTATTTGTTAATTAATACTGATAGGTTAGCTTCACTGATATGTGAAAGGGCTACTCTGCAGTACTTCAGTTCGTCTAGCCTGAGTGTTTACATAATGGATTTATAACGGTCTTACTGTGTTGGTATTTCTATCCTCAAATTTTGGAAAATTGACAGGTTGAAATTATAGGTTGCCACAGTGAATGGTTATTCCATGTTATTGTGCATGAAACACTGAGCATTTGTCAGCAATTTTGTAAATAAATAAATAACTGAAAATGGTCTAGAGTAATGTAATTCACATTTGTGGAAATATAGCATGGCACGAACAAAGGAGATTTATCTGGACTTAAAAAGAGTTGTTGAAGCTACTCAGGCTGAAAAAGGTTAAAAATGCATCTAAAGAGTTTATACTCCATCAATCCATAGACAGATTGTGTACAAATGGATGAAATTCAAGACCATTGTTACCCTCCAAAGGGTTGGCTGATCAACAAAGAACACTCCAAGAGCAAGTTGTATAATTTACCACAAGGTCATAAAGGAACCAAGAGTAACTGCTAAGTGACTAAAGGCCTCATTCACACTGGAGATGAGGAGTGAGCAGTTCATGTGAGGAAACCCAGAGTTGAAGCTGCTCTGTGCAGAGGAATGAGGTAAAGTTCCACCAAGCCATTTTGCAGGACTCAACAGTTACCAGAGTTATGTCCTAATCTAGGGTTGGGACCCCAGAGTAAGAAAAGTGGTAAATGAAATGGGAGAAAATGGCCAACAATACTTGTCACCACAAACAACCCAGAAGAACACAAAAAGCTATATACAACCATCAAACAATAATATGCAAGCAAGTGACCAAAGCAAAAATGAGCACACGTGACATCAGCAACCTTTGACATGTTCGGGTTCACATGGCTTGTGAGAAAGAGACAAAAACATACAATAATCCGAATGACCCAAGTAGAAAACATAGAGGAGTTTAGTTGCAATTATTGCTGAATGAAATGGTACTGAAAGCAAAGGTTAGCATAATTGTACCTTTAACAGATATGTTTGGATCGTTTTTTTTTCAATAGTTAATTTACAAAGTATAGAATTTTGTCAAATTTATTTTCATTCGCTTTATCATTTGAAACTTGTGAAAAAACGAATGTTTTTATACTGTAAATATGGAATTAGAAACGCCCAGTAATGTTTTAGGGGCCATAGGGTAAAGCATAAAATATGTTCACACGATTTTATCTATACTATTTATTCTCTTAAATAGCAAACTGCTGGGAAGATTGCTGGAATTCAAGTCATTGAGCACCTTTGTGGGGGCAACCCCACTCGGTATTGTTTACCATGACAAATTTACAACCGAGAACGAGAGTTGCCATTTAAAAAGTCAACTGCAGATTCTTTCAGGACCTGTTTGGTGTATGTGAAAGTATACACAAACTCACGCATTCTTCAGATGTAATATGAACACGGATGTAGGCTACAGGTGCTACTGAGGGTGTGGAATTAATTGTAAAGTGTGAATGCGCGCACTACAACCAAACGACGCCTAGGTTTCCACCTTTCCCTGAGGGAAAACTATAGATACAGTGTAGAGAAAGTTTATAGTGGGGGAGGGGAAGCCGTTCTCTTTTAGGCAGATGTGTGGAAAAAACGTTCGACCACACCCAGTAAAACATGCCTGACTGAGGCGAGTCCTGTGAGAGGGAGGGAGAGGGAGGGAGGGAGGTGGTCGTACAGGCGCCACCGAATGAAAAAGGGAGTGGCTGCCTGAAGAATAAGAAAAGTGAAAAAAAAAAAAGTTTTAGCACAGTCACACCTGACAGCTCACGTAGAGCGAGACGAGGAAGAGGATTCACGCATTCTTAAAATTGAGATCGCAGAAACATACCGTTTGTACAGAGCAAAAGAGAAAATGCGAGACGCAGCAAAGAGAGGAAACGGAGAGCAGAAACTGATGGGTAAGAATTTATGGATTTTGCTTAAATGTCCTTTTAGTCTGGTTTCTCTTAACCGCCCCTTTCCAGTGTGTCAAGTACCAGGCCTACACACTTTCACTTCGTTTCTTTATATTCTTGGACTTTCGCCCTGTATCTGAAATGTGTTCATTTGAAAGACTGCATTCAGGAAAGAGAACTTTGCACTTCTCTTCACAATGACATTCATTGTTAGTAGAAGCAAGAATTCTGACGGTGCATGTGTGTTTAGTCTGTATGCAATGCTTTACTGTTACGTTTAGCCATTTATCAGGTGTCCTTATCCAGAGCAACTTGCAACTGATAGTCTTACAAAGCAATCAATCGTTGGTTAAGAGACTTGCACAAGGAACCAAGTGGCAGCTCAACAGTGGTCAGATTTGAACCCTGGACCTTCTGGAGTCCCATTACATATATGACATAGGATGAACATGTGTGCTCAGCTGATTCAAAACCACTCCTCCTCCTCTAAACATGTAACCTGACTGGTACTGCACTCCTAGGGTGTCCTTCATAGTAATGGTAATTTTCCTGCTTTCCTCCTGCACTCAGATCTGCCATAAAGTGCCATTACAGAATGAACTATTCTCTGAAACAGCACCATCATTAACCATGTGAACCATTATTAAAAATGTTGCTCACGTGATGATTGCCTGTCACTATTATAAATGACACTACAACTTCTGCTGCTACTACAACAGTGTTATTGTGGAGATACTGGCATGAAGGCAATATGTTTTACTAGTGTAACACTGTAATGTGCTAGCCTTGTATTACAAAACATTCAAAAGATGTTGTTGAAATCCTGTGTGTTTGAAGTGTTTTTGCGTATTGGAACAGTTTAAGCAGGAATTTCCTATACATGGCCACTGAAGCAGGTTAGTCATCAGATGGGAATGTTTCTTCAGATATCGAGCTTAGATGCTCAAGATCTTTGTCCAAACCACGTGGGCCATTTTCTTCTCTCCTGTAGTCTAACTGATTCCTGGGCAAGCGTACAGACACGGTCAGTCTGAGTCTTGCTTTTACTGGAAACATCATGAATGTTAAACAAAACAAACGTTTAAAGCTAAAAAATCTATGTTGGCTGGTGGATCCAGATGGATAAACTGGATGTACATGCAACAAGTCCAGCCTAGGCCTATGTTTTCAGTTATTTAATTTTTTTTTTCTTAAGTATGTAATACACTTGCTTTTATCACATTGTTTCAACAGTTTCAGCATGTTCAACAGATAATTCCATATTATTTCTTAATAGTAAGAAAAAAAGAACAAAAAAATAGTAAGAACAAAAAAAGTATTATGCAGTGCACATTTAACTAATCCCCATTGTATATTATAGCTGGTCGTACATTCTGTGGCAAACCTGCATGTGATCTGCATTTTGAAGTCATTAACATCAAACATGTTGTTCTTGTCATGAACAATTAGTAATATGCTCGTGAGATGTTCAGTTTGTGCAGTAGTGATAAAAAATAACAAATGAGTAGAGAAAGCATTTGTTGCAAAGATTAGCTTTTATGAAACAGGCACAAAAAGACCATATGCATCATTTCTGTTGTTTTTGTACCCATTTCTATCCTTTCTTTGCTGAGAGATATGTGGGTTTATTAGAACAGCGCTGACCAATAACAGTGTTGTCCACACATGCAGCACATAGAAATTCTGAAGATGTAGGATATATAGGATATTTATTCAAACTAATACCACATATTAAAGTGTCTCAAATCAGATCTTACAGCTCTGAAATGTTTTCGGAAACTCTAACATTAATTCAATAAATATGATCAGACATGCAACTTAATAATTAATCCAATATTCCCAATATTGTTCAATATTTTGCTCCACAGATAACTCTAATTCAGCTACTGGAAAACAACATGGAAGATTCATCAAAGATGATGATGGGTCATGTATTGTGAAGGTTCAAGGAACAGGGGTGGACACTTTTGAGTTGCAGGTGAGCTTGATGACTATGTCTAATGAGTAGTTGACAGTTTACTGTGCAAGAACTGGATATCCATTAAAACAAATCTAAATGGTAAAACAAAATGAGGTTTCAGTCAGGTTTGCATGAGAATTCTGTTGCACTGAATTCTGTTCAGTTTGATTCCCTGCAAATAGCTGTTTTTATTTAATTACATAATACTACATAGTACAAAATATTCGGGTCCAGTTCTTGCATTATTTAGACCTGAGACCTTACTGAGAAATAATTGTTCGAAATTGACAGTTTTTGTGTACAAGTTTATTTAAAATGGTAATATAAATGCTACCTGTGATTAGTTAATGCTCTAAAACTGAAACTGTATCATTTAGGACTGTTCATTATAACTTGCAATAAAACTGCTTGGGTGCTAATTCAGCTAATATGTGGGAAATGTTAGCAACTTACAGTGGGGCAAAAAAGTATTTAGTCAGCCACTGATTGTGCAAGTTCTCCTACTTAGAAAGATGAGAGAGGTCTGGAATTTTCATCATAGGTACACTTCAACTATTGAGGCAAAATGAGAAAAAAAATTTCAGAAATCACATTGGAGGAGTTTTTAAGAATTTAATTTTAAGTTATAGTGGAAAATACTATACTTTGTAACATAACCTGGCAATGGCAGAGACAATGTTGGCAATGACAGAGGTCAAACGTTTCCTGTAAGTCTTTACCAGGTGTGCAAACACTGTAGTTGGTATTTTGGCCCATTCCTCCATGCAGATCTCCTCTAGAGCAGTGATGTTTTGAGGCTGTTGCTGGGCAACTTGGGCTTTCAACTCCCTCCACAAATTTTCTATGGGGTTGAGGTCTGGCGACTGGCTAGGTCACTCCAGGAATCCATATGCTCTCTTGCAAACTTTGGTCTTGGCCATGGTTGAGTTTGGAGTCTGACTGTTTGAGGCTGTGGACAGGTGTCTTTTATACAGATAACGAGGTCAAACAGGTAGCATTAATACAGGTAACGAATGGAGGACTGAATAGCTTCTTAAAGAAAAAGTTACAGGTCTGTGAGAGCCAGAAATCGTGCTTGTTTGTAGGTGATCAAATACTTATTTTCCACCAATTAAATTCTTTAAAATCCTACAGTGTGATTTCCTGGATTTTTTTTCTCATTTTGTCTCTCATAGTTGAAGTGTACCTATGATGAAAATGACAGACCTCTCTCAACCTTTGAAGTAGGAGAACTAAATGCTGACTAAATAGCTGACTAAATACTTTTTTGCCCTACTGTAATAGCTCAAAAGATGCTATAAAAATGATCATAAAATTAAAACTATTATTATTTTATAGTGCTTGAAACCCACTATATATTGTTATGTCTCATACTTTTTCTTATAGTTTCTTTTTATTATTATTATTCTTCCACAAATTTCTAGAAATAATACAGGCTGAACCACTTAACATACAGACACAGTTCAAACACAGTTATGTAGATAATTACGCTGTGTGGTGTGCTATCTGTTTTTGTGGTAGATCAGATTTACCGCTTTTAATAGACTTAAGTTTAAAAATAAAATGTCTGATATAGGAGAAATGCATCACATTAAAACTTAACTGACAAAATTCAAATTTTAACTGAAATTGAAATTGTCACCTTAGAGTAGTCTGGGTCTAAGACACTCAGTGACCTGTTGGTACATCATCTGCTACATATACACACACACACACACACACACACACACACACACCACACATATAGATACACCAGACAACACTACCAATTACACACACAAAGTATTGTGACATGTCCCCGCACATGACCAAAAGTATTGTGACATGCATGTGGCCAAAAGTGTTATTATTTCATGCAGCCAAAAGTATTGGGTTGCTGACTTGCACATGGCCAAAAGTATTGAGACACTACCTCCACACACGGCCAGAAATATTGGGACATGCCCCCGCATGCACCCAACTGTATAGGGGCATGGCCCAGCAAGCAGCTAAATACAGATGTAGTTAAATGTGATGTCAAGTCAATTCAGATTTATTTATATAGTGCTTTTTACAATGGAGCATTGTCTCAAAGAAACTTTATTAACAAATTTTAGATTATCTTCTAATATCTATGGCCAATCCCAAATTGAGCAAGCCTAGGGCAACAGTGGAAAGAGGAAAAACTCCCTTGGGAGGACCAAGACTCAAAAAGGGACCCAACCTCCTTGGGTGGCGTAGATGATAAATGTAAGAATTAAACTACTTTATCTAAACTAATCAAGTGTTATAGAGATAGTTCAAATAAAATAATGTAATATATGCATATCGGCATGATGTAGTCCAATGCACAGAGTCACTTTAGGATCTTGAGTCTAAGCAGGAAAGTCCTTGGTGGGCTTTCGTCCCCAGATAACCGGAGGAGGGAGAGAGTTACTACCCTCTGGTGTGGGCCAGGTATGGTGGGGCTGGAGCTGATGATGGAAACATCTTGAGTGGAGCTGAAGCAGATGAACATCTGGACCCCACTCTGTGTATTGTTTGTACAGGTTAATAAGTCCTGGCTGGTCCAGGATGCAATGCTGACCATTCTAAGAAGAGAGGAAGTAGCCCCACGAATATCCTTCACTCTTGCCTTATCTGGAGTGATTTTAGAGCCCTTTGCTGAGCTCAAGAACATCAAGGGATTCAAAACAGGAGTCACTCTCAGACTTATGGAAGGTAAGTGGAAGATGTAGTATTGTGTAAATGGTAAATAAACTAGTAATGGTATGTGATATTAGCTATTGTTGTAATACAACCCCAAACCAGAAAAAGTAGGGATGGTATGGAAAATGCAAAAAAAACAAAACAAAAGTATAAACCAAAGAGTTCTAGTCCATTCCTGCATTTCAGGCTTTCAGCAGATTCCAAAAAAAGTTGGGACAGGGACAATTTAGTAGAGATTGCAATTTTCTTGTCCAATTCCGATTTCTAATTTTTTAAACATATGACTGGGAGATTGTGGGTGCCCTGCAATGAATTGTCACCCTGTCTAGGGTTGCTCCTGCCTTGCACCCTATGCCACCAGCTTGGCATCAGCTTTCCTGGAACCCTGACTAGGATTTTTTGTAAGAAATGGATGTCGTGTGCATCAGCACGGTCGTGTTACCATCAGCAAACCCAGGGTCTGTCATGGTAAGGGTTTGTGTATTACACTTCTGTGATGGCAGCATTGATGCAGAAAAGTGCACTGAGAGTGTAAATCAACACTGTGCTTCAAGATGACCTTTTTCAGGGATGTCCATGCATTTTTCATCAAGACAATTCAAAACCACATGCTACACACATTACAAAGACTTGGCTGTGGAAGAAGAGGGTATGGGTACTGGATTGGCTTGACCTGTTCCCAATAGAGAATGTGTGAAGAATTTTGAAACAAAAATAGTACAATGACAATCCGTACTGTTGGACACCTTAAGATGTGTTTTCATGAAGAATTGGACAAAATGACACCTGAAACACTTGGTATCCTCAGTGTCTTTTTAGTGTTGTGAGAAGGAATGCCAACATTACAGAGTGGTAAATGCTTCACCGTCCCAACTTTTTTTTGGAATGTGTTGCAGTCCTGAAATGCAGGAATTGATGCTTATTAACAAATAAAATGTGAAGTTGACCAGACAATGCATGAAATATATTGGGTTCATACTGTCTACAATTAAATAAAAGTCACTTTAAAAGTAAAGTCACATCCCCGTTATGTGGCACATACCTACAAGGGTATAATTACCTTTTCTCTTATAATACTTGCATGTTTAATTGAAAGTCAGTTATATTTGAGCATTTTTCTATATTGGCTTACATAAGATTGTTCGAAGCCATGCTCTATTCTTTACAAACAGACTGAAAGTCAACAATAGTGACACAAGCACCTGTGTAACATTCAGTGATCAATTCTGTGTCAATAGGTCTTTCAGATCCTGCTGTTGTGTCTTGACCTGAACTTTCACATCTGGTTGTGTGTTTGTGTCACAGAGCCTTACTCTCCACGTTCAGCACGAACTCATTTGGCCCGTGTTCAAGAGCTGCTGAGTGCTTCAAGTCCCCAGGATGCCCTGAGGGAAGGCAAATCACCCAGTGTACTCAGTGTGCTCACACGCACACATGGTAAGAGGGTGTTTTATTTTTATTTTTCCCCCCATGTTTTAGTTCAGAAAATGTTATGGAACCTCGGTGGTTCACAACTTGTACAAATGGCATCATGTGCTGTTTGTCTTATTTGCATGCAAAGATTTGTATTAATCTGAATAAGTTCATATTGACATATTTAAAACAAATTGTTGATAGGTCGTTTTAAATATGGTACTGTGGTTCAATAAACACACCACCTGACCTTACCTGGGATTGGAAACAGATCCACATAAACCACTGAGCCACCAGAGGTGCTGCATAGCAACAGCAATCTGATAAAAGTTTATTTACAGCGGTACTTGGCAGATTGTGAACCCTTTATCTTTTACTATATTTCTGAATAATTATTACCCAAAACATCATCGGAGTTTCACACAAATCCTAAAAATAGATCAAAAGAACCCAATTAAACAAATGCGATAAAAATATTTTACTTGGTCATTTATTTTTGAGGGAAATCATTAAGGATTACATGTTTGTGAGTGTCAAACTAAGATCGAGTTTTGTAATATTCAACATGGTCACAAAGGCACACAAATGTTCACTGTCAGGAAAATATTGAACGAGAGTTGCAAGCATGGTAAAATGTCAAGCAGAAATCCATTACTCTCCAAAAAGAAGGTTCCTGCCCACCACATAGACTGTTGACAAGCTAGAAAGCTATTGAAAAGATACTTTATGAATGGATCGGACGAAAATAGAACTTGTTTGGTTTAAAAAAAATCAATGCATTCCACCATAAGAACCTTAGTCTGTATGTGAAACATGGTTGTGGTGTCATAGTTTGGGCCTGTTTTGCTGCATCTGGGACTGGGTGGCTTGTCGTCATTGACAGAATAATGAATTCTGAATTATAACAGCAAATTCTAAAGGAAAATGTCAGGATATCTGTGTGTGAACTGAAACTCAAGAGAATGTGGGTCATACAGCAAGACAGTGACCCTAACTACACAAGTCATTCTACATTAAGTAGTACTCATTAATCCTACACAAATGTTGTGGAAGCAGTTCGAGGATACACACCAAACCTTATAACTCAAGCGAAAAATGTATCATTGAATATTTAATTTATGAGGTCTCTGGAAACCTGCAAGCTCCTTTATTAGCATTTAGTTAGCTGACCATTTAGCTACTTTCTGACATTATCTATACAAAACTTACATTCATATTGTTGTGGTAAATTTAACATTTATGCAACAATGATGTCAATCGAGAGTTCAATTTACTGCATACTGTCTATAGTATTAAAATTTGAAAAATGACATAATTTATAGTGTACAAGTATGACATGCAGCTGTGGCTTGGGATGCAGACAAATTTTGTATGTTTCATTATCATTGAAACACTCCATATATATATATGGCTCATAATATTACATTGCACATTGAGACTAATCAATATCCCACTTGTTTCTCCGTGACTGATGAGAGCTAATATGGTTTATTAGCAGGTTCACGCAATACCTTCAATTACCTGGTTGGCAGTACAACAGATCTGTGTACCAATGTGTGAATACAACAGATGTGTGTTTCTTCACGCCTCATTTGAATTTGCTCAGATTTCTTGATTATTCAGTTTTACGTTCATGCTGAAACTATCCACAGAAAACTTGCTCACTTGATTTTATTCTCACTCAGTGGTCACGTGTCTAATTTTCATACAGGCAAGCCCCAATAGTGAAAAGGCAATGTCTCTAATAAAGTGACCACTTAATTATGACAGTTACAGGTACTATCACTATCTATAAAGTACAAAATAAGCCTTTATGTTTTAAATTATTTCACTTCCATCCACCCTCTCTATTGTTCTTAAATGATTTTAAGTCTCTGTAAGTTGCTGCCTCACAGGAACATGGGATACAAATGACTATCTGACAGGTTTACTAAGCCTTAACTGGTTCACTGAACACTAACGTGTTTGTCTTTCAGAGGTCCCTACTACAAGCCACTCCTCCAAAGGCAGAAGAAATCACAGTAAGAATGAGCAGACAAGTGAAATACCTCCATCTCCAGACTACATTCTGCCTGGAGCCACAGACCGGCCTCCTCTGGCCACCCTACTGCCTAGTAGTAATCACACTGAGGTATGTGAAACATACACACACTGCATATGCGTACAGTGGTGCTTGAAAGTTTGTGAACCCTTTAGAATTTTTGATATTTCTGCATAAGTATGACCTAAAACATTATCAGAGTTTCACCAAGTTAAACAAATGAGACAAAATATTATACTTAGTCATGTATTTATTGAGGAAAAGTAAAAAAAAAAAAAAAAAAGTATATGAACCTTCCCCCATCAAGGGGTCCTTTGTGAACTCGCCAACTATTACACGCCTTGCTCTTGGAGTGATCTTTGTTGGTCGACCACTCCTGGGTAGTGAAACAATGGACTGGAATTTCCTCCATTTGTACACAATCTGTCTGACTGTGGATTGGTGGAGTCCAAACTCTTTAGAGATGGTTTTGTAACCATTTCCAGCTTGATGAGCATCAACAACTCTTTTTCTGAGGTCCTCAGAAATCTCATTTGTTTGTGCCATGATACACATCCACAAACATGTTGTGAAGAGCAGACTTTGATAGATCCCTGTTCCTTAAATAAAACAGGGTGCCCACTCAGACCTGATTGTCATCCCATTGATTGAAAACACCTGACTCTAATTTCACCTGCAAATTAACTGCTAATTCTAGAAGTTCACATACTTTACCACTCACTAATATGTAATATTGGATCATTTTCCTCAATAAATAAATGACCAAGTATAATATTTTTGTCTCATTTGTTTAACTGGGTTCTCTTTATCTACTTTTAGGACTTGTGTTGTAATCTGATGATGTTTTAGGTCATATTTATGCAGAAATATAGAAATGTCTAAAGGGTTCACAAACTTTCAAGCACCACTGTACCTAATGTTGATATATTTGGAAATGAAAATTGTGGAAATGTTTTATGAATATATTTTTCTTATTTGTTACATTGAAAATGTGAGATGATCTGTTCTTTAAATTGAATACATTTATTCCAGAAAATATTCAGTTTTACCCCAAAAATCTAACTGAAACACATTTTCAGTTGCATCTTACTTTTTTAAGTCCATATGAGTGTTTAAAAACTGTTTTTACATGACTCCCTGTTTTATTGGTGTATCAATATAAGATGAAACAAAAGCTTTATGAAAGATGACACAGATATTTACTCAGCATGGGCAAGATTAGAGAATATACAAAGAGAATTAAACAGCAAACGTGTGCTGACCTTCATAAATTAGGCAATGGCTTAATACTTTCAGCATGCCCCAAAATGCCCAAACAAATTCACTGTTAGAGTAATAACAATTATGTTTAGAACAACTGAGGCCATAGTGAATCTGCCAGGAAAATATTTCTTCCAACAATCACAAATGGACATATGCAGTACAATTGTCAGTCACCAATCTCTTGCTCTCCACCTTTAATGAAGAGGTCATCTTTTGATCTAACCACATCCAACTGCAAACATTTATGTTCAGCTATTGGCACTTAGAATTATATTTATTCTGTGTTCAGAAAAAAGGAGAGTCTTTAAAAAACCCTGGGGAAAAGTCCCTGGGAACCTTTAACCTTGGCATGACTCTGGGAAATACCAGGTGTTTTGGCTGCAGCAGCCAAGAAGGTTTATGAGTTAGATGTTCTAGTTGGACAGTGATCCAATTCAGGTGTAAATTCACACCAAACATGTCTCAGTGGCCACTGAAGCAAGCTTTTGTTTTGGCCAACACAGTACCCTGCCTAAAATTGCAAATCATTCAAAGTTCACAGCAGAGGATTTTGGGTACTGGGTGATCTGAAGAGATTCCATATTGACAAATCCTCATAGATACTTTGCTACTCAGATCTCTGTCATGGCGTGTCACTCTGATACTCTGTAACAATACGAAGATGGGTACACTGTGGTCATAAAGGGTTGGACGTGGTCAGCAAAAATACTCAAGTAGGCTGTGGCATTTAAACGATGTTCAGTTGGTATAAATGATCCCTAAGTATGCCAAGACAATATCCCCTACACTGTCACCACCACCACCACCACCAGCATGAACTGTTGATACAAGGCAAGATGAATCCATGCTTTCACATTGTTTTACGCCAAATTCTGACCCATTACAATTCCAGTTGTTGTCCAGTTTTGGTGAGCCCTTGTGAATTACGATTTAACAGGAATGCTTGTTTTATCAATGACCTTCACTGTAGGTTCCCAGCTGCCTTCTGGACCTGTCACTAAGCTGCTGGAACCCTCCTCCCGGCTCAAGGAAATTGCAGGGAGACTTCCTATATATCAGTGTCCAAACACTGGAGGGCAAACACTATGATGTTACATCGTCTCCTAGGGGCTTCTACGTGAACAGGTCAAAACACAGATTCTACTTACATTAACACAGTGTCAGTTCAGTAAGGGTGTACTCACACTGAGCACGATTGCCTTGAATCGCGCAGAGCGCGTTTGTCCCCCCTCTCTAGCACTCACATTATGTTCACAGAAACACACTCCGGCACGCTTTGGTCATGCTTTGGTCATCACGATACGCGCTCGCACGGCACACTTCATGGTTGTACATATGTGATCAGGCAATCATATACTTGTGCTTTTCTTTGGTTTTGTTTTGTGTGCGCTGCCTCCATAAAAATCTTCTTACATGCAGCACGAGAAGCCAAAAAAAATCAGTGCATCACATAATCAGTACATTTATTATAAGGCTTATTAGGGCTGTGTGTCAGCGTACACAAAACGAAACCAAAGAAAGGCATAAATGTATGTGATTACCCAATCACATATGTACAACCATGAAGTGTGCTGTGCTGTGCTGTGCTGTGTGAGTGCGTATCGTGATGACGAAAGCGTGCCGGAACCCGATTCATGAATCGCGCTCCACTATGATTTGGAGCACTCACACTAGCTAACACACCTGAGCACAGTAAGAATTGCCTAGTGTGAGTACACTCCAAGGCAGACCTAAAGCTTAAGCTTACTCAACTTACTGGATGTACCAGGTGTACCTCTTCTCATTTGTGGTTTCTGTAACATTAGATCTACAGTAAATGTTTTTGACCCACGTCCTGCCCCCTCGTCTTCAGTGTGTCATTGCCTGACTGACCTGCTGTCTCAAATCAGCCCACAGTTTAAGCACAACTTCAACACACTCCGACGCAGGTAACCCCAACATCTACATATACACATTTAACTTGATACCGTTGCTTGAAAAGCAAGACAAAAATACATTTAGGCTATTTAATTCATCCAATTGTTAAAAAAAGTGGCAATGTTCGGTTTCAAATTTGGCCACAAATTTTCATTTCGGGATATCCCTAGTAAAAACAGAATTTTTGAATTTTTTGCAAATTCATTAAAAAGGAAAAGCTAAAATTTTGCATGGACATAAGTATTCAGACCCTTGACATATGACGCGCTCTGGGACCCCCCATGGCTCTTGATCATCTTTGAGATGTTTCAACACCTTGATTGGCGTCTACTTGTGGTAAACTCAGTTGATTGGAAATGATTTGGAAAGACACACGTGTCTGTATAAGGACTCACAGCTAACAGTACATACTAGAGCAAAAACATGAAGAGGAAAGAGCTGCCTGTAGAGCTTAGAGACAGGACTGTGTGGAGGCACAGGTCTAAGAAGGCTACAACAAAAATTCTGCTGCACTGAAACTTCAGTCTGGGTTTTATGACAGAGTGGCCAGACAGAAGCCTCTCATCAGTAAAAGACACATGAAAGCCCACCTGGAGTTTGCAAAAATCTCCTAAAAACTCCAGGCAGGCTTTCAGTGGAGCAGATTTTTTGTAGACTTCTCCAGATCTGTGCATCCACACAATCCTGTCTCTGACTGTTTTATATTATATACAAAATGTGAAAAAATGAAAGGGTGTGAAGACTTTCCGAATGAATGGTATGAATGTACACATATACAGTATATACATACATATTCAGCATAACAGTTTGAGTGAAAATTTGAATCTTTGGAAAAATAATCTTTTGATTTGATGAATTAGTGTTCGGTTTTGCTGGGCAATATACCAGTTCATCTGGTATACAAGTTTTCCTGTAATGTATGGATTTTTTCATATACCATACCAGAGCATAGCAGAAACAACAGCTGTTTATGCTTAAGGCAGCAAATGATATAATATTGTTTGAGGCTAACATATAGCATAGCATGTAGCATAGCATAATAGTCTCTTAACAGCTGGGAGAGGCTTTTTTTATATCATCACTGGAAAACAAGACCTGAGGGGTAAAGGGATTTTGTGTCATGTGTAATATCCCCTTAGCAGTATAAATGAGTAACTTTGAAGCAAACAAAATATAAATGTTTAACCTGTCCAAAATCTATAAATGTGTATGTGTGTGTGTCTTCTTTACCTCAGGCCATCTGTGCCTGCAGAAGAATACCTCTCCATTCCTTACCACACTCTGAGCTGGCTTGGAGGTTCAGCACTCCACTCTCACAAAATCAACTACAGCTTCAGACTGGGCCTGGACCAAGGTCTTAACACACAGGTACTTGCCCTTTTCCTCTTTCTTTTTCAGTCTGTATCACATATTTGTCCTTTAAATGTATACATGTTCTGTTTATCATGTGGGTCTTCCTACAGTGTCTGTATTACTGAAGTGGTTTGGTGTTTGCTATAGGGTCCTGACTGGAATGAGGAACTGCAAGCCGCAAGAGATCTTCCACAGACCACTTTAGAACAAAGACTTGAGAGAGACAAAGCCTTACTACAGGTCCATAGTCTTTAAATGTTAATACACAAACAAACACATCCTGTAAATCTCTATGTTAACTTTTAACTTTACCTCCTTCCCCCAGATCAGCTTATAATTCATATTTCTTTTTCCCTTTAGGTCAATAGTGCCTTTGTGTGGGCTGTGGCCCAGGCTGCAGAAACAGTGGTTGATGGCTTGGTTGATCCAATTAATAACTCTAATGACACCCCAGCTTTTTTGTTGGGCGGTTTGTTTATGAGCATTAGTGGTCCTGGGGAGGAGAGTTTGGGTGGTGAACGAGGTCGAAGAGCAGCACAGAGACTTGAACTGCAAGCCATCCAAGCCTACAGTGATCTAGAGGGAGACCTACAGGGCCTCCACACTCTCCCTACTGCTTTAGTTGACTACAGAGGACTTCGCCTTTGTGCTCAGGGCCTGGCATCTGGCCTGCAGGTACAAGATCAACCTGGAGTCTCTAATGGCCTCCTGTATAGCATCAGCACTGGTCCTGTAGAAAACCCGGCACGTAAGAAGCTCCTACAGTTGCTCGCTCAATCCGCCAAGTCACTTAACCTACAGAGGCATTCAGTTGTGGGGCCCAGTGGCCATCAAGTGCCCTTGTTTACCTCCATGGATGCTAAGGGTCTGTTGGGAGCTGATGACCGCTACTACATAATCGATTTATTCCGTACTTTACCTGCTGATGCCAACTTTCACCTCACTGATTGGGAGAAAGATGGGAAAGAGGGCAGTTTTCCCAGATGTTTCCCTCATGGGCTTTGCCGCCTACGGCCAGAGCTTGTCAAGCTTTTTATTCAGCACAAGTGAGTATGGATGAGCATGTGTGCGTTTGTGAAAGGTGCAGGTTAATGACTTTTTATGTATATGCTTTCTAAAAAATATTATAGTGGTCTCTATGTTGTTTTTCTCCTGTTCTTTTGTTTTAGACACAACCAGTTTACAAAGCAAGTGAGAGCACGGATGGAGGAGAGTGGAGGCGTGGAGGAGTGCACAAAATCTTGTAGGAAAAAGTATCAAATCCAATATCAGTGCTAAAAAAAAAACGTTAAATTCTGTATATGTCTCGGTGTATGACTGTAATTAGTTTTCATTTCATAAGAATGAAAAACAACAAGTATTACAAAAAACCTTTGATATGCTTCTGGATAATACAACAGCAAAATACACTCACTGATCACTTTATACTATATACTTAAAAACTCCAACAACACTGCTTTTCTGATCCACTAATACAAATGTTCCACAGAGATTTTGTTGCGATGTGCCACAGCACATGCTTGCTAACTTCATTTCCTTAAAGATTCCTTAAAGTTTACCTGTAATGTGATCATTCATAATTATTACAATTATAAGCTTTCTGTTCTGATAATAAAACTGATTTCTTTAATGTTTATGAAGTTTTGCAATGATGTGGTTCAATTACAGTTGAAGTGTGCTTCAACACTGCAACTACAACGACAACACTAGTCGTTATCTGATCTGTTTGCTAAGGCCAAAATTGGTACCAATACTGATCCAGAGTATTGGATTGGTACATCTCTACTTATTTCATAGGCTTGAAAGTCTAATACACCGAGCATTGAGTGGCCATGGTTATAGTATGACAATGTTAGCATGATTCTTTGACTTCTCAAGGATGATGCACTGTCTAAATATATATTAACAGGTGATTCCAGGGGCACAGAAGCCGTGAGAGGAGCTTGCAAAGATGTCGGTTCTGTTAGTGACATCATTTTCGAGATGCGGTTTAACCCCAATGTCTTCTCTCAAGGTACAGCAGGACATTTACAGAACAGTTACAGCTTCTCAAGATTAAACTTGATTTGTTTTCATGAAGTAAAAATAAACCCCACTTTCTTTGTAGGTGTGCAGTTTCCAAGTTCAGATAGCACAGCTGTGTCCTTACAGGAGAGGTTACTACGAGAAGCTGCTGCATTCATCATTAATGATCAAATACCAGCATTTGTGAGTGTCATGCTTTTCACAGCAGACTTTTAACCATTTGTATCTTGACCACCTTCATGAGGATGTTCTAAACTTGTGTATTACATGGATCTTTGAACTTGAACATTAATAACATTAACTTTGTGGGTTGATGAGCAGATGGATGACTGTCTGCATTGCAATGAGATGCCCATGGATTTTGCCACATTACGTCAAGCCCTACATCAGAAAGGCATAAACCTCCGATATTTGGGTCATCTCATATACTCCATTAGTCAGTCAGATCACAAGGAGCAACTCAGGCACATCACAGTAAGGACTTAGCAATGCACTTAGAATTAAAAATGTATTTCTAGTTCCTTTGCAATAATATTTTATTATACTCATTCCGTTTTGGTTCTTCATTGTCAGAGATTGGCATATGGCGAGGTTGTAGTGCGTTGCGCTCGAAGGATCTTCAGTGGCTACATACAGGTATTGCATTGTTCTTTTTTTGATACATCATCATTACTTATACTTGTGGTATTTTCATCAAATCTGTTTCTTATTATTTTAAAGGGAGTGGAGTTGTCTAGCTTGTCAGCAGCAATAAGTCACTTTCTCTGCTGCTTGCTGGTACCTCACTTTAGCCCTGCCTCAAATGGAGAGGAGTCTAAGAAACGCTCCAAGAGGCGTGGTCATAGAGGAGGAGCAACTGCTGATTCATGGAACACTTTCAGTGGGAATGAATTGTGGAGCCTCATATGTCAGGATGCTGTAGAGTCTTATGGCTGTAAACAGGGACTGGGGTGAGAGATATTTTGTCCTCGTCATCTTGTTTTGCTTCTTTGTACACCTACAGTGGGGGCTAGAAGTCCACTAGTAAAAATGTTTTTCTTGAATTTAATAAAATTTATTTAATTGTAAATCATAAAATCAGCTTAACAATTTGAGTGACATATTGAATCTTTGAAATCATATTTGGTATGTTCTCCTTTTGCTCTAATGGCAGCTTCAAGTTTGTGCAAAATCTGATGACCCATGTTATCCCACCATGATTTCATGCTACAATATTGCAAACAGCACTCTGTGATTAATCCTAATTACTGAATGCTTAGGATTTTGTCTTCAAGTGCCCCCATAAATGTCCGGTGGTGCTCAGATCAGGTGACTGTGGAGGAAAGTCCATTACATTCTACTCCTTGATGTTCTTGATCTTCTTGAGCAAGTTGTTGTTGCTAAGCTTTGACATTTTATGGATCGTTATCCTGTATTATGACTCCTTCTCCACAAATATCCAAACAAGCATTTTCACTAGTGGTCTCTGACTTTTGCACCCCACTGAATATACAAATCGTAATCTGTTTAAAGTACTTACATGCAACAATTAGTGAGTAAATTATATATTGTTTGCAGGTCAAACGTTGACCACCTGGTTGAACAATATGGGCTTCAAAAGTTATCCTTGTTAAGAGATACGTGTCTGAAGACTGGCGTACAGGTACTACAAGGCATGATTTTAAAAAGTGTTTTTAAGTTAGAATGTTGGTTATAATGTCACACTTTTTAGCCCTCAAG
Source organism: Ancistrus triradiatus (assembly GCA_025084515.1). Taxonomy (NCBI): domain Eukaryota; kingdom Metazoa; phylum Chordata; class Actinopteri; order Siluriformes; family Loricariidae; genus Ancistrus; species Ancistrus triradiatus. Next base: position 52,782 of record JAJAGP010000424.1, on the reverse strand, counting down.
TTCTCTAAAATATTCACCATTTTAATCTACCTGACATGTAATATATTCTCACTACACCACACATGGAATGGTAGTGTTCAAGTCCAAACATATGTGCTGCCAAGGTCATAGGTGTTACAGAATATGTTATAAATTAAAAATTAAAAGTTAAATTTAGTTAAAATTTGCTGATTGTTAACAAAGTGCATGAATGTCTTGCCCACCCTCTAGTTTGCCTGTAGACAAAATGGATTAAAAAACCAAACCAAGTGGAAGCAAAAAGGCCATAAATCTCAAAATACCATGTCAGTTAAATCTACGATGTGGCTTTTTATGAAGTGGGAATTCTTGATGCTTCACCTCATGTCTCATCTGCAGGCAAAACAGTAATTGCAGGAGTGGTAAAAGAGCTGGAAGTGTTATATACATTTCTCTTTAATAAACCCTTTAATTTCCGTACATACAATTTTGAAGACGTTTGTAGTGGATTTGTTGACTATACTTTTGTTTTAATAGATATTTATAGATTTTATATATTTAGGTTTAAATATTGTCAAAAAGCCAAGAGATTGGAATGCTAAAATAGCACCTCCCATTGCAGGATAGGTAATAATAAGAAAAGTATTTTTTAAATGTACTGCTAATGTTAGCTGTGGTGTTTGTTAAAGTAAACTGTTGTTTAACTAATCGTTTGTTGGATAGTGCAGCTACTTTGCAGATGCTGGTTTTGGAAATTCAGCTGATAACCTAAAATTTAGAAATAACTAAAATACTGTGGCATTCAGAACTACTTGCTCAGATGTATATATGTAATATTTTGACATTTAGCAACTGCTTGAAATGATTTCTTCATTTCAGTTAAATTTGGGAACCAAGAACTGTGATCACTTCACCTAGTTGATGAATGTTGTGCAACTGCCAGGCGGTTACTAGTGTGGTTCATTCTTGTGAATAATCTATAGGAAAGCTGTAACCTGTGCTTAATAGCCATAAAACTTTCTGTATTGAGCATTGCCATTAATCATCATGACAGAGTGATGTTGATCATATTTTTGCTGCTGCATTAGGAGCTGCCACAGTGAATCACTGTATAATAAATTTGACACAGGTTTTTTACACCAGATGCTAACCCTTCTCGTTTTTCCGGGTTTGGAAAAGGCATTAGGCGAACACCCTAAGTGGCAGGGGTTTTTCCGTAAACATACCACTCGACCATTATGTTTCAAGCACCAGCTGGGTACTAGCGTTTCCAGCAAATGGCACTGCTAGCTGAGAGAGTGATAATCATGAAAGAGTTCACTGTAAGATCTGAAAGTACAATTGCGAGGTATTGTTAAATAAGTAGTGTTAACATTGATTGGAGATTTAGTGCTTGGTTTAAGTAGTAGTAAATAAAGGTAGAGGTAGAAAATCTTGAAAAAGTGTTGTGTTAGAGTAGTTGTTAAGAGTTATGTGAGTGGCTTCCGGAAGAAATAGAGAGATGGTCAGTGAAGGACAAAAAACAATACTGGGTGAAAATTAAAGTACTCTACATGAGAGGAAACCTTTTATTCAGAACGGTCACGCTGATCAATTTTCAGTACATGGATTTGTTTATTTAAATCATAAAAAATACTTTATGAAAGTGTGCCAAGATGAGGATGTTCGAGGAGGACCCACAAAATACTGATAGAGCAGTTGTATTCTTTATTACATAAAACGGTCTCTGTGACTAAAGAAAGTCATGTTTTGACCAAAAGTGCATTTTGCAAGAAATGACAAGATTAAATAATTAAATAATATGTATTGAAAATCCAGAGAACAAAATTTCTCACAGTGATTAGACAAGTCAACCTCAAATTAAATCATTACCATTTTTATTTTTCAATGAACCTCCAATTACTGAAAATGGCGACTGAAAGTCACCCTCCTCAAGCTCCCACCTCTGTGCTGTAGGGATGTGTGATATTGACAAAAATTATATCTTGATAGATTTTTGGCATTTTGTTAATAACAATAATTAGACAATACTTTGGCAGTGTATATATTGGATCTAAGGTATTCAACAGTTATTTGAAACCACCTCTCTTCACCACATGAACTGGCACTGTGTCTTTCATGATGTAATTGGTGAGAGCATTCGTCATGTCTTGCCATCTGTTGCTTTTCTTGTCGAAGGGCACCTTTTTGTCACCATTTTTAATTTCAGGTATGCGCTTTTAGGTAGAAAGCTAGCTTGTTTTGTGGGATTAGTATGCTACATGCACTCAGTGTGCAGTATCACTCAGTAGTCTGTCCTACCTGGTCACATGGCGCAGTGGATACGTGAACTCTTAAGATAATTAAGACAATTAAGATATTATCATATACAATATATGTCGCACACACCTACTGTGCTGGAATGATTTCACGTTTTCAAACAGGTTATATGACTACACAAGAGCGGCAGTTATCCTATCAGCACTAATTCATTGTATTCCTTGCTTGCCACATACACAGAGACATCAGAAATTATTTATTAGAACTTTTTAATGCTTGCATCTCCCAGCTTCGTCTCAGAAATTACATTTTCGACAACCGTAACAAAGCCCCAGTCTCTCCAGACGACATCCTCAACCTTCAGCCTGTGGTCAAGCACATCAGCATGCCAACAGTTGATGCTACACGGGTATTCCGTGCAGCCCAGAACAGCCTTCAGAAAGGTGAGTTCAGCAGGGTTGTTTGCATTTCAGAGAAGTCTTGTAACTATTCAAAAGTGGTTTATAAACTTGTTTCTTTTTGGCAGGCTTATTGGGGCAAGCATATGAGCAGTTGAAAGAGGCAGCCTACTTGTTCGGCCGTGTGTGTGATGATCTTCATTCTGAGGCCTGCCAGTGTCTCAGTCTGCTAGCTAGAGTAGCCTATCTACAAGGCTACCCAGCTGAGGTCGGTGTATACTTGTGCATTGTCAGTGATGGTGTTCAGATTTAGCTAGCATCAAGTCACATTTTTTAATCTTCCACTTTGTAGGCTCGCAGTGTACAAATGAGGACTGTGGTAATTAGTGAGAGGGTGCTGGGCTTTGATCATCCACATACCATTCAACAATATGTAAGTTTGTATAGTTAACCATGACGTTAAAATATCAACATGTGGTGTATAAGCAGTCTAAACACTTGTGTGACCACTCTCTATCTAGGCTTTGTTGGCTGTGTATGTGTTTGCTGGAGGAGAGACTGCTTTGGCCTTGCGTTGTCTGTATCGAGCTAAATTGCTCATGCTAACAGTACATGGAGAGGACCATCCTTACACAGGGGTGCTGGATGTAAGTGAATCACTATTCACATACAGGTATGCACCGTTTAACGTCCGCATTACGTTCTGTAAAACAGAATGTTGACCAAAATGGACATTACCATAGTCACACTGTCTTTTTAAGCTACTGTAATGTAAATATAAAAGGTATTTTCACAAGAAAACTGTGCAAACGATGCATAAATGCATCAGAAATATCGCTGAAAGCATGAGTTAGTAGTTGAGTGATTACTTTTGAATAAAACTTGTGATTGAAGGAAGCCAAAAATGCATTGAAAGACAGTATTACGAACAACACCGAAGATCAGCCAGATGAAACAGAGACTCAAGTGATGGTGAACAGGGTGTATAGTTAAAGTTGAGAGAGAATTTACATTGAGTGGGGAGAAAAACAAAGGAGTACTACTCACAATAGGACAGACACACACACTTACGAACACTATATACAAATAAGTAGTGGAAATTCATACATACAAACACCAGTAACACAAAAAGGTCTCATCAACATCAACCGAGTTAGAACAGTCTCTAGTCCAAATGTAAGCCAGTGAGCTTCAAGGGAATGATGGTCTTCTGCTTGAAACTCCTGCCTCTGCTCATGGATCCACAGCGTAGATTGGCTTGTGTGACCAGCTGGGCAGAAGAAACAAAACGCATTGCACTAAAGTATAACAAAACAATAATACTGTGCTGCCAGTACATAAATAAGCAGTTAAGATGGGAATCTGTAATAATTACCAAGTAACATAAGGTAAGTTCAGTACAGCACTATATACTGTAACATCATAAGTCAGGCACCGCTGTAAAGTGTCTTTGTCATTTTGATTCTTTTTAGATGCCCAGAGTTAACAGGGAGATTTTTATTTCCTATTAAAATGTTTAAGACCTCAGCTGTTAACATGAACAGACATTGATCGGATGGACGTTAATCGGTGCTTACCTGTACAAGATCTCTTTAACCCATCATGTCCTGAAAATTTTGTTCCATGACATTTAGGCTATTAAACATTGCTACATCCTACTTTCAGATGTCTTTGGGCTTGGTGCTAAATAATGAACAGTCCTTGCAGTACTTGCAGAGTGCTCTTAAACTCAACACATCTTTCAGAGGGACCTCAGATGTGACTACTGCCTTAAAGTAAGGAAAAACCTGTCTATTCTGTTCTCTTATCATGTTACAAAGTTAATGAAGACCAGCCTTACTGTTTACTCAGAATGTTAGGTTGAGACTAAAATTTGTCTGCAGTCACCATCTGCTGGCTCAGAGGCTGTGCGTAGCAGGAGATTACAGAGGAGCCATGGCTGAAGAAAAGGAGGCTCACAACATCTTCCAGAAGCAGGTGAGATATGTGCAATGGCTATGACCAGTAACTCTCTGGCCAGTCAGGACACTTAGTATGGAGTAGACTGTGAATCGCAGTGCATTTATATCCACTTAGTAATCCCATCATCATCAGATTTCTGCAGCTGTCCGATTATTCAAGTGGTCGTGTAAAAAGCATACTTCAGTTCTTAGACTGGATCAAGGCCTTACCACACCGAGTATGATTTTTACCAAGGAAAAAAAAAAGAAACGATTTTTATTGTAGTGGTACCTTCACACCAAGTCCGATGCGTTACTTGTCTAAACACTCTGAAAACTTCCTGTCTGCTTTTGCTTTCTTTAATTTCCCTTCTTTGAATGTGTAACGGATATTTTTCTTGTCTTTTTCACATCGACAAACAAAGTGAACAGCTGAACAGATTAAAATGCAATTAGATAAACAAGAAAACAGTTCCATACAGTCAATGTGAGGTTTTTTCCATCATTCCCCAGCCTTTCAGCTATACTCCAGCAGATATTGTCTTTAATATCCATGTTTTTATAGTCAGAGTGTTACTTGTCCTATAAGCTCTTGTGCTCTGTTACTAGTGTCCCCCTGTTTAAGCCAGTACATGTCCAGGCCCGTCTGAAGTTTGCCAGAGAGCATATGGATGATCTAGAAGAGGATCGGGAGAATATCATGTGGTATAATATTAGAATTTTTTTATAAAAACTCAACTCGTCATGTTTGGAGGAAGAAGAATGCTGAGTTGCATCCCAAGAACACCATACCTACTGTGAAGCATGGGGGTGGAAACATCATGCTTTGGGGCTGTTTTTCTGCATAGGGAACAGGACGACTGATCCGTGTTAAGGGAAGAATGAACGGCGCCATGTATCGTGAGATTTTAAGCCAAAACCTCCTTCAATCAGTGAGAGCATTGAAGATGGAAGATGGAACGTGGCTGGGTCTTCCAGCATGACAATGATCCCAAAAACACCGCTCGGGCAATGAAGGAGTGGCTCCGTAAAAAGCATTTCAAGGTTCTGGAGTGGCCTAGCCAGTCTCCAGCCCTCAACCCCATAGAAAATTTGTGGAGGGAGTTGAAAGTCCGTGTTGCCCAGAGACAGCCCCAAAACATCACTGCTCTAGAGGAGATCTGCATGAAGGAATGGGCCAAAATACCAGCTACAGTGTGTGCAAACCTGGTGAAGACTTACAGGAAACATTTGATCTCTGTCATTACCAACAAATGTCATGTTACAAAGTATTGAGTTGAACTTTTGTTATTGACCAAATACTTATTTTCCACCATAATTTACAATTAAATTATTTAAAAATCCTAGTGTGATTTCCTGGATTTCTTTTCTCATTATGTCTCTCAAAGTTGAAGTGTACGTATGATGAAAATTACAGACCTCTCTCATCTTTGTAAGTAGGAGAACTTGCACAATCAGTGGCTGACTAAATACTTTTTGCCCCACTGTAGAGTGTAGAGATGTCAAAGAAGCAGCTAGCATAATCAAGCATGGTGCCAGGTATGCTTATTCTAAGAGATTTGGCAACTTTTGGGCTAGTTTCTGTCACGGGATTTGACAACCCTGGAATTAAATGCAGAACCTGCGAAATGGCTATCAAACACAGCTATGGAGACTTAATGGAGAAAAGTATTTGCTCAAGGAAATAAAGAATTTCATTATTTAGTTATTGAAGCATCCTTCTGTGAGATTATTGGCTGGTTTGCAAAGTAGAAATCTGAGAGTAGAAACCAAGAGGTTTCCCATTACGTGATTACCCAAAAGCATGCAAACTTGTTGATCGGATTACAGACGCAATCTGATTTTCTGCAGTTATCGGATTATTTAGGGCATGTAAACGTTCTCATCAACATGGTAACTGCAAATGTGAGCGTGACAATTCGGTAAAACCTAGTATACGTTGTGCATCCTAGTGTGGCGACAACCATCCACAGACCAAGTGCAGTTCTGACTTCTTGAAAGCCATCACCCAACAGGCAGTGTGTGTGGAACGGTCCATAAGGCAGGGAGGAGCAGATCTCAACAACTCTAGCACCCCTGAGGTACACTGGTGTTTTTATTAAAATGCACAGATAAAATGCTGCCTTTTTCTTTTTTTATTTTTTTTATTATTTTTTTTTTTTTATATGAATGCTTTATCTGTTTCAGAACCTGGTTGCCTCTTTTGATACTATACTGGAGCAGTTAGCTCTGGTAAATGGCATCTTGAAGACCTCATATAGGTAAGTTTGACTTCGATGTGGGGTGAACATTGTGGGGTTTGCATAACCCAACCTGCATTATTTCAGTTATTTTTTTATTCTTATTCCAGCATGAGGCTTTTGGAATTCAAAGAGAAGCTGAAAGAGATGAGAGCTGGCGAGGTGGCTGAGAAGGCTAAAGCAGAATCCTGCAAAGAGGTCAAGGATGTTGGGGAAGGAACGTCCAAAGAGAAACAGAGTGAAGACATGAATGAGGGAACCCCAGAAAGTAAACATGAAGAGGTGGATGATCTGACCATTCCCGACCATTCAAAAATGAATGGCCTATATGAGTCTCATGTGCAAAATGAAGATCAAACTACTGAGCAAGATGCAACACCTGAAAATGAAGTAGCAGTGAATCAGTCAGAAACTACTGTCACAAAGTGCCAATCTGAGTCAAAGGTGATCATTACAGAAGCTAACGGGAACTCTGAGTCAGCTTTAGTTAATGGAGAACACATGGCGCCTGAAGAAGCAATGCCTGTGAGGAAAGACTCAGAGTCACCCAAAGATTGAGACACTGCAGAGAGTCCTGGCATGCATTACAAGAACACTGAACCAGTATGAATCAGTGATATTTGATATTCTAAACTTAAACATCATGTCTAGGTGTTCACAGCAAATTAATTCTTTCCCCTGATTAACAAATGAGAAGCAAATTTAGAATGTCTTAACATGACGCCAAGCTTTGTGTACTAACCTGTGGACACCTCTTTGATAGATGGTATACTAAAATAACAGCTCTCAACACATTACCATTGCTTTGGGCTTTTACTAGAACATAGTACCACCTGGACTTTCAGTGAAAAAAAATCCTATTAGGATCAAGGCTAAAGGAGGAAATGACCCCCAACCTCTCCATCACCACAAAAGCACATCTGTGTGTGTTCAACTATTGTCTTTATTTCAGTTTCTACTTCCTCGCTGGATGATTTCAATATCTTGGCAGTGCTGGTACTGGGGCTCTAAAGGCTCATTCCAGATGGATTCTGGGAGTTGATGAAGCCTATCTGATGGAAATCTAATTAGTGCTGTGTCATTAAACACGTCCAGGAAGCGCTGTGAGCAGGGCAGATTCATCTCCTCACACATGTTTATAACCTTGCGCAACTGTGTTAAGGGCTGCAGCTTACATTGGCAAGCACATACAAGCTTTATTCACTACAACATACACTTTCTGGCCACTTTATTAGGTACACATCCTTGTTTCAACAATCATTGTCCATTTTTTCAGTTCAACTTACCATATAAACACACTTTAGTCCATCTGTTTCTCTTCATACTTTTTGTCCCATTTACTCTCTTCTCTAATGGTCAGGACCCCAGCATTTGTGGTTGGTGTACTATCTTTAGTCCAGCAGCGACACTGAGGTGTTTAAAAACTCCAGCAGCATTGCACAAAATACACTAAACACACCACATTACTGTACTGCTGTTAGTGTTACTGCAGTGCTGAGAATGATCCACCACCCAAACAGTACCTGTAATAACACAGTAATCTGTGTTGTAAAGGGGACAAAAGAGGACAAGAAAGTATACAGAAACAGATGGACTACATTCTGTAATTGCAGAACTACATGGTGCTTCTTTCTATATGGCAAGTAAAACTGATAAAATGGAGTACGAGTGTAAAAACAGGGAGGTATACCTAACAAAGTGATCGTGAGTGTACAGTATTACACAACTGCAATGACACCACAGTTCCATATTTCTGTTCTCTGTGAGTTTTCTTTCTTCATGCTATGGACGTTTGTTGCATTCTTAAATCCAAAGGCAAATAAACATGATCCTTCAAATCTGAATTTTGTATTAAGTACTTGAAAAGGGCTAAAGCCCTGTTCAATTATCATGAGCATCTGGCACTGATTAGGTCGAATTTTAAATTGATGCTCTTAACCATGAACTGCTTGAGGGTTACCTGACTAGCTCAAAAAATTTTTTAATTGATTGTCACAACATGTAATTCTTAAAATAGTACACAAGTTAAATATTTACAGCCAGTGTATTTCGCAAACCACAGTTTGTTCATCTTTTTTGTTGCTAAGGGCCAGCTTCTAGAAACAGCAGTTCCTCAGGGCCTGGGTTTAATTCCCAGGTGGGGCTTTCAAAATGAAGGTCAGGAGGTGTGTTATTGTAACACTGATTTACTGGCACGCTGTCCAGGGTGCATCTTTGCCTGCACCCATTGAATTCTGGATAATTAGAAGTAATTATAATAATCATCAGTGAGCCTACAGGTTTTCATTCGGGCAGAAAACTTGTGCACTGTTTGGAACTAAGCAAGTGACACCGGTTCTTCCATACCTGCTAAAGAAACATGATTGGGAACCACAGAGCACTTAGTGTTTGCTATGTGTAAGATGACAAATTGTTTTTACTCTGCTGGAGAGTGATGGCGTCAATAACTTATGCAGTTTTTATGTACAGTGGGGCAAAAAAAGTATTTAGTCAGCCATTTAGTCAACTTACAAAGATAAGAGAGGTCTGTAATTTTCATCATAGGTACACTTCAACTATTAAACTTAAAAGATAAAATATGAAAAAAAAACATCCAGGAAATCACACTGTAGGATTTTTAAAGAATTAAATTGTAAATCATGTTGGAAAATAAGTATTTGGTCACCCACAAACAAGCAAGATTTCTGGCTCTCACAGACCTGTAACTTCTTTAAGAAGCTCTTCTGTCCTCCACTCGTTACTTGTATTAATGGCACCTGTTTGACCTCGTTATCTGTATAAAAGACACCTGTCCACAGCCTTAAACAGTCAGACTCCAAACTCAACCACGGCTGTCAAAGGACACCAGGAAGAAAATTGCAGAAATGCACCAGGCTGGGAAGAGTGAATCTACAATAGGCAAGCAGGTTGTTGTGAATAAATCAATTGTGGGAGCAATTGTAAGAAAATGGAAGACATACAAGTCCACTGATAATCTCCCTCGATTTGGGGCCCCATGCAAGATCTCATCCCGTGGGGTCAAATGATCATGAGAACGGTGAGCAAAAATCCCATAACTACACGGAGGGACCTGATGAATGACCTGCAGAGAGCTGGGACCAAAGTAACAAAGTAACACACTACGCCGAGAGGGACTCAGATCCTGCAGTGCCAGGCGTGTCCCCCCCCTGCTTAAGCCAGTACATGTCCAGGCCCGTCTGAAGTTTGGCAAATAGCATATGGATGATCCAGAAGAGGAATGGGAGAATATCATGTGGTCAGATGAAACCAAAATAGAACTTTTTTGTAAAAACTCAATTCGTCGTTTTTGGAGGAAGAAGAATGCTGAGTTGCATCCCAAGAACACCATACCTACTTTGAAGCATGGGGGTGGAAACATCATCATGCTTTGGGGCTGTTTTTCTGCAAAGAGGACAAAACGACTGATCCGTGTGGGAAGAATGAACGGGGTCATGTATCGTGAGATTTTAAGCCAAAACCTCCTTCCATCAGTGAGAGCATTGAAGATGGAACATGGCTGGGTCTTCCAGAATGACAATAATCCCAAACACACTGCTCGGGCAATGAAGGAGTGGCTCCGTAAAAAGCATTTCAAGGTTCTGGGGTGGCCTAGCCAGTCTCCAGACCTCAACCCCATAGAAAATTTGTGGAGGGAGTCGAAAGTCCGTGTTGCCCCAAAACATCACTGCTCTAGAGGAGATCTGCATGGAAGAATGGGCCAAAATACCAACTACAGTGTGTGTAAAGCTGATGAAGACTTACATTAAAAATTTGACCTCTGTCATTGACAACAAAGGTTATGTTACAGAGTATTGAGTTGAACTTTTGTTATTGACCAAATACTTATTTACCACCATAATTTACAATTAAATTATTTAAAAATCCTACAATGTGATTTTCTGGATTTTTTTCTCATTTTGTCTTTCATAGTTGAAGTGTACCTATGATGAAAATTACAGACCTCTCTCATCTTTCCAAGTAGGGGAACTTGCACAATCAGTGGCTGACTAAATACTTTTTTGCCCCACTGTAGCTGTGTAACACAGGGTACAATCCATGTCAAAAGACATGAACTTGCAAGCTGTACTGTCATGCCTAATAGTAGTACTTCATATCAACTACTAATAATGCTAAAGCAGTTGGTTTCCACGAAAGACAAATAAAACCTGACAAATATTGAAAATTTAAAATCGAATATTTAAAAGTTATAATACATCCATAAGAATAAAAGTATATAAAGGATACATCTGAGAGGTATCTGTAGTCTCTTCCAAGCTCCCTCTTAAGCATCCTAAGAAAACATAGAATAAAAACAATTAAAACCATATTTGTTTTATACAAAACCATAGTCATAAAACAATAATAAATCAAGGGATTTTAGAAAACCTTACGGCCCCAGTAATCAAGTCAAGTCAGATCTATTTATATAGTGCTTTTTACAATGGAGCATTGTCTCAAAGCAACTTTACAAGTTTAGATTATCTCCTAGTAACTACGTCCAATCCCAAATTGAGCAAGAATAGGGCGACAGTGGCAAGGAAAAACTCCCTGAGTGTTATAGGAAGAAACCTTGGGAGGACCAAGACTCAAAAAGGGACCCAACCTCCTTGGGCGGCGTAGATGATAAATCTAAGAACAAAACTAAAGTCATGGAGTCATAGTTCAAATAAAATGTGAAATATGCAAATCGGCATGCAATCAACACATAGAATCACAAAATTACAATATGGCTTAACGATACAAACTGCTTTAGTCAGTGTTGTACATTATTTAGATACAGTTACACAGCAGGTCAGACTGCCCCAGGAACAAGTTATTTTGTTCCTGATAAATAAAATAGGATTTCAGCAGAAAATCAGAATTGAGAATTTACATTTGCAGTGTGAATATATACTCACTGGCCACTTTATTAGGCACACTTTGCTAGTACCTGGTTGAACTCCCTTTTACCTTCGGGACTGCCTTAATTGTACATGGCAGAGATTCAACAAGGTGCTGGAAACTTTAATCAAAGATTTTGGTCCATACTGGCATGCATCACAGTTGCTGCAGATTTTTCAGCTGCACATCAGTGATGCGAAAGTGATGCAATGTATTGAGATCTGGTGACTGTTGAGGCCATTTGAGTACAGTGAACTCATGGTCATGTTCAAGAAACCACTTTGACATTATTTAAGTTCTTAGTTGACAGGAGTGGCACCCAGTGGTCTTCTGCTGCTGCTTCAACATGTTTAACATGTTGTGCGATCAGGGATGATATTCTGTATATCTCAGTTGTAACAAGTGGTTATTTAAGTTACTTTTGCCTTTCTATCAGGTCAAACCAGTCTGGCCATTCTCCTTTGATTTCTTGCATCAACAAGGCATTATTATTATTATTATTATTATTATTATGATTATTAGCCTTTCGTAAACTCACTCACTGGATGTTTTCTTTTTCAGACTATTCTTTTTAAACCCTAGAGAGGGCTGTGTGTGAAAATCCCAGTAGATCAGCAGTTTCTGAAATACTCAGACCAGCTCTTCTAGCACCACCAACCATGCCATGCTTAAAGTCACTTAAATCACCTGCTCAGTTTGAACTTCTTCAGGTATTCTTGACCATGAGTTTTTTGTGATTGGCTAAAATTTGTGTTAAGGTGCAGTAGAAACAGGTGTACTTAAAGAAGTAGCCAGTGCGTGTATTGTCTAAAACGTTCAGATTTCTGAGTCTAGCTAGTAGGTAAAGTCCACAAACCTCTCCTGAATGCCATTAAAACTGTTGCCAATAATAACAATCTTTGGCAGGACCTGCACATTCCAGTTCCTCCACAACAGATTGTTGTATAGAGCCTTTCCGCAGTGAATCAAGTAAAAAAGGGTGGGCTGGCACACTGCTCGCTTCCCTTCCTGAAAAAAGACCATACTTTAAAAAAGGTACAGTATATCATGAAAAAAGGGCTTTAGGAAGTGTTTTCTTAGCTTCAGCTTTTTCAGTATCCAGGTCAACAAGACTAAATGTTTAGGGAGGTTTAGTTACACATTTAAAATCAAGAAATGGTGTAAACGGATGCTAATAAAATTTAAGTTCTATTTGAGTTCTACTTTATGCTGACACCAATGTTAAGTTCAATATGAAAACTGTTCAGTTTTTTATGGAATAAATAAAATAATTCTGAAACAACCATCTCCAATCCAAGAAACACTTGTTCTTCAACTGGAGTCATTATATATCTGGAGTCTTTATATACATTAGACAAAATATCCTTATTCATTCACTTGTGGGAAGACTCAAACCCCAGTGAGGTAAAAGTGCTAACCACTATAACGGCCCTAGTTCTCCACTCCTAAACTGCACTGTTCTAGCTGCTAGATCTTATACCTCATTTTCAATGAGCACAGTGAAGCCCAGGTCTTTAAGTGTCTCACATTCCCACTCTGTAAACACTGGATCATACATGCTGCACTGGTCTACAGGAATCTGTAAGACCAAAACAGAGTTTTCTTTTTAAAGTAAACTGCAAATAAGTTTACAAAGCTCTTGTGGCCAAATTGGCAGGTTTACCTGCAATACATCCAACAGCAACAGCAACATGGCAAGCTGATATCTGGCAGATACACAAGAGGAGAAGTTTCCCAGGCCATAGCACACACATTCAAGAGGGTATTTGCGTTCTGTAACCATCTCACCAGTTTCAGTCAGACAGCGTGACAAGATCTCTGTGAAACAGAACAGAAACAGGATATCAGGGGAGACAGCACAGAACAGGGGTTGTTAACAAAAAAAGAATTATGAAGATACAGAAGAATCGGAGTCGGAGTTTTATTCATTTAGGCAGCTGGCGTTTTTTGGCTTTAGACAATAATTGGAAAACAATGTTAACCATCCTAAAACACTAATTATTCCCTTTCTGTAACAACCCCAAATCAGAGAAAGTTGGGACAGTCTGGGAAATGCAAAAAAGAAAAAAGGCTGCAGTGTTTCTTAAGTTTACTTGAGTTTTTTTACATTTACTTGAACTGAAGATTCATGTTCATGTTTTGTCTGGTCAGCTTCATTTAATTTGTTAAAAAACATCCATTCCTGCATTTCAAGCCTGCAACACATTCCAAAAGAAGTTGTGACAGAAAAGCATTTACCACTTTGTAAAGTTGCCATTCCTTCTCACAACACTTAAAAGGCATTTTGGATCAGAGGATACCAAGCAAAGAACACACCCTCAAAGTGGCCAGCAATAGTTACATATCTTTTTTCATAGAGTTTGCTGATGTTTTTAATAGTCCATTTCATAGTGTGAACATACCTGACAGACATTCTCAATGTGGAATTAGGTATCTTTGGTATGTGTTAGCTAAACACATTACACCAGCTTACGAAACAAAATGATGTGATATTCAACATTATTTTAACCTCTCTATAAGCAACAGAATTAACAATTATTTTGGCATCTATGTGAAGTTTGTTCACCTTGCCATTCCAGCCAGAAGTCTTCACACCTCAGCTCATTCCTACAAGAAAGAAACGTCAGAGCTTACAGTGTACATGGCCTAACATCTCAGCACTACAAGGGTAAAGAATCTTCCTAAAGGCCATATTTTACAAATACACCATCTTACGTTCAACTGTGTATTAAACTGCATAAACTACTATTTTGCTTTTTCAACAATATACGAAAGAACAGTGGAAACCAAACATACATAAAAACACAACACAGAAAAGACCATGGACAACAAAACTGAAACTGGAGGAATCTGTTGTGAACTGTTTTCGTGTTGTTTTGTGTTCTCTTTACAAGAACACCGGCATATTTGAGAAAACTGCTGATTTTTTAAATTGTGAACCTTTTCTCATTATTGAAGTGACTCTGACATGGATATGATATGGGAGTGTGTGACACTGGTAGGACAGTATCCAGGGAAGCAGTGAGACCAATATGTTTTAACACTTTACATACACTCTCTGGTCACTTCTTTACGTATACTTGTTCAGCTGCTTGAAAATGCAAATATCCAATCAGCCAATCACATGGAAGAAACTTGATGCATTTAGGCATTTAGACAATGTCATGATGACCTGCTGAAGTTCAAACCAAGCATCAGAATGGGGAAGAAAGGTAATTTAAATTACTTTGTACGTGGCATGGTTGTTGGTGTGAGACTCGTTACAACAGAGGTATGCAGAAGAGTATCTCTGAACACACAACATGTCAAGCCTTGCTGCAAATGGTCAAAAGCAGCATAAGACCACACCAGGTGCCAGTCCTATCACACTGGCTCACCAAAACAGGACAATAGTAGACTGGAAAAACACTGTATGCTCTGATTAGTCTTGATTTCCAAATTTGGCATAAACAAGATGAAAGCATGGATTCATCACCTTGCATTAACAGTTCAGGCTACTGCTGCTGGTGTAATGGTGTAGGGGATATTTTCTTGGCACACTTTGGGGCCAGGAATAAGAGTTTATCCCTTTACGATAAGCAGTGCACCCATGTTCGTTGGCTACATTCAGCAGAGTAACACAGCATGTCACAGTGCTCAAATAATCTCAAACTGGTTTCTTGAACTCAAACGGCTTCCACAGTCACCAAATCTCAATCCAATGGAGCACCTTTGGGATGTGGTGGAATGGGAGATCTGCAGCAACTGAGTGATACTATGATGGAAATTTCGACCGCAATCTCTGAGGAATGTTTCCAGTACCTTGTTGAATGTATGCCATGAGGAATTAAGGCAGTTCTGGAGTCCAACCCAGTAGCTACAAGATGTACCTAATGAAGTCGCCGATAAGTGTATAGTTCCTCATTGTGTTAGTACTGTTATAGCATGTAGGCTATAGAAAATCTCATCTTTTTCTGTGTTCAATTTCATCAGCATCCTGTAGTGAGAAATGAAGCACTTCCCTCTATATGTGGTTTCGTTACAATAAAACAGTGAGTGACAGTATGTGTATTAACTCGTTGTTGTCAGGAGATGAGAGGAAAACCGAATTTCGAAAAAGATTTTCTTTGCTTACATTGCCTCCGTTATTTTGCGCTTGTCCCGTTCGCGGTCCTCAGGCTCTTCATGTTTCTTCACGTGAGGGTTATTCTTACGGCTCACTCTTCTGCCGCGCCTTACAGGCTGCCACTCACTGCTGTCCGCCATTAATCGCAGTAAGGAAATTATATATGCCACGAGTTTAATAGCATTGTCTGTCTTTTTCTGCATCGACAAGGCTGGACAGCGTTATACTCTATATCACGATGCGCGGTAGAAAAAAACACATTCTATCTTCCACGTCTGTGGTGTTACATTTTAATAGTTCCTACCTGTAACTGTTTTGGTACAGTTCTTATATAGCATTGTTTAACGTATATTCGCGGGAAGCATCTAATGAACACTTTATATTTATTGTGAGCTGTAAACAGTTGAACTCAGTTACACAAGCGAACACGCAACATTTGTGTTGTTATATAATTGACGATACATTTATACTGTTTTCTTTGATCGAGTTGCGTTATATGAGGGTTGCCAGGTCCAGCTGAAAGGCGTAGAGACTATATAAGCAGTAGAGCAAGGTTCGGCTGATCAGACAAACCAATACAAATCAATTCACCAGTGCTAAAACAAGATCATATTTGCCAGCAGACTCAAAATTGACAGCATTTTCTTACATTATTTCCCAACCAATCAGTGTTTGTTTATTTATAGCGAAGGTTTGTCTGAGGGTTGTATGGACCGTCAGTATATCAAATGTAAGGTAACATGTTTGCAAATAACTTTTTAATTCACAGAGTCAAGTCTGGACCCGAAAGGAGCAATCTAGAGCTGACAAAGATATGTAAAGTTGACTGAGCAAAAAAACCTCAGACGTTTTTCTTAAACAAAAAAAAGGAGGCTTTGTCTAACTGAAAAAAATAAAACCGTGCAATAATTGTGTATCACTGTATCAATGTCTCTGAATAAAACAGGTTTAGCAGATTTTTTGTGCAAATCTATCATATCATTTTGGCCTCTGTGCTTGCGTACCTGTAGTAACCATTAGTCTAGTGGAAACTTGGGGCAGCTCCATGCTCATAATAATTTAATAGATACCATAACTGAGACAGGCTAATTCTAAAGTATATGTCAGTGTAGTTCTACATTCTCTTGGACCCTTAGCTTGGGCCCTGAACAGCTTCCTTGGTTGACCCCAAAACCCCCTTCAGTAGTGGAACTGGTGCTGCAAGAGCAGTGAGTAGCATGACCTTTGTGATTTCAAGCATTTACTCTATTATTTGTGTCTAGAAGGTGATTCACTATAAATTGAGATGGCTACACCATGAATCGTATCAATAGTTATAGATATAGGGGACATGCACAACAAGGCCTTCCTGTTAACACTAAGTCACTCTCTGCGGGTGCTTACTGTTGTCCATTAATAAGAACAGAGGAAAAACCTAACTAATGACACAATATCACCTTCCCAAACCAATTGCAAAATTATAATAATGTGACTCCACTTCTGATGTAAATGACTTATAGTTTCGTTTCATATATGAATGTGGCACATTTGAAGGTGTTAAAAAGTATTGCATAATCATATTTGACTCTACATGTAAGGGTTAGTATTTGTTATAAGCAGCTGTCTGGGGTGCCATGTACGGAGGAGTCACATTTTGCTAACACTTCTGTCTTACTACAGCTGCACTCATGCAAGTTGGAACATGTGCCCCAGAAATGCACCTCATCAGTTACAGTATGATCACCTTCTTTTGCAGCTTTGTGCATTCATACAGCAAATCTGTGTGTAGGTTTTTGACAGAATAGCCCTGAGAAGCTGTGGTCAAGAAGAAATCTAACATGTACACTTGCACCCACTATGCTAAGGGCACCAAATGTGCTAAGGCTGTGCCTGCTTCTTGTACTCATTGCACTCATGGACTGAGATGGCAGAATCCATTGCTAATGTGAAACCTTTCTTTTAAATGAATGAATAGTAACCAAAATAGTATTAAACTTAATAAGTATGAAAACATTTGATTTTATCATGTAAACCAATGCAGCTTATCTAAAGGCTGGGCAACAAGAAAAGAAAAACTAAGGAAAGTATCTTAGAAGCAGGGTGATAGGCTAACATTACCAGTAACACTTGAAAAATGTACACAAGTAGAGGGAATGCAGGGTAGACATTTGTTAAAATTCATTTTATCTACAACATTTACATCGTTGCAAAGCAATGTTACAAACAACTGAGCAAGTCAGTGTGGCAACTCCCCAAGATACATATGGAAGAAACCTTGAATCAGGCTCAAATAAGAAACTCCTCTGGGTGAGACTGGATAAGAAGACTAAGTTCTTAAGAGTCCTTGTCTAGAGAGAACAACAACACAGAAAGCAAGCAGTTGTGTAAGTCACTTCTTCTTTAAGAAGCTCTTCTGTCCTACACTCGTTACCTGTATTGACCTCGTTATCTGTATAAAAGACACCTGTCCACAGCCTCAAACAGTAAGACTCCAAACTCAACCATGGCCAAGACCAAAGAGCTGTTGAAGGACACCAGGAAGAAAATTGTAGACCTGCACCAGGCTGGGAAGAGTGAATCTACAATAGGCAAGCAGGTTGGTGTGAATAAATCCCAGAACTACACGGAGGGACCTGATGAATGACCTGCAGAGAGCTGGGACCAAAGTAACAAGGCTACCATCAGTTACACACTACACCAAGAGGGATTCAGATCCTGCAGTGCCAGACGTGTCCCCCTGCTTAAGCCAGTACATGTCCAGGCCTGTCTGAAGTTTGCCAGAGAGCATATGGATGATCCAGAAGAGGATTGGGAGAATATCATGTGGTCAGATGAAACCAAAATAGAACTTTTTGGTAAAAACTCAACTCCTCATGTTTGGAAGAAGAAGAATGCTGAGTTGCGCCATACCTACTGTGAAACATAACGGTAAAAACCTCATGCTTTGGGGCTGTTTTTCTGCATAGGGGACAGGACGACTGATCTGTGTTAAGGGAAGAATGAACAGGGCCATGTATCGTGAGATTTTAAGCCAAAACGTCCTTCCATCAGTGAGAGTATTGAAGATGGAATGTGGCTGGGTCTTCCAGCATGACCATGATCCAAACACACTGCTTGGGCAACGAAGGAGTGGCTCCGTAAAAAGCATTTCAAGGTCCTGGAGTGGCCTAGCCAGTCTCCAGACCTCAGCTCTATAGAAAATTTGTGGAGGGAGTTGAAAGTCCATGTTGCCCCCAAAAAAATCACTGCTGTAGGGGAGATCTGCATGGAGGAATGGGCCAAAATACCAGCTACAGTGTGTGCAAACCTGGTGAAGACTTACAGGAAACGTTTAACCTCTGTCATTGCCAGCAAAGGTTATGTTACAAAGTATTGAGCTGAAACAAATTTATTGACCAAATACTTATTTTCCACCATGATTTACAATTAAATTCTTTAAAAATCCTACAATGTGATTTCCTGGATTTTTTTTTCTCATTTTGTTTCTCATAGTTGAAGTGTACCTATGATGAAAATTACAGACCTCTCTAAGTAGGAGAACTTGCACAATCAGTGACTGACTAAGTACTTTTTTGCCCCACTGTATTTCTGCATGACCTAAAACATCATCATATTTTCACATAAGTCCCAAAAGTAGATAAAGAGTACCCAGGTAAACAAATGAGACAAATATTCTACTTGGTCATTTATTTATTTATTTTTTTTGTAACAGTTCTCTTTATTGAATTTTAACAATGTTATTAAACAATGCACATATGGTCAAGATGTACAACATCCTACATGATGTATTCAATAGAAAGCAAGCAAATTTTAGTGTGTAATAGAAAGACCACATTATATAAAGAAAAAAGTAAGAAAGCATAACCCACCCTACAAAGTACCTAGCAGTAAACCAACCCGTCCCTCTAAACTTTTAAAACACGAAATAGGCACACACATAATAAATTAAAAGTAAAAGGGTACATACATAGAAATCACACACCAACACACACACACACACCAATACAAATACAAATAACTCGTCCCTCTAGCATTCAATCAGGAGTGATAGTACATCCCTCGATGTACTTAAAAACCGGTAGCCATGTTTTGTCAAATAAACGCAAAGTCCCTGTCTTATAGGAACGCAGCTTCTCCAATTTATTATTGGCCAAAATCTCTCGGAGCCACCAATTGTGAGAAGGTGGAGAAGAGTGTTTCCACTTCAAAAGGATAGCCCGTCTAGCCAGCAAGGTACCAAAGGCAATTATTTGTCGTTTTGGCTTAGGAATACAAGTGTTTGTGGGAATCTCAAAGAGGGCTGTAATTGGGTTAGTGTCCAACTGAATTTGCAGGGCATGGCTTAACGTACAAAAAATTTCTGACCAAAACGCCAATAAACTGCTACAGCTCCAGAACATATGTAACTGATCTGCGAGTGACTGGCCACACCTGGCACAGGCATCAGACCTGCCTGGAAATAACCTTGCCAATTTGGTGCTGGTGAAATGAAGCCTGTGCACCACCTTTAACTGCATCAGACAGTGTCTAGCACAGATGGATGAAGAGTGGATCCCATTCAGAATGAGAGCCCACTGTTGATTTGGGATGGACATATCCAAGTCGTGTTCCCACGAGAGTTTTAAAACGTTAGTGGCAACCTTGTCCGAAGAGCAAATCATTTTATAAATAGTGGCAATTAACTTCCGCTGGGTTAGATTAAGAGTCAGGATCCGATCCATTTCAGATTCAGGAGGGCGATTGGGAAAATGGGGAAAAAGGCGGGATACGAACTGCCTGACCTGGAAAAAACGAAATAAGTGAGTGGTGGGCAAGTCATACTTCTCTGCTAAAGCTGAGAAAGATAGGAAAATGCCATCGACATACAAGTCGCAAATAGTTTTAACACCATTCTCTGCTAATATGTGAAAGGCCGAATATGTAATAGCAGGGAGAAATTGAAAATTGTGGGCAATGGGTGTATAAATTGCACTGTTGCGCAGCTCAAATGATTTCCTAAATTGGATCCAAATTTTGATTGAGCTCCGAGCAATCGGGTTGGTGGGAAGAAACTTGGCAGGTACTGGAAGTTGTGAACAAATTAAAGATTGGAGTGAATGTTGTACGGAGGAGAGTTCAATTTGAGCCCACGGAGGGCAGTCATGAACAGGTGCATCTCCAATCCAGTAAATAATTTTATGAATATTAGAAGCCCAGTAATAATGTCTGAAATTGGGTAAGGCCAATCCTCCATCTGCATTCGGGAGTTGAAGTGATGACCGTTTCAGACGAGCTGGTTTGCCACACCAAATAAAAGGGGTCAGAGTGCCATCAAGTTTATTAAAAAAGGTTTTACTAACCAGGATAGGGATATGTTGAAACAGGTATAAAAACTTAGGTAATACAGTCATTTTGATTAAATTAATGCGGCCAATGAGGGATAGGGGGAGAGAGGACCACCTTTTCAAATCAGAAGAGATCTTGTCAAGCAATGGAACAAAGTTGTCCTCAAATAATTTTTGAAACGAATGTGTAAATGTAATACCGAGGTATCTTAGTTTCCCTTGAGCAACTTGAAAAAGGAAAGAAGATAGGGGCAGTGCGAGAGCAGCTGGATTTATTAAGAAGAGTTCACTTTTTTGAAGATTCAGTTTGTACCCTGATAGCTGGCCAAATTTATGGAAAATGTCTAGAGCACAGGGAAGGGAGGACGTGGGGTTAGAAACATACAGTAAAAGGTCGTCAGCATACAGAGAGATTTTATGGACAGAATTGTAACGTGTGATCCCCTCAGAACTCTGATGGTGACATAGCCAGATAGCCAATGGTTCTATAGCCAGATTGAACAACAAAGGTGAGAGAGGACATCCCTGACGTGTCCCACGACCCAGAGGAAAGGGTGCAGAGAAAGTGCCATTGGTAATAATAGAAGCAGTTGGGGCTGTGTATAAAAGACAAATCCATGAGATAAATTCCGAAGGGCAGCCAAACTTCTCTAAGATAAAAAACAAGTAGGTCCATTCCACCCTGTCGAAGGCCTTTTCCGCATCAAGAGAAACAACAACCTCTGGAGAGTCAGAGGGGTCGGCATATAGGATATTCATTAACCTCCTAGTGTTAAAAAAAGAATGTCTACCTAACATGAAACCAGTCTGGTCCGGAGCTATCAGGTCGTTCATAACTGGCTGAAGGCGAGAGGCTAGGACCTTAGACAGAATTTTAAAGTCTACATTGAGCAAGGAAATTGGCCTGTAGTTGTCACAGATAGTGGGATCCTTATCTTTCTTGGGCACTATAGTATAGTAGCATTGGACATTGACATGGAAAGGAGGCCTGTAAGGAGCGAACCGTTATACACCCTGACCAGGATTGGAGCGAGCACAGAGGGGAATTCTTTATAGAATTCAGTTGTGAACCCATCAGGGCCAGGGGAGTTACCAGATTGCAGAGATTTTATAGCTTCTTGTATTTCAGAAATGGTAATAATAGAGCCCAACCCATCAAGATGTTTCGGGGGGACTTGGGGAAATGTCAGGGTATCCAATATGGAAAAATCCGTCAGGCCAAGAGGTTGAGTTTCAGATGTATATAGGTTGGCATAATAATCGGCAAAAATCTGGTTAATTAATTTGACGTCAAAAACCATATTACCAGTGGGAGACTTGATTTTAGAGATCAATCTGGAGGCAAGACCTTATCTAGCCTGGTAAGCGAGATATTTCCCGGCCTTGTCACCCTGTTCATAGGTTCGCAGTTTGGACTGCCTCAGTTGTGTTTCAACCTTATGAGTCATTAAAAGATCGAACTCAGACCGAAGCTGGAGACGTCGCTTATAGAGAGAGGGAGAGGGAGTTGCCACAAACTCAATGTCAACCTTATGGAGTTCTTCTGATATCTCAGACAGCCTCAGCCTCTCGGTCTTTCTAGAATAAGAAACATATGAAATAATTTGACCCCTCATGTATGCTTTAAAAGCCTCCCAGAGGGAGTGGATACTAATTTCGGGGGAATCATTGAGAGAGAAAAAAAGCTCTATTTGGGAAGCAAGGTATTTTTTTAATTTATCGTCCGCCAACATGGAGGAGCTAAACTTCCAATGCCTAGGGTTCGGGTGGTAGCTGGAGAAAGACAAGTCAACAGAGGTGGGTGCATGGTCAGAGATAACAATGGGATAATAAGTGGTAGAGGAAACCCTGGGCAATAACCTATTATTCATCAGAAAAAAAATCAATTCTAGAAAATGTATGGTGAACTCCCGAAAAAAAGGAAAAAACATTATCTGATGGGTGATTCGCTCTCCAAGGGTCAGTCCAATATGTGATTAGCAGATTTAGACAGGGATGTCTGTGTAGTAGAATCCAGGGAAACATTCTGCACCAAATTGAAGTCGCCACCAATAATAATATAGTGAGAATTTAAATTTGATAGGGTCAGGAAGAATTTGTCGAAGAAGTCCGAGTCATCCCATGTTGGGGCATATAAACAGGCCATGGTCACTGGGAGTCCCTGCAAGATTCCAGAAACCACCACATAACGACCGTTAGGATCAGGATTGGACTACTGTTTGCCGAAGACGAAGAGGAGGGAATCGTGTGAGGAGACAGAGAGAAATCAGGAGGGACCAGAGTATAGCACTGAGGGTAGCAACCCTAAATGTAGGGACGATGACAGGGAAAGGTAGAGAGCTGGCTGATATGATGCAGAGGAGAAAGGTCGATGTTTTGTGTGTGCAGGAGACAAAGTGGAAGGGTAGCAAGGCTCGATGCATTGGTGCAGGGTTTAAACTGTTCTACCATCGTGTGGATAGGAAGAGAAATGGAGTTGGTGTGGTCCTGAAGGAGGACTATGTGAAGAATGTCGTTGAGGTGAAAAGGGTGTCAGATAGGATAATATGTCTGAAGCTGGAAATTGAGGGTGTAATGGTGAATGTTGTTAGTGGCTATGCACCACAAGTTGGCTGTGAATTAGAGGAGAAAGAGAGATTCTGGGGGGAGTTAGATGAAGTAGTTGAGAGCAATTTCCCAGGGAGGAGAGACTGGTGTTCTGGTGTTTGGTGGCAGCTTTTCAATGGTCATTGTTGGTGAAGGCAATAAAGGAGAATAGGAAGTGATGGGCAGGTTTTGGGTGTCTTTAAGGATAGGAACCTAGTAAGCCAGATGATGGTGGATTTTGCAAAGAGGATGGAAAATGGCTGTGGTTAACACATATTTCCAAAAGAAGGAGGAGCATAGGGTGATTTATAAGAGTGGAGGGAGGAGCACACAGGTAGACTACATCCTATGTAGAAGAGGTTGCTTAAAAGAGATTGGTGATTGTAAGGTAGTGGCAGGGGACAGTGTAGCTAGGCAGCATCGGATGGTGGTGTGCAGGATGGCTCTGATGGTTAGGAAGAGGAAGAGGACAAAGGCAGAGCAGAGGACCAAATGGTGGAAGTTGAGAAAGGAAGAAGGAGTTCAGAGAGGAGCTGAGAAAGGCTTTGGGTGATAGGAAAGAGCTCCCAGATGACTGGGTAGTAGCAGCAACAGTAATTAGACAGACAGGTAGAAAGGTACTAGGTGTGTCTTCTGGACAGGCAAAGGATGAAAAGGAAACCTGGTGGTGGAATGAGGAAATGCAGGAGGTTATTCAGAGAAAGAGGTCAGCAAAGAAGGAATGGGACAGGGACAGAACTAAAGAGAGTAGGCAGGAATACAATGAGATGCGGCAAAGGGTAAAGAGGGTGGTAGCAAAGGCCAAGCAGAAGGCCTACGATGAGTTATATGAAACGTTAAACAGTAGGGAAGGAGAGAAGGAGTTGTTTCTGCTGGTGAGACAGAGAGATAGAGCTGGACAGGATGTGCAGCATGTCAGAGTGATCAAGGATAGAAATGGAAATGTACTGACAGGTGAGGAGAGGGTGAGGGAAAGATGGAAGGAGTATTTTGAGGAGTTGATGAATGTAGAAAATGACAGGGAAAGAAGGCATGGATGGTGTAGAAATTGTGGAACAGGATGTAGCAAAGATTAGCGAGGAAGAAGTGAGGAAAGCTTTGAAAAGGATGAAGAACAGAAAGGCAGTGGGACTTGATGACATACCGGTTGAGGTATGGAAAATCTAGGAGAGCTGGGAGTGGTGTTTTTGACTAGATTATTTAATGGAATTCTGGTGAATGAGAGTATGCCAGAGGAATGGAGGAAAAGTTTACTTGTACCAATTTTTAAGCAGAAGGGTGATGTACAGAGTTGTGGCTCTTACAGGGGCATAAAGTTGATGAGCCACACAATGAAGATTTGGGAGAGAGTTGTCGAAGCTAGGCTCAAACAGGAGTTGACAGTGTGTGAACAACAGTATGGTTTCATGCCAAGGAAGAGCACTATGGATGCAATTTTTGCTTTGAGACTGCTGATGGAGAAGTATATAGATGGTCAGAAAGAGCTACATTGCATCTTTGTGGATTTGGAGAAAGCTTCTGACAGGGTGCCAAGGGAGGAACTGTGGTGGTGTATGAGGAAGTCTCGAGTGGCTGAAAAGTACGTTAGATTAGTGCAGGACATGTATGACAACAGCGTGACAGCGGTGAGATGTGCTGTAGGAGTGACAAATAGCTTCAAGGTAAAGGTGGGACTGCATCAAGGATCGGCCCTGAGTCCCTTCTTATTTGCTCTGGTGATGGACAGACTAACAGATGAGGTCAGACAGGAATCTGTAGTGAGAACAGGGAACAGGTAGAAGAGAACTTGGAGAGGTGGAGGTATCATCTGGAAAGGAGAGGAATGAAAGTCAACTGTAGTAAGACAGAATACATGTGTGTAAATGAAAGGGAGGCAGGTGGAATAGTCAGGCTACAGGGATCAGTGGTCACAAAGGTACAGGAGTTCAGGTACTTGGGATCAACTGTCCAAGGAAATGGGGAGTGTGGAAAGGAGGTGAAGAAGAGAGTACAGGCAGTGAATGAAGAAGAGTGTCAGGAGTGCTGTGTGACAAAAGGGTGCAGCAAAAGTGAAAGGAAAGATTTATAAGAGAGTAGTGAGACCAGCCTTGTATGGGTTAGAGACAGTGGCACTGACAAAGAGACAGGAAGCAGAACTGGAGGTGGCAGAACTTATGACGTTGAGGTTCTCTTTAGGAGTGTCTAGGGTGACAGATTAGGAATGAGATCATCAGAGGGACAGCACAGGTTGGAAAATTGGGAACAGAATTCGAGAGGAAAGACTGATATGGTTTTGGACATGTGCAGAGGAGGGCTAGGGATTTATTGGTAGGAGGATGTTGGCGATGGAGCTGCCAGGCAAGAGACGGAGAGGAAGACCAAAGAGGAGTTATTTGGTTGTGGTGAATGAAGATATGCAGGGAGTTGGGGTGAGAGTAGAGGACGTGGAGGACAGGGTGAGGTGGAAACGTTTAACTCGCTGTGGTGACCCCTGATAAAGGGAGAAGCCGAAAGAAGAAGAAGGATCAGCATTAATATTTGTTGGGTCAAAGTGTATACCTTTACGTATAATGATGGCCGCCCCTCTAGCCCTAATCGAATATTTGGAATGGAAAAGATGGCCCATCCAAGGTTTCTTAATGCGGTTAAGCTCCGAGGATTTAATGTGGGTTTCCTGTAGGAAAATCACATCGGCCTGAAGGTATCGTAGATGAGAGAATAGCTTACCGGACTTGACAGCACCATTTAAACCATTGGTGTTCCAGGAGACAAGGCGCAAACCATTACTTATGGTATTCATGGCTCTGTATTGTAAAAAATGGAACATTAATCATCACTGTATTAATTCCGATTAAAGAAAAGTAAATCAAATGGGATGCTAGAAGAACGAGAAGAACAAAAGGAAAAGACAGAAAAACACAAAACAAAACAAACACTAGCACACAAGACATTCCACACATATTCCACACAAACCCAACCCACTAATGGTCCACTAGGCTAAACACCGAGACCTTAAGCAAAATATAGAACCCATCGCACAGTCTACTGTATGAGTACACAACATTAGAAATGTAAAAACATAAACAACTCCCCTAGTAGCTTGTTAATGACAATGAAGTAAGGTAACATTATAAACCCGACTGGATAAATACCAGATGAACAAGAGAAAAAGTTTAAAGAACAAAAGACAAATATTAAATAGAAATATATGGGAGAGAAAAAAAATCCCAAAACAGGCACCGTTAACCATCAAATAGTTACTAACGTGAAAGTGCGTATGTAATCAGATTACGGTAAATTCGACTGTGATGGTCCAAGAAAATCCTCAGCCTCAGCAACAGAGTTCAATCTTGTCTTTCCACCGTTAGCCAACGACATAAAGAGCCTGGCGGGGAACCGCAGCACCGGCTTGTGACCAGCTACGTACAGTCTCTTAAGCACGTCTCTATATTTCACATGTTGTTCGAGAACCTCTGTTGTATAGTCTTCATAAAAAGCATTCGGTCGGCCGCGGTACAAAAGGTTACCCCCTTCTGGCTCGAGCTTCACGGATAATGTTCTCTTTTACCTGGTAATGATGCAGTCTAATGATCACAGCCCTCGCTCTGTTACCTTGCTGCAGCTTGCTGACGAGCGACCGATGTGCTCGGTCTATAGCCAGAGGAGAAGAAAGCGCGTCCCCAAACACCTCCGATAAGAAATCTGCGAAAAAAGCAGTGGGACGCGGACCTTCAAGCGACTTGGGCACGCCAATAACGCGAATATTGTTGCGTCTACTACGGGATTCCAAGTCAACAGTTTTGGCCTGTAACTTAGCATTAGCTTCCTTAAGCTCAGAGCAGGCTGCCTCCAGTGACCGAACTCGTTCATCTATCGAGTTAGAGCTCGATTCCAGTGATACAATCTTGTGTCCGTGATCAGTCACAACAAGCTGCATGCTGTCTATTTTGGACTCCAACGTGGTGAGAGCGAGTCTGTGATCCGCGCAGATGGCATTGCGGTGTTCTTCCAGCAAAGTTGTTAGCATTTCGAGGCTAACTTGTGCTTCCGATGCATCAGGCTTAGGAGAAAGGTCCTTTGTGGTCGTCTTTAATGACTTAGAAGCCATTGTTTACTGTGTTAGAAGAGGGTAAATAACAAGTAATAATTAAAGTAAAGTGTCGACTGAGTACGGGGAGGTTGAGGTAGAAATAAGTAGTGTGTATCGGAGACTACGCGAAATGCGTCCTACTCTCTCGCCGCCATCTTGTCTCCGGTCATTTATTTATTGAGGAAAATGACCAATATTACATATTAGTGAGTGGCAAAAGTATGTGAACCTTTACTTTAGGTATCTGGTTTGAATGCCCCCGCCGCCTCATGCAGCAGTAACTGCACCTAAATGTTTCCTGTAGCTGTTGATCAGTCCTGCACACCGGCTTGGAGGAATTTTAGCCCATTCCTCTGTACAGAACAGCTTCAACTGTGGGGTGTTGGTGGGTTTCCTCACATTAACTGCTCGCTTCAGGTCCTTCCACAACATGTCGATTGGAATAAGGTCAGGACTTTGACTTGGCCATTCTAAAACATTAACTTTATTCTTCTTTAACCAGTTTTTGGTAGAATGACGTGTGTGCTTAGGGTTGTTGTCTTGTTGCATGACCCACCTTCTCTTCAGGTCATTGGATTCAGGTCATGGACAGATGTCCTGATATTTTTCTTTAGAATTCTCTGATATGATTCAGAATTCATTGTTCCATCAATGATGGCAAGCCGTCCTGGTCCAGATGCAGCAAAACAGGCCCAAACCATGATGCTACCACCACCATGTGTCACAAATTGGATAAGGTTCTAATGCTGGAATGCATTGTTTTCCTTTCTCTAAACATAGTGCTTTTGTTTTAAACCAAAAAGTTATATTTTGGTCTCATCTGTCCACAAAACATTCTTCCAATAGCCTTCTGGCTTGTCCACGTGATCTTTAGTAATCTGCAGACTAGCAGCAATTTTCTTTTTGGAGAGCAGTGGCGTTCTCCTTGCAACCCTGCCATGCACACCATTGTTGTTCAGTGTTCTTCTGATGGTGGACTCATGAACATTAGCATCAGCCAATGTGAGAGAGGCCTTCAGTTGCTTAGATGTTACCCTGGGGTCCTTTGTGACCTCGCCAACTATTACACGTCTTGCTGGTCTTTGTTGGTCGTCCACCCCTGGGGAGGGTAACAATGGTCTTGAATTTCCTCCATTTATACGCATTCTGTCTGATTGTGGATTGGTAGAGTCCAAACTCTTTAGAGATGGTTTTGTAACCATTTCCAGCCTGATGAGCATCAACAATTCTTTTTCTGAGGTCCTCAGAAATGTCCTTTGTTCGTGCCATGATACAACAGACGTGTTGTGAAGAGCAGACTTTGATAGATCCCTGTTATTTAAATAAAATAGGTTGCCCACTCACACCTGATTGTCATCCCATTGATTGAAAACACCTGACTCTGACTTCACCTTCAAATTGACTGCTAATCCTAGAGGTTCACATACTTTTGCCACTCACTAATATGTAATATTGGATCATTTTCGTCAAAAAATAAATGACCAAGTATAATATTTTGGTCTCATTTGTTTAACTGGGTTCTCTTTATTTACTTTTAGGAGTTGTGTGAAAGTCTAATGATGTTTTAGGTCATATTTATGCAGAAATATAGAAAATTCTAAAGGGTTCACAAACTTTCAAGCACCACTTTATGACGCTAGGGGGTAGCGTTGACTTACTTTTTCTCAGGCTGAGATCCTGACAGTGAGCACAATCGCGCATGCACGATCAAGGCTGTGCGATCGCGTTATTGTGTGATCACGCGTATATCCAATTAATCGGCTTCGTTAGGGATAATGGTAGCTGTGTCATCGAAGAGAAACAGTAATGGTACGGCTGGGAAGCCGGATGGTAACCGCTAGGGCATTAGATGCTAGAGCAGGGAAGGATTCTTTGTTCGCGTTCCCTAAGCTGCATCACGGCCCCGCCGGAGATCTCCGGGGCTTTAGACTCGCTGTGGCGGCATCTGAAGCACCTCCCTCTTATCCCGTCGCCGTTCCCACTTCTTTAATTGTGTTTATGTTCCCCGCTCTTGAGTGGAAGGCAGGTGCCTCGCTCGTGCTGTATTTATTTGGAACGTTGTGTCGCTTTTCAGCCCCATTCCGCTTTTCTGCGTCCTTGTCATGCTGCGCATGCACGGTATTGAGGCCAGCATCGCGCACGCTGAAGCCCATACCTCGCGCACGCATGCGTAGAACCGTGACTTGCCTCGCGTCTTTGGGAGCCTGCAAGCCTTACGTCACAGCACGTCATCGCTCTCTCTTTCTCCCAAGCTGCCGGTTGGGCGCATGCATAGTCTCTGTGAGAGAGGGACAGAGAGCGATCGCTCTTTTCCTTATCTGAGCGATTTCTTTCACGTTCGCCACACATTCCTTATTAAGCACAGTTAGTGGAGATCGTGTTTCATATATCCACTCATCGTTTTCCCTATTTTCGAGTTCGTGCTAGGCGGAGCTTTTCAGTTGGGGTTAAACCCCCCATTTTGTATACATGTCACGTGAGTCCTGCTGTGGCCTCATGGTTAAAGTGACGGACTCTGACGCTGTCGTTCAGGGTTCGATTGCACGCTATGTGATCGTTGGCACAGTGTTCATTATTTAGCACACTCTCTTTTTGAGTATATTTACATTTAAATCCATCTGGAGCTAACTACAATTGGGTCCTAAAACCTTTCTTTTTGGGTTCGCTTTATACCATCTTGGCGAACCCGTAACAAATTCAGTAATTTTATAGCCTTGTTTAACCATCTTTAGTAGTGTGTTCATATAATTCATGAGCTGACTGTATGTGTTTCATATCAATTTTGCAGTTTTTGGAAAGGCAGCTCATGCAGTGTCACGGATTGGTGAGGAAATTTGGTTGGACCCACTGGAGAA
Source organism: Ancistrus triradiatus (assembly GCA_025084515.1). Taxonomy (NCBI): domain Eukaryota; kingdom Metazoa; phylum Chordata; class Actinopteri; order Siluriformes; family Loricariidae; genus Ancistrus; species Ancistrus triradiatus. The sequence goes on along the minus strand of JAJAGP010000424.1, from coordinate 22,188 downwards.
AGGGGTAACACACTTTAACACAATAGCTTGGGGCATAAGGTATAATTAGTTCTCTACAAAGGACCTCAACAGTAAACGAGAACAATTTTTTGGTTCAAATAAATAAAGGTCAAGGATTCAAATCCTACCTAACCCAAGCTGCTACTGTTGTTTTTTGAACCCTGTTGTTGTCTGTGAGCAAGGCGCTTAGTCTGCAGTTGCTTGGATTGGAAATTGCTCTGGTAACTAAATGTGAATGTTATCTACCTTATGTGCATTAGTCTACATCTAGCCATTTAGCAAATGCCCTTATCCAGAGCAATTTACAACTGATTCAATCTTATAGTCCAAGCAGGTTGAGGGCCTTGCTCAAGGACCCAACAGTGGCTACTTGGTAGAGGTGGGATTTGAACCTTGGACTTTCTGGAACATAGTCCAGTACCTTTACTACTAGGCTACCACAGTCTGTAATCAAAATTCTGGAATGTGGCATGTTCTAAAGTTTGGTCTACAAATGTACAGTTTAGATTTATTTAATTTACTAGTTTGGCCTTAATGCAAGTCAGGTGTAGACAATTCCAGAGCTTAATAAGTTCTGTAACTCTTGTGTCCTCTTTGGGTGTTGTGATTACATTTAGCAGACATGGGCTCCTCTATGAGTTAGCATCTGAAAAGTAGTGACAGTGCAGAAGGTTATTATTGATAAGAACAGATCTTACTTTTTGTTATGTGCTCGTTAGCTTATGGAGCAGCATGGCCCCACTAGGCCATATAACACCAGAGAGAAAGCCCAAAAGAGACTGCAAGTGACACACCATTGAATAAACACAACATAGCACCATTAAGGAGTTTATTGACAGAGAAGATGATCCAACATTGAATATTTAAACAGCCATATATCCAGGAGTAAGCCATGCCAAAATAATAAACAAAACACCAACTAACTAACCACCCACTTAACTCTCACTTCCCTACACATAAATGAAAACAAACAAAGTACAAATTCTTTCCCCAATTCCCTCACTGGCCGACAAACGAGAAGAAAAGAGAGATAAACCAAAATGGCACTTACCCCCTTGTGGCAGAATGGAATCAGAATCAGAATCAGAGTCATTTATTTGCCAAGTATAAGAAGTGTCAACACAGAGTAAAATTAAATCTAAACATAGAAATTACATCTAAAATAACTAAATAAAAGGAAGATAAAAATTAAAATGGAAAAGAAATGAAAACAGTGAACATCAAAAATAGCAGTAGTGAGTAATAAATATACACATATACAAAGGTTTAAAAGCTCACCATCACAAACCCAGGAGAGATGTTGCCACCTAGGCACAGTGCTCCCTTGTGACTGGGAAGACCTAGTATAGGGAGAACACATGCATACACACGCATAGCAGGGTGCACATACAGCTAGTGCACAGTGGCCGTAACACTTTTCCATGTAAACAGCACACCCATGCACACATTGTTTTACTTCCTGAAAGCTACTGTAAACATGGTTTCTCACTGGCTGTTAAGGTGTATTGTAGAATGTCAAAGAGCTGGCAAAAGCTGCCTAGAACAGGCAACAAAATGTCTGCTTTGGCGAAGGAGAAGGCTTTATTTTGTTTACATTTGTGTTAAATGTCATCATGATCTGTCTCTGACCACCTTTTACACTTGTGTTAAATGTCATCATGATCTGTCTCTGACCACCACTGAATATGGTTAGAGTGGTTAGAGTGAGATGATCACAATGCACCTAGGATGTGTTTACAACTAGCTTTTACTGTGGACATGTGAAATCTGAACATGAAATCATATGTTAATGCAAGGTATAAAGAGTAAGATTATGATTCTGTGATGGCCTGCAAAATTATCTAGATAATCTGTGGATAGATCTCAAACAAACTGTGCAACTAAGAATGACCTAAGAACGTTTCTGAACCAGAAGTATTCTGCAAGGTATAGTGGGTAAAAACCTGGAAAAGAATCAATCAAGCAAACTACAATTATTCTGAAGCTGTTATTTCTAAATATTGACTGACAGGATGTCCAAACCTTAGCACATGCTAAATTTGTCCATTAAATTGAATTCATTAACTAAACACAAATGAAGCATATCAAATTGAAGCATGTAAAATGTAAGTTTAATAGCTGTAAAGGTTAACTTATTTAGTAACTACATTTTTATGTCAAATACTGCAGCAGTATTAAAGAATCATCAGACCAGCTGATTGCATTAGGGTTTCCTGCCTTTGTTTCCCTTCGGTCTGTGGTTTCTGATATGTTCTGTGTTTAGAGGTGCTTCCTAATCACCACTGTTGCATTCCAATTTCTGTTTCTGTTGACTTTCATAAATTTGACTTCAGCAAGGTATATTCTCTCTATTCACTTTCTGTTAAATCCAAGACGTTCTGGAGTTTCTAAAATACTCAGTGCATCCCATCTGGCACCAATAGTTAACTTTGAACACATTTTAAACATTCTGATGTTTGACATGAGCATCCTGTAACGGTGTGGTAGGGCAGACCCACACGCAGAGCCAGAAACGACCAACAGAGGGGGATGCCCCTTCTGTAAGATTCACACAACAGGGTGTGTATGTTCAGAGAACAAATTATATATATATATATATATATATATATATATATATATAATATATCTATCTAGTATACTGTTGTGTGTGTGTTTGTGATGTATATATATATATTATTATATAATATCATCTATATATATATATATATATAATGTATGGAGGCACCAAAACATGCCAACAAGGAAGTGCGGTGGTGCTCCCGCGGGAACGGGGAACCGGTCCAACAAACGGAGGCTGGGAATCTGAAACGACTCCCTAACTCTAACTATATTCAACCCTGATGAATAACCCAGCCCTCGGACAAGAGATCCAGTGCTACCAAAAACTGGGGTGATCAAAGAAAGGAAAAGAGCTGTCAAAAAAGGCTCAAATGAAGCACGCCCAGCTTGAACAATACACAAAACTTGTGTGAAAGCGGTCTTCGTGATGATTATCATACGCGCACAACACATACAGCACAACGCCCGCCATAGTTCAACCCTCGTATCAATGCCTAGCCTTCCAGCAGCAGTTACTTTTTAGACTTTCTACTATCTTTCCTTTTAAACCTAGCGTTTTCCTGAACGTATTTCGTCGAAACTCGCTCCCTAGAGAGTCATGACCAAACCGCAGCGCTTCCATGAAAAGCCGCTGCAACGCACGTCTGCGTTGAGCGCTTATAAAGCGTGTGGCACAGCTGCTGTCAATGAGCGTGATCAGTTCACCGGGCGCGGGAACGCACTGAGCCCTGGGAGCGTGCGTGCAGTGCACGCGCATTTTCAGAACGGCGTGCAGGCGCTCGGCGCTCCCCTGCAGTGGATGATGCTGATGTGCCTGCCGTTACACATCCATTGAAGCTCTTGACCGGTGTCTACCCAATTTAATGCACTGTGCTGCTGGCACATGATTGACATATTAAATTATTGTATGACCCAGCAGTTGTACATGTGTACCTAATAAAGTATCCACTAAGGTATGTACAGTGTTGCTTGAAAGTTTGTGAACCCTTTAGAATTTTCTATATTTCTGCATAAATATGACCTAAAACATAATCGGATTTTCACACAAGTGAAAAGTAAATAAAGAGAACCCAGTTAAATAAATGAGACAAAAATATTATACTTGGTCATTTGTTTATTGATGAAAATGATCCAATATTACATAATAGTGAGTGGCAAAAGTATGTGGAACCCTGTGGTCCTGCACACTGGCATGGAGGAATTTTATCCCATTCCTCCATACAAAACAGCTTCAACTCTGGGATGTTGGTGGGTTTCCTTATATTAACTGAGCACTTCGGCTCCTTCCACAACATTTCGATTGGATTAAGGTCAGGACCAAAACATTAACTTTATTCTTTTTGAACCATTCTTGTGTAGAACAACTTGTGTGCTTAGGGTCATTGTCTTGCTGCATGACCTGCCTTTTCTGCCTGACATTTTTCTTTAGAATTCTCTGATCTGATTCAGAACAGTTGTTCAGAAGTTGTTCCATGATGCCAAGCCGTCCTGGCCCAGATGCAGCAAAACAGGCCCAAACCATGATACTACCACCACCATGTTCTACAGATAGGATAAGGTTCTTATGCTAGAATGCAGTGTTTTCCTTTCTCCAAATAGGGCTGCAACAACGAATCGATAAAATCGATAATAATCGATTACTAAAAGTGTCGACAACGAATTTCATTATCGATTTGTTGTGTCACATGATTTATGTGTCCCTCCCCTTGTCCTATCCGCTTACGTTACTTGCGGCACTTCGTCAATGCGGGAAAAAAATACAAGCGATTGAACGGAGCGACGCGGAGCCGGTGCGGAGGCAGAACATTCAAAGTAAGTTAGCGTTAAGAATTTTATTATCCCACAGGAGGAAATTATCTTGTTACGGCACCAAGAAGGAAGAAACAGAAAAAATACAAGTATACACACTATTATTTAATTTGTTATTTTAATTTATTAATAAATGTAATTTATTATTATTCAATTATCACTTATTTGCTCTGTTATTCAATGTTATATTTCTGAATAAAGACATGGAAATTTGTTTTTTTTTAAATCCGATTCATCGATTAATCGAAAAAATAATCGACCGATTAATCGATTATTAAAATAATTGTTAGTTGCAGCCCTATCTCCAAACATAGCGTTTTTCTTTTAAATCCAAAAGTTCTATTTTGGTCTCATCCGTTGACAAAACATTCGTCCAATAGCCTTCTGGCCCACATGATCTTTAGCAAACTGCAGACGGGCATCAATGTTCTATTTGGAGAGCAGTGGCTTTCTCCTTGCAACCCTGCCATGCACACCATTGTTGTTCAGTGTTCTTCTGATGGTGGACTCATGAACATTAACATCAGCCAATGTGAGAGAGGCTTTAAGTTGCTTAGAAGTTATCCTGGGGTCCTTTGTGACCTCGCCAAATATTACAATACTTGCTGTTGGAGTGATCTTTGTTGGTCGACCACTCCTGGGGAGGGTAACAATGGTCTTGAATTTCCTCCATTTGTACACAATCTGTCTGACTGTGAATTGGTGGAGTCCAAACTCTTTAGAGACGGTTTTGTAACCATTTCCAGCCTGTTGAGCATCAACAATTCTTTTTCTGATGTTTTCAGAAATCTCCTTTGTCTGTGCCATGATACACTTCCACAAACATGTGTTGTGAAGAGCAGACTTTGATAGATGTCTGTTCCTTAAATAAAAGAGGGTGCCCACTCACACCTGATTGTCATCCCATGGATGGAAAACACATGATTCTAATTTCACTTTCAAATTAACTGCTAATCCTAGAGGTTCACATTCTTTTGCCACTCACTAATATGTAATATTGGATAATTTCCCTCAATAAATAAATGAGCAAGTATAATATTTTTGTCTCATTTGTTTAACTGGGTTCTCTTTATCTAGTTTTAGGACTTGTGTGAAAATCTGATGATGTTTTAGGTCATATTTATGCAGAAATATAGAACTTTCTAAAGGGTTTACAAAATTTCAAGCACCACTGTACCTTACCAGTGTTAAAACCAAAAATGCCATCTTTTATTAAATGTGAACATTTTATTTAGAAAAATCTAAACTTTTTTCCTTACTAATGTAAGTCTTTTTCTTCTTTTTCCGTCAGTTGACAGTTAGGTCGGTGAACTCTGCCAACTCTGCATATGCCTGTTTCCTCTTCTCTCCCTTGTTCTTCCAGCACTATAGCCCAACCTTAGATGGACTACAAGACAAAAAAGATGCAAAATGCAAAATTTAATTGAAGGTATTTTTCCAATGTGCATAGTTTCTATCATATTTTCTACCAGGCCTTTTTTGATGCCATGTTTGGCTTGTATTTTATACAAAATGTTATTCATTTATAACTGTTTAGTTAACTGTTTCATCAGTTTAGCTTTCAGCCACAGTATGTGTATCCAGATAAAATTCCCCTTTGAGTGTTCTTATTTATTCTTTAGTCCGTGATGCCCCTCTTTCGAAGTGTTGCACTATGGAGCGCAGTGTGTACAGTTGTGAGATAACTATCAATATACCTGACAACAGGGTGATATTCCAGTTTAAGTGCAGACATGGTAAGTAGTTTCTTGTAACAATATAATGGGAAATGTTATTAAAATTTCAAATGTTATTTGTACACTGCCTGGCCGAAAAAAAGGTTACACACTCTAATATTTCGTTCGACCATCTTTAGCTTTGATTATGGCACTGTGGCATTGTTTCCACAAGCTTCTGCCATGTCACAACATTTATTTCTGTCCAGAGTTGCATTTAATTTTCCCCAAAACCTTGTATTGATGATGGGAGATTTGGACCATTGTGCGGAGTCTTCTCTAGCACATCCCAAAGATTCTCAGTGGGGTTCAGGTCTGGACTCTGTGGTGGCCAATCCATGTGTGAAAATGATATCTCATGCTCCCTGAACCACTCTTTCACAATTTGAGCTCGATGAATCCTGGCATTGCCATCTTGGAATATGCCTGTGTCATCAGGGAAGAAAAAATCCATTGATGGAATAACCTGGTCATAGAGTATATTCAGGTAGTCAGCTGACCTAATTATTGTTATTGGCACATAACGTTGCTGAACCTAGACCTGACCAACTGCAGCAACCCCAGATCATAGCACTGCCCCCACAGGCTTGTACGGTAGCCACTAGGCATGATGTGTGCTTCACCGCCTCTCTGCTTACTCTGATGCGCCCATCACTCTGAACAGGCTTCAATCTGTACTCATCAGACCACATGACCTTTTTCCATTGCTGTAGAGTCCAATCGTTATGCTTCCTAGCATATTGAAGCCATTTTTGCCGGTTAGTCTCACTGACAAGTGGTTTTCTTAAGGCTAAACAGCTGTTAAGTCCAAATATTTTGAGTTCCCTTCGCATTATGCATGTGGAAATGCTTTTACTTTCACTGTTAAACATATCCCTGAGTTCTACTGTTGTTTTTCTATGATTTGATTTCACCAAACGTTTAAGTGGTCAAGTCAAGTCATATTTATTTATATAGTGCTTTTTACAGTGGAGTATTGTCTCAAAGCCACTTTACAATTTTAGACTATTTCCTAATATCTACGTCCAATCCCATATTGAGCAAGCCTAGGGCGACAGTGGCAAGGAAGTGTTATGAGGAAGAAATATGGGGAGGATCAAGACTCAAAAAGGGACCTAACCAACTTGGGCGGCATAGATGATAAATGTAAGAATGAAACTAATTTATCTAAATTAATAAGTTATTTATTCATAGTTCAAATAAAATGTAAAATTTGCACATTGGCATTAAGTAGTCCGATACACAAACTCACTCTAGGATCTTGAGTCTAAGCAGGAAAGTCGCTGGCGGCACTTCGTCCCTAGATAACCGGAGGAGAAAGAGAGTTACTGCCCTCTGGTGTGGCCTGGTTATGGTGAGGCTGGAGCTGATGACAGAAGCAGCTTGAGTGAAGCTGAAGTGGATGAACATCATGTGTGGGACTGGAACTGGTACTGGAACACAGCTCGGAGAGAAAACAGAAAATGTAATTAGTTATTGATTAAGAGCACAGTGTCTATTAACAATCACTGATGCCACATGTAGCATGAGACTCTGGCAGCATTAGCTATAGGAGCATAGCTAGAAAGAGGAGAACCAGAAGATAACACAGCCACGAGGAATCACATGAGACATCAGCAACCCCATGGGAGGCAGAAGACAGCAACCCAATGACATGGTTTCAGCATCAAGTCTCTAATTTCTACATATAAATTGTATTCAATTCTTACATAATTATATTAAACTTCTACATATAAATTGTATTCAATTCTTACATAATTATACTAAATCCAGATCATGATTAATCTCTGTGACCATGTAAAAGCTTTAAATTGACACTTTAACGTCAAAAATATAGTTATTCATCATATATACTTACAGAATAAAACGATCACTTGGAATAAATTTGCTTATTAATCAAATTACAAATAATTGAGTAATTATACACATGAACATGTGAAATAGCCCAAGTTACTGGAGTTTACAGCAAGTCTCTGTATAAAAAATCTTACGCACACACATACCACACTTCGTAAAACTGGTGAACACTTTCAAGGCCAAAGAACATTTTGTACTTTCTCAGTTAGGCTGAGACGCACCTGCAAAATCATGTCTCAAAGAGACTTAGTCTGAATGAGCGACATCACCACAATAAAAAATGCAAATATATAAGATGTAAATAATTATATGGGTACAAAATTGTGTGGCCCCCGCAGCCACAAAGGCACGTGTCCAACAAATCCTCAACACCAACATCTCTGATTACCATAAGACTCTTTGACTATGAACCTCCAGCTCTGCCCTTAGTCTAAGGCAAGGATGCACAAATCAAGATCAAGAGGACTGAAGCCCAGTTCTGCCAGACCGTCCACCCGACACTCCTGGCAAAGGACAAGGCAGGCAGGCCAGACATGACTCCAGACTTTGGTCCCAGTGACCCAAGCCATGCATCCCAGTCTGTCAAAAGCCTGCGTAAATAAGTATTTCTTTATCCTAGACTTAAAAGTTTGAAGAGTGTCTGAGTCTTGAACTAAAGTGGGAAGTTTATTCATAGTTGGGGGGGCATGTATGAGAAAGCCTTTTCCCCTGCTGTAACTTTTTAAATTCTTGGAACTAAAAGAAGTCCTGCACCCTGCGAACGAAGTAGACAAGCTGGATTATAAGACTATAAGAGTTCACTCAGATAATGTGGGGCCAGGCCATGAGCTTTATAAGTTATAAGAAGGATTTTGTAATCAATGAGAAATTTAACTGGTAACCAGTGTAGTGATGATAGAACAGGCGTGATATGATCAAATTTTCTAGTTCGAGCGCTGCATTCTGACCTAATTGAAGTTTATTTATAGATTTATCAGAGAATCCAGTAAGTAGAGCGTTACAGTAATCCAACCTTGAGGTTATAAACACATGAACCAGTTTCTCCGTATCACTAAAAGAGAGGATATTTCTAAGTTTTGTGATATTATGTAATTGAAAGAAAGCAATTCGAGTGATGTTGCTAATGTGCGCATCAAAGAGAGATCTGAATCAAATGTGACCCCTAAGTTTTTACAGATGGACTGGGCAATACTGAACAGCCATCTAGATTTAGGATAGAAGTAGCCAACCTGTCTTTCACAACCTTTGGTCCCACTAATAAAACCTCAGTTTTATGTGAGTTAAGTTAGAGAAAATTAAATGACATCCAGTCTTTTATTTCCATTACACAGTCCTCAATTTTGTTGATTGTAAGGCTGTCATTAGGTTTGGTCGATATGTACAGCGGTGTATCATCTGCATAACCGTGAAAACTAATGCCATGTTTAAGAATAACTGTGCCTAGTGGCAGCATGTACAGAGAGAATGAAAGCAGGCCAAGCACTGACCCCTTAAAGCATGCCATACTTCACTTTTGAGAACTTAGAGCACCTACAGTATTTTCTAGTCTGTTTTTAGTAAAACATTGTGATCTATAGTGTCAAACGCTGCACTTAAATCTAACAGAACAAGAAAAGAAACACATCCATTATCTGAGGACATTAATAAATCATTTAGTACTGTAATTAATGCTGTTTCAGTACTATGATGGGGCCTGAAGCCAGACTGAAATGTTTCATAAATTTAATTCCTTTGGAGGTGACTGCAGAGCTGCTGATAGACGGCTTTTTCTAAGATTTTGGAGAGAAACGGTAGATTTGAAATTGGTCTATAATTAGATATCACACAAGGGTCAAAAGTGGCTTTTTTAATCAGTGGTTTGATAACGGCAGACTTAAAGGATTTTGGCACATAACCAAAGGTAAGGGATGAATTTAAAAGAACTAACAGTGGCTCTATAATACTAGGTATCACTTCTTTGAGTAAACGTGTAGGAATTGGATCTAATAAACACGTTGATGACTTAAACCAGCTGATCAGTGCGGATAGTTCAGTATTAGTAATTGGGGTAAAAGATTCTAGTCTTGTTTTATAGCTAATTAAACAGATGTCTTCACTAGTGCTGCATCTGGAAGGTGGCTGAATAGTTTGGTGATGTGATGAGCTTCGAGTTTTATGCCTAATGTTTTCTATCTTATTATTAAAATCTTGGATTATTCTTATTTTTCCCTATGATTGAGGAAAAATATGCAGCTTTTCTTTAGTGAGGGCATGCTTATACTCTGCCATGCTATCCCTCCAAGCAATCTTAAATACCTCCAGTTTACTATGTCGCTACTTGTTCTCTAGGCGCCTCGTTGTTTTCTTTAAGGTACGGGTGTGGTCATTATACCATGGTGCTAGCCTTTTTTCCCTAATGCGTTTGATCCTAGCAGGAGCAGTCATGTCCAGGGTTGAGTGAAACACACATTCTAATCGGTCATTTACACACTGAAGATGATCAGGCTCTGTAGGTGTGTTAAATTTTAAGTCTGGTAGGTTTTAATAAATGCAGCTGGAGTAGCAGATGTGATAGTACGCTTGGTGTGATGACGAGGCAGAAGGATTTTATTTATTAGAGATAGCTCAAATACTAAAAGATAGTGATCTGAAATCAAATCACTTTGCGGGAAAACATCAAGGTTATCTACAGTCGTGCTTGAAAGTTTGTGAACCCTTTAGAATTTTTTATATTTCTGCATAAATATCACCTAAAACATCATCAGATTTTCACACAAGTCATAAAAGTAGATACACAGAGCCCAGTTAAACAAATGAGACAAAAATATTATACTTGGTATAATATTCATTTATTTATGGTCATTTATTTGAGGAAAATGATCCAATATTACACATTAGTGAGTAGCAAAAGTATGTGAACCTCTAGGATTAGCAGTTAATTTGAAGGTGGAATTAGAGTCAGGTGTTTTCCATCAATGGGATGACAATCAGGTGTGAGTGGGCACCCTGTTTTATAACAGGGATCTATCAAAGTCTGCTCTTCACAACACATGTCTGTGAAAGTGTATTTTGGCACAAACAAAAGTGATTTCTGAGGACTTCAGAAAAAGAGTTATTGATGCTCCTCAGGCTGGAAAAGGTTACAAAACCATATCTAAAGAGTTTGGACTCCACCAATCCACAGTCAGACAAATTGTGTACAAATGGAGGACATTCAAGACCATTGTTACCCTCCCCAGGAGTGGTCGACCAACAAAGATCACTCCAAGAGCAAGGCGTGTAATAGTTGGCAAGGTCACAAAAGACTCCAGGGTAACTTCTAAGCAGAAAACACACACCTCCATAACTTCTAAGGAGAAAGCCACTGCTATCCAAAAAGAACATTGCTGCTCATCTACAGTTTGCTAAAGATCACGTGGACAAGCCAGAAGGCTATTGGAACAATGTTTTGTGGATGGATGAGACCAAAATAAAACTTTTTGGTTTAAAAGAAAAGCATTATGTTTTGAGAAAGGATAACACTGCATTCCAGCATAAGAACAATATCCCATCTGTGAAACATGGTGGTGGTAGTATCATGGATTGGGCCTGTGTTGCTGCATCTGGGCCAGGACAGTTTGATGGAACAATGAATTCTGAATTATATCAAAATGTCAGGACATCTGTCCATTAACTGAATCTCAAGAGAAGGTGGGTCATGCAGCAAGACAACGACCCTAAGCACACAAGTTGTTCTACCAAAGAATGGTTAAATTGCAGGCATTATATGTGAAAGGACCAACGGGCAGGACAAAGACTGGAAACATGCTACTATTAAAATCTGTAGAGAGATGTTTACCCAAAACTTATCCCAATTTTACCTCACCAAAGTACTACTCATAAGCATAAATGTTCACAATACAATGCAGAGGATATACTGTATGTGTGAGTTAACTTATGTGTTACGATGTAGGAATAACTAAGATGCATAACTTGATGTATGAAGAGTGTGAAGCTCTACAAGTAGTTTTTCCAGCTCATCTCTGTCCCAACATATTAAAAGCACATCCAAAGTAAGCTTATAGCAAATTACCCATTCTCCATGGATGCTTTACATACTTTTATTATTAACACATAAATATTTCTTAGAGATTGCCATGTGTAATTTTGTTTCATAATAATACACAGTATATGCATATTGCATATTCTTTGCTTACACGAGGGCCTGTTGTACTTCCATAGATTTCTCAATGACATTATTATGCACTTCCCTGTGTCACAAGAGGAAATCACACTGTCCATATCAGCCATGAGGATGAAACTGAATAATTTTGAAGAAGACAGTGGTAAGGATGTTAGAAATGTTTTTGAGATGTTTCATGTGCTGCAGTGGCTCTGAATACAGTGATATTGTAGTATCATAGCCTGTAAGGTAAAACAGTGTAACAACATTGTTACACCAGTGGTTTACAAAATCGTTTTTTCATTTCTAATTTGGATCATTTGGTTACAGATCGCATCAGAAGTATGTACACAGAGATGTCTCTACATCCTGATGAGTTTGAGTGCTTCCAGGTTGGAGTCGACTCAGACATAACCTTCTGTCTCAAAGAACTGCGGGCAAGAACCAAGAGATCATTCAGAGCTTCCAACCTAGAATAATTTTTTGTCACATTTTAATCCCACGTTTCCTGGTCAGATTTGTGGGTGGCTCTGGCACCCATTCCTGTAGGCGTAACTGAGCTCTGCACAGTTACATTTCGTCCATCTGTATAGCAGTGGAAACTAATTTCCTGATTAAGAATAACTGAACCAGGAGGAACCAGGAGGAAAAAAATTGAAGCAATAGGGCAAATAACAGAGTATTAATACAGTGAAAATAACAGAGGACCCATCACTGACCCCTGTGAACACCTTACATCACTTTTTTTCATTACGTACCATAATTAATGCTGTTTCGGCACTGTCATGGGGCCTAAATTCTAACAGATTGTTTTTTAAATTCTGGTACAGTGGAGGTTATCACAAAGCTGATGGTATACTGCTTTTTCTAAAATCTTGTAGAGGAAAATGACAGCATGCTAGAGTCAAGATTATTTTTTTTAAATCAAAGCTTTAATAATCATGCATTTAAAGGATTTGGGCAATTGGATAAGGAATACATTAAAAATAAGCAGTGGTTCAAGATTATTAGGTATTAATTATTTGAATTAGCATGTACAGTGGTGCTTGCAAGTTTGTAAACCCTTTAGAATTTTCTATATTTCTGCATAAATATGACCTAAAACATCATCAGATTTTCACTCAAGCCCTAAAAGTAGCTAAAGAGAACCCAGTTAAACAAATAAGACAAAAATATTATACTTGATCAGTTATTTATCGAGGAAAATGATCCAATATTACATATTAGCGAGTAGCAAAAATCTGTGAACCTCTAGGATTAGCAGTTAATTTCAAGATGAGTTAGGTGTTTTCCATCAATGGGATGACAATCAGGTGTGAGTGGGCACCCTGTTTTATTTAAAGAAAAAGGATCTGTCAAAGTCTGCTCTTCACAACACATGTTTGTGGAAGTATATCATGCCACGAACAAAGGAGATTTCTGAGGACCTGAGAAAAAGAGTTGTTGATGCTCAACAGGCTGGAAAAGGTTACAAAACCATCTCTAAAGAGTTTGGACTCCACCAATCTACAGTCAGACAGATTGTGTATAAATTTAGGAAATTCAAGACCATTGTTACCCTCCCCAGGATTGGTCGACCAACAGAGATCACTCCAAGAGCAAGGCCTGTAATAGTTGGCGAGATCACAAAGAACCCCAGGGTAACTTCTAAACAACTGAAGGCCTCTCTCACATTGGCTAATGTTAATATTGTCAAGGATGGTATGTACTTAGGGGCGTCAGGACGCTGCCCCTTGGGGGGGGGGTACTGTCAGGGGTGCCACCTTTTGACGCTAGGGGTAGCATTGAGCTACCTTTGCCGGTGGGATCCCTGGCAGCTTCTGTAATTGGCCGCCTCGTCAGTAAGTTGGCTGATTACTGCTAATGATCCTCACCTGCTTCCTTTGGCTATTTAAGGACCTCGCCAGTGGAAGTAGGTGTTGGATTATTCCACTCCAACACGCTGTTTATGCCCCCGATAGTCACTACGGCTTTTATTTAAATAACGATCGCTTTTGGCTGTTTTTGCGTGTTTTCTGAGACCTCACCCATCTCCCCCGCTCTGTTATAGAGCGCGGCGCTTCCTTATCTCTTTCCGTTTCGTTTTATTTCTTTTGTAGGGTTTTAGCGGACAATCTGAGCTTGCAAAGGAGCTTTAGATTTCGTAGCGCTGTGAAGCATGAGGTAAACCGTCGTAGGGCCATAGATAGTGTATGGAGAGCTTTTGAAACACTTGTTTTATTTTTATTTTCGCCCCCTTCACTATCCACTTCCACCATCGCACTTCCCAACGCTACGCGCTGAGTAGCGTTGGCCTGCCACGCCCCCCTCTGCACGGCAGCTCAGACGAGCCGTGGGGGAGTTGTCCCCCCTCCGCTCTCTCCTCCCCTCGCTCTGAAGCGCGACTGCTGAGCTCTGTGTGTGTGTCTCATTGCAGATTCAGCACTTTCACTGTCACACACACAGAGTCTCACCTTTTCTTTGTCATTTATTCTTTTGTGTTTTACTAATTAATGTTTTATTTATTTTATTTCATTTTAGTTCATTCAAAAAAACCGGAGCCTTTGCTCTGCCCCCTTTCCATTCTCCGGCTCACTCGCGCTGGGTCATGTCAGTGTGTGTGTATGTGAGGTTTCCCTCACACACACAGAAGATTGGCTTTTGTTTGGTTATTTCTTTGGTTTAACCTCAGTGGTCCGGTGGTGCGATTGGTTAAACCACTGATCACTGACGCAGACGACCTGGGTTCGTTCCCCAGCCCCTCAGGTGACTTTTTTTATTTAGTTTCTCATTTATTTGTATTTTATTATTTATTGTTTCATTTCTTTGTTTTATTTCAGTTCACTACTACCATCTGGAGCTAACTGCACTTGCGTCCCAAACCCTTTATATTTTGGTTAATACGGTTCGTCATTTCTGATTTTTCTTCTAACATTATGGCGAACCGTAACAGAATGATCCAACCAGCCAGGGTACCCAACGTTAGCTCCTGGACCTCCAGTTTGGAGGTCCCCAAATGCCGCAGACGGCGGGTTTCACTACCCGGGTCACGGCTGGCATTTGGGGGACCCCTCAGCATCTGTGGCCAAGTCGCTGAGGATTTTTTCTATCCTGACCCTCCCAGATGGCCCAGCTCTCGCCATCGTAACCGCTGGCGTTCTTCCAGGGCTCAGATAGGTTTGACCCTCAGCCACTTGCTCCTGACCCCGAACCAATTAGTGTATTTGAAGTCACTCAAGGTTTCCGGGGGGTGCAGGAGTATGTGGCTGAATTCAGCACCGTAGCCGCACAGAGCGGCTTGCATGGACCGTCCCTCATGGACCCCTTCAGATCGGGGCTGAATTATGATGTGGACATCGAGCTGTGCTTCCTCCCACCCGCCTCTTCCTTTGACCACCTGGTTGAGCTGGCCAGGTTGGCGGAGGTCCGCCTCGATCAACATGCGAGGAGGGCGAGCTGTATTCTTAACGGCTCGAGTCCACCCGGTCCCATGCCGGGGTATATAGCGCCGCCTAGCCCCATTCACAAGCGTGCTGAGTTGACAAGCTCCATGGATGAGCACTTAGCGCCCTCTGGTGGTGAACCTGGGCTCGCCGCGCTCTCACGCTCCGCACCAGGGCAGTCAGACCCCATGCCTGAGCGTTCGGCGCCCCCTAGCCCTGCTTCTGGGCTTGCCACGCACTCAAGCCCCGTCTTAGAGCAGTTGAGCTCCACGGAGATTCATTTGGCGCCGCCCAGCCCCGTACAGGAGCCCATTGCACTTCCTAGCCCCGCGTCTGAGCGAGAAAGCTCCAAGCCTGGGTATTTTGCATACCGGTCTTTTCCGCCGACCCCTGTGCCTCGGTCCCTTATACCGCTTCCTGCGCCGCGATTGTTCGTCCTGATCCCCGCGCCCCGGTCACAAAGACCCATTCCTGTGCCGCGATCGTTGGTTCTGATCCTCGCACTACGGTCACAGAGACCTATTCCTGTGGCGCGATGAATGGTCATAATCCCCACGTCCTGGTCACAAAAAACGATTCCTGCGCAGCGATCAATGGTCCCGATCCCCGCGCCCCAGTAATTTGAGCTGCTGAGTCCTGTTCCTCAGCTAGCTGCCCTTAGTGTGGTCTCCGAGACCAGTGTGTGGGTCACTTAGCCCCCTGTAGGCATAGGACCTGCCGTAACCTGCCCTTCCATCCCGTTCAGTCCCTTGTTGGGGATTTGCCCTGCCTACCAGGGCCTCCCCATTCGCCAGACGCTTAATCCCGAGTGTGTCCGGCAAGCCAGAGGCGTGATGGTATGTACTTAGGGGCGTCAGGACGCTGCCCCTTGGGGGGGGTACTGTCAGGGGTGCCACCTTTTGACGCTAGGGGTAGCATTGAGCTACCTTTGCCGGTGGGATCCCTGGCAGCTTCTGTAATTGGCCGCCTCGTCAGTAAGTTGGCTGATTACTGCTAATGATCCTCACCTGCTTCCTTTGGCTATTTAAGAACCTCGCCAGTGGAAGTAGGTGTTGGATCATTCCACTCCAACACGCTGTTTTTATCGCGCAAGATCATACGGTGAAGTGAATGGGAAACATTTGTAAAAGTACAGCACAGAATCAAAATGCAAAGATTCTGGAATAGCTAAGAGCTACAAACAATAACTATACTGGTAGTCCAAAAGTTACTCATAGACCATAGTTCATTACTGTCCATGGTCTTATAACCCTTGACATTAATTTCAGTAGCTCAGACTGGATTGTGTTAGTAATCAAAAGACGAGTTTGGACCAGCTGTTCTGGGTAGTGGCTCTGCAGACTACATTGTTTATGTCGGCGCCTGTATGCAGTAGCAAAGGTGGCTTGGTTCAGCTACCTTGCAGGACCACTAACCTGTCAGTTTGAGTTACAGTACTGAATAACACAGTGTCTGTGACTTTTCTAAGGGGTGATGCTCTCTATTTAGTTCTGCATGTTAATAATGGATACATATTGTACACTGCTGATGTAGTACAGGTTATTTCTTACTTGATACCGACAACATATCACATGCAAAGCATTGGCTATGTCTGAAGGAAGAAAGGCCATTCGGGGGAATCATTGCAGGACTCCTAACTGACCAATGATGGACTGGCATCCTGTCCAAGAGATAGGCGCCAGAGCCCCCGATGACATTGACCAAGAAAATGTTGGTTAAAAAGGTGAAAAACAAACAAACAAAACGGACAACAGAAACATACAGGTTAGTTAACATACACTTGCTTTGTAGGGTTTGCTGGCATTTGCTGAGACATATGGGCTTTCAGTTTCTGTCAATTTTGGTGCTTCAGGAAAGTAGGCACATTATTTTATGTAAAAAAAAAAAAATTATAGATCCATGTTGCTTGTGTAATTTATTTTCATTATTTTAATACTATAATGAGTTTGAACAGAAACTTAATGATGTGCTGAATGTTCGCTAGACCTGTATCTTTCAGTGTGGAGGATATGTTGATGGAGGCTGTCGTAGTGTTGGCCACTATAGTAGATCGAGCCACTGAGCATCCATCACAGGTTTCTGTAAGCCAGGAATCTCGAATACAAAGGTGACAGCTATCAAATTTATATCTTTGTCAAATATTGTACATCTTGTCAGGGGTGCCACCGTTGGCCGCTAGGGGTAGCTTTGAGCTACCTTTGCCGGTGACATCCCTGGCAGCTTCTGTAATCGGCCGCCTCGTCAGTAAAGCGGCTGATTGCAGCCTAATGATCCTCAGCTGCTGCCTTTGGCTATTTAAGCGCATTGCCACAGGCAGTAGCTGGCGGATCATTCGACCCTGGCACGCTCCGTAAGCCCCGATCCTTGCTAAGGCGTTTATTATAAGGACTCGCTGGCAAAGCGTGCTTTAGAGACCTCATACGTCTCATCCCCTGCTCTTTTCAGAGCCCCTGCGCTTACTTCTCTTTTCCGGTTCTGTTTGGTCGCTTTTATTATTTTGCAGGGTTCAGCAGACAATCTGCGCTCACTAAGGAGCGCACGATTCTGTAATGCAGCGATGCATGAGGTCAAATCTTCGTAAAGACTTAGGCAGAGTAGAAGAAGTGTTTTTTGCGCTGTTTTTATTCCACCCGCTCCTCTGTGCCTGCCTGCTTCCCGCTCTCCCGGCGCTGCTCGCTCTAACTGCGGCTCGCTCTTCCCTCTCCCTGCTCTGCTTGTGTGGAGCTGCTGACGCAGCCTGGGTGTGCGCGTGTGCGCGCAGCCTGAGTGTGCGTGTGTGCGCGCGGCTCTGACGCAAGCAGAGAGGGATTCCCCTCCGCTTTTCTTTCGTTCCCACTCTTTATTTCAAGGGCGCTGTTACGTCTCTGTGTATTATTCGCTGCTTTTGCACACACACACAGAGACTTTCATTATTTCTGTTATTTATTCAATTGTATTTATTTATTTAGTTTAATTTATTTAAGTTAATTTCAGTTCAATGAAACCATCTGGAGCTAACTGCACTTGGGTCCCGTCCTTCTTATTTGGTTTTTGGGGTTCGTCATTTTCCTGAATGGCGCACCCCCGTAACAGAATGATCCGCCCAGCCAGGGGACCCAGCGTTAGCTCCGGGACCTCTGATATGGAGGTCCCCAGACGCCATAGATGGCGGCTTTTGCTACCCGGGTCACGGCTGGCTTTTTGGGAGCAGTTCAGTGACACTGGCCATGTCACTGATGATTTTTTCTATCCTGAAGCTGAGGACTCCTCTTATCCTCAGGCTGAGGATTTCGCCCTTCCCGGAAGCTGAGAACGGTCCCTATTCTCATGGTGAGGATTTTTTATATCTTGGCCCTCCCAAATCGCCCAGCCCACGCCGTCGTCGCCGCCGGCGTTCTTCTAGGGGTCAAACAGGACTACAGTGCGGCATAGCCTGTTTTGACTCTCAGCCACTTATTCCTGACCCCGAACCTATTGATATGCTTGATATTACGCAAGGCTTTCGGGAGGTACAGGAATATGTGGCTGAATTTCGTACCCTGGCCGCACAGAGCGGCCTGCAGGGACCGGTCCTCATGGAGCCCTTTAGATCAGGGCTCAATTTTGATGTGGACATTGAGCTGTGCTTCCTTCCACCCGCCTCTTCCTTTGACCACCTGATCGAGCTGGCCAGATTGGCGGAGACCCGCCTCAATCAGCGTGCGAGAAAGAGGGCGGATAGCATCCTTTACGGTCTATAGCGCCACCTAGCCCCGTTCACCAGCGTATTACACGCTCAAGCTGGAAGAGTGAGCGCACTGCGCCCCCCAGTGGTGAACCTGGGCTTGACGCGCTTTCAAGCTCCGCACCAGGGCAGTCTGACCCCGTGCCTGAGCGTATAGCGCCCCCTAGGTCTGTACCTGGGCCCGCCGCGCACACAAGCCCCGTGTTTGAGCACGAAGACTCCACGGTGTGGCAGTTCGCGCCGCCTGGCCCCGTACAGAAACCTTATGCGCCTTTAAGCCCCGTGTTCGAGCACAAAGGCTCCATGGAGAGGCTTACAGCACCGCCTAGCCCCGTTCACAGGCGCACTGAATGCTCTAACTGGAAGAGTGAGCACACAGCGCTCCCCAGTGGTGAACCTGGGCTCGCTGCGCTTTCAAGCTCCACACCAGGGCAGTCAGACCCCGTGCCTGAGCGTATGGCGCCCCCTGGGCCTGTACCTGGGCCCGCCGTGCACACAAGCCCCGTGTCTGAGCCATACAGCTCCACGGAGAGGCATATAGCGCCGCCTGGCCCCGTACGGGAGCCCATTGCGCCACCTACCCCCGCGTCTGAGCAAGACAGCTCCACGCCTGGGTGTTTAGCGCACCGGTCGTTGCCGCCGACCCCTGCGCCTCGATCACGCAGACCGCTACCTGTGCCACGAACTTTCGCTTCGATGCCTGCGCCCCGGTCACGTGATCCAATTCTCCGCATCGAGAGGACCCCTCGTTTTGCAGGTGACTCCTCCAAGGCCCCCTGGGATCCTCGATCTCAGACAAGGTCCCAGGTTTGTTCTGGAGTTTTTGGGGGAGTTCAATACCCTAGCCGGTCCCTCTGGGTTCAATGATCGGGCCCTCATGACCCACTTCACTCTGGCTCTCAACTAGGAAGTGCAGAACGAGCTTGATCAACTCGAACCGCCTTCCTCAATCCACGAGCTGTATGACCTGGCCTTGAAGGCGGAGTTTCGTCTCCTCCAGGCCAGGAAGAGGTTCATTATGGTCCCTGAGACCGAGCCCGCCTTAAGACCATCCCCTGAGGTCCAGCCCGCCTTGATACTGTCAAGGTCAGTGACCCAGCAATCAGCGCCTCTTGGTCCTGAACCTGGCCTGACCACGTATGCTGACTCTGCCCTTGGGCATTTAGACCCCGTGCTTGAGAGTTTTGCGCCTCATAGACCTGTGCCTGGGCCCGCCGCGCCCGTAAGTCCCGCGTCTGAGCAAGGAAGCTCAACGCCTGGGCATTTTGCGCCGCCTGGCCCCGTACAGGAGCCCGTTGCGCATTTAAACTCCGCACGTGGGCAGTCAGACCCCGTGCTTCAGTGGTTAGCGCCCGCTGGCCCTGTACCTGGTTCCGCTGCGTCTGTTAGCCCCGCGTCTGAGCAAGGAAGCTCCACGTCTGGGCGTTTTGCGCCGCCTGGCCCCGCACAAAAGCCTATTGCGCACCTAAACTCCGCACCGGGGCCGTCAGACCCCGTGCTCAAGAGCCCAGCGCTCCCTGCGTCTCGGTTGCTGGGGCCGACCCCCGCTCCGCCTTGGTCACCTCTGTTGTCTCTTTCTCTGAGGCCCTTGGCATTAATGCGGCTGGCCAGGTCCCTGGCCCCGGTCCTTTTTGTCGGTCTCAGCGGGTCGGTTCTGGCTCCTTCTCCACCAGTGCCGAGCTCCGTCTCTGGGTTGTGGAGCTCAACCACTGAGGCGCCAGCAATGCCGGGCTTCGCCTCCCAGCCGACAGGTCTTGTCCCGGGGCCGTTGGCGACCAGCTCCTCGCCTGAACCGCTGGCCTCCGCCTCGGGGGAGCTGGCTTTCGCCCCTCGGTCGCCAGTGGCCCGTCTGGGCCTTAGAGCCGCCGGTCTGGTCCCTAAGCCTGAAACGGGGGCCAGATCTGCCGTAACCTGCCCTCCCGTTCCGTTCGGTCCCTTGTTGGGGGGTTGCCCTGCTTACCAGGGCCCCCCCGTTTGCCAGACGCTCAATCCCGAGCGTGTCCGGCAAGCCATAGGCGCGATGGTATGCGCTTAGGGGCGTCGGGGCGCCGCCCCTTGGGGGGGTTACTGTCAGGGGTGCCACCGTTGGCCGCTAGGGGTAGCTTTGAGCTACCTTTGCCGGTGACATCCCTGGCAGCTTCTGTAATCGGCCGCTTCGTCAGTAAAGCGGCTGATTGCTGCCTAATGATCCTCAGCTGCTGCCTTTGGCTATTTAAGCGCATTGCCACAGGCAGTAGCTGGCGGATCATTCGACCCTGGCACGCTCCGTAAGCCCCGATCCTTGCTAAAGCGTTTATTATAAGGACTCGCTGGCAAAGCGTGCTTTAGAGACCTCACACGTCTCATCCCCTGCTCTTTTCAGAGCCCCCGTGCTTCCTTCTCTTTTCCGGTTCTGTTTGGTCGCTTTTATTATTTTGCAGGGTTCAGCGGACAATCTGCGCTCGCTAAGGAGCGCACAATTCCGTAATGCAGCGATGCATGAGGTAAAATCTTCGTAGGGACTTAGGCAGAGTAGAAGAAGTGTTTTTTGCGCTGTTCTTATTCCACCCGCTCCTCTGCGCCTGCCTGCTTCCCGCTCTCTCGGCGCTGCTCGCTCTAACTGCGGCTCCGCTCTTCCCTCTCCCCGCTCTGCTTGTGTGGAGCTGCTGACGCAGCCTGGGTGTGCGCGTGTGCGCGCAGCCTGAGTGTGCGTGTGTGCGCGCGGCTCTGATGCAAGCAGAGAGGGATTCCCCTCCGCTTTTCTTTCGTTCCCGCTCTTTATTTCAAGGGCGCTGTTACGTCTTTGTGTATGCAGCTCGCATATTCGCTGCTTTTGCACACACACACAGAGACTTTCATTATTTCTGTTATTTATTCAATTGTATTTATTTATTTAGTTTAATTTATTTAAGTTAATTTCAGTTCAATGAAACCATCTGGAGCTAACTGCACTTGGGTCCCGTCCTTCTTATTTGGTTTTTGGGGTTCGTCATTTTCCTGAAT